>JACEFZ010018435.1:27500-149816 GCA_014155875.1 Cepaea nemoralis
ATTTTTTTTTAAATTTTTTTTTTAATTAAAATTTTTTTTTTTTTAAAAAATTTTTTGGGGTTTTTTTTGGGGGGTTTTTTATATTGTTTGGAACATTTGTTTAAAAATTTTGGATAAGGGGTTTTAAAAATTTGTTTTTAAATTTTTTTTTTTAAAAATTTTTTTTTAAATTTTTTTTTTAAAAAAAAAAAAAAAATTTTTTTTAAAAAAATTTTTTTTTTTTTTAAGGGTTTTTTTTTTAAAAAAAATTTTTTTTAAAAAAGTTTTTTTAAAATTGGTTTTTTAAATTTGGGTTTTTTTGGGGTTTTGGTTTAAAAATTTTTTGTTTTTGGGGTTTTTTTTAAAAATTTTTTTTTGGGGTTTTTTTAAAATTTTTTTGGGGAAAAAAAAATTTTTTTAAAAAGTGGATAAATTTGTAAATTCTTTTAAAATTGGGGGTTTTTTTAAAATTTAGTTTGAAAATTTTTTTTTGGGAAAATTTTTTTAATTTAAAAAATTTTTAAATTCAGTTTGAAAATTTTTAAAGTTTGTAAATTCAGTTTTAAAATTTTTTGGATAAATTTTTTAAATTCAGTTTGAAATTTTGGGTTTTTTTTTAAAAAATTGGTTTTTTAAATTTTGGGAAAAATTTTTTTAAATTTTTTTAAGGGTTTTTTTTTTTAAAATTTTTTTTTTGAAAATTTTTTTTTTGGGGTTTTTTGTAAGGGTTTTTTTTTTTGGATTTTTTTTTAAAAAAATTTTTTTTAAAAATTTTTTTTTGGGGTTTTTTGAAATTTTGGGAAAATTTTAAGGAATTTTTTTAAAATTTGGGAAAAAATTTTAAAAAATTTTTTTTAAAAATTTGGGAAAAATTTTTAAAAAAGGGGGAAAAATTTTTTTTTTTTTGGGGGGGGTTTTAAAATTTTTTTTTTAAAAATTTGGGGGGGTTTTTTTTTTTTTGGGGTTTTTTTAAAAATTTTTGGTTTTTTTAAAATTTTTGAAATTTTGGGAAAAATTTTTTTAAAATTTTTTTTTTAGGGTTTTTTTTGGGTTTTTTTTTTTTTTTTTGGGGAAAAATTTTTTGGGGGGGGTTTGGGGGGGGTTTTTTAAAAAGGGGGGGTTTGGGGGGGGGGGGGGGGGGTTTTTTTTTTTCAAATTTTTCAAAAGGGGGGGAAAAAATTTTTTTTTCCCTTTTTTTTTTTTTTTTTTTTTGGGGGAAAATTTTGGGTTTTTTTTAAAATTTTGGGGGGGTATGTGAGATATTCAGTTTGTCAAGCATTCAGTGTGATAGATAGTATGTGAGATATTCAGTTTGTCAAGCATTCAGTGTGATAGATAGTATGTGAGATATTCAGTTTGTCAAGCATTCAGTGTGATAGATAGTATGTGAGATATTCAGTTTGTCAAGCATTCAGTGTGATAGATAGTATGTGAGATATTCAGTTTGTCAAGCATTCAGTGTGATAGATAGTATGTGAGATATTCAGTTTGTCAAGCATTCAGTGTGATAGATAGTATGTGAGATATTCAGTTTGTCAAGCATTCCGTGTGATAGATAGTATGTGAGATATTCAGTTTGTCAAGCATTCAGTGTGATAGATAGTATGTGAGATATTCAGTTTGTCAAGCATTCAGTGTGATAGATAGTATGTGAGATATTCAGTTTGTCAAGCATTCAGTGTGATAGATAGTATGTGAGATATTCAGTTTGTCAAGCATTCAGTGTGATAGATAGTATGTGAGATATTCAGTTTGTCAAGCATTCAGTGTGATAGATAGTATGTGAGATATTCAGTTTGTCAAGCATTCAGTGTGATAGATAGTATGTGAGATATTCAGTTTGTCAAGCATTCAGTGTGATAGATTGTATGTGAGATATTCAGTTTGTCAGCATTCAGTGTGATAGATTGTATGTGAGATAGTCAGTTTGCCAAGCATTCAGTGTGATAGATAGTATGTGAGATATTCAGTTTGTCAAGCATTCAGTGTGATAGATAGTATGTGAGATATTCAGTTTGTCAAGCATTCAGTGTGATAGATAGTATGTGAGATATTCAGTTTGTCAAGCATTCAGTGTGATAGATAGTATGTGAGATATTCAGTTTGTCAAGCATTCAGTGTGATAGATAGTATGTGAGATATTCAGTTTGTCAAGCATTCAGTGTGATAGATAGTATGTGAGATATTCAGTTTGTCAAGCATTCAGTCTGATAGATTGTATGTGAGATATTCAGTTTGTCAGCATTCAGTGTGATAGATAGTATGCGAGATATTCAGTGTGATAGATTGTATATGAGATGTTCAGTTTGCCAAGCATTCAGTGTGATAGATTGTATGTGAGATATTCAGTTTGTCAAGCGTTCAGTGTGACAGATTGTATGTGAGGTATTCAGTTTGTCAGCATTCAGTGTGGTAGATAGTATGTGAGATATTCAGTGTGATAGATTGTATATGAGATGTTCAGTTTGTCAAGCATTCAGTGTGATAGATTGTATGTGAGATATTCAGTTTGTCAAGCGTTCAGTGTGACAGATTGTATGTGAGGTATTCAGTTTGTCAGAAATTCAGTGTGATAGATAGTATGTGAAGTGTTTAGTGTGATAGATTCTTCTTCTTCTTCTTCTTCTTCTTCTTCTTCTTCTTCTTCTTCTTCTTCTTCTTCTTCTTCTTCTTCTTCTTCTTCTTCTTCTTCTTCTTCTTCTTCTTCAGCTTTCCGAAGCCATTGAGGTTTCTTTGCTGCAAATACAATCTGTCTCCATTCGTCTCTCTGGTGGACCTTCTCTTGCCAGTCGTTGATTTCAAGTGCTTGTAGGTCTGTACATGTATTATCTCTCCACCGCTTCTTGGTCTACCTCGGGGTCTACGGTCCATTTATTTCCAGAGTGTAAGCGAGTTTTGTTTCCCTATTATCTTCATTCTTTCTATATGCCTCAGCATTGTAGTCTATTAGCCCTTCATGATACCAGGATTAACGGGGGACTTAAACAAATCATAAATGTCTTTGTTACTTCCTTCTCTTCTTGATAGATAATGTGATATATTCAGTATGTGGGGTATTTGGTGTGATAGGTATTATGTGAGATATTCAGTATTTCATTTATTCAATGTGGTAAATATTTGAGGTATTCAGTACACCATGTGTTCTGTACCACATGTTTACATATATAATATATATTAAGATATTCCATGTATTGTGTTAGATACTCAGTAAGCAAGGTATTCAGTATTCTAAGTATTTGGTATACCATGTTATTAGGGTTGTCAGCTTGCCATTACTCTAGGTATGTTAGATATTCATTAAGATAGATGAATAATCTGAAAGTACTGACTATTCGCAGGTACAGGAAACTACTGGTAGTGATGGCTCATACAGACCATCGTTTCTTACAGACCAGGAGCTCAAACATCTTATTCTTGAGGTATATACTATTATGTGTAAACATCTTCTTTGTTCGTCCAGGTATATGTTTGTTTTGGATGTAATTGCTTTGTGCCTGCTTAAAGCAGATCTGTGATATTGACACCTTTCAAGCTGACATGTCTGACTTCTTCTCGGCATTTATTGACCAGGTTAGTCTTCCCATGTAGTTTCGTAAGACATTCCACAACCTAGAGTTGTGAAGTCATCTTCTGTCTCTCCATCTTCAGGCCCACCCAGAACAGCCGCATGCATGCTGGTTGTTGCTCAGGGGAAGGCAGGGGCATACCATGGACATACCCTGCCATTCAAGGAGGCTTCCATAATTGCAGAGCCGACACATGGTGCTCTGGTGCTGGGCCCTTAAAATGAATCGTGTCTTGCACATGGCTGTTTAGCCTCACTTCCAGTTGACCACAAACTGCACCTTCGAAGACCAGAAAGACTCAGTCTGTAAATGTAGGATTTTGATAACCCCCACACATTGAAGCAGTCAGGGTCCAACTTTCCATCTAATGAATTTGCTAGCCGAGCAATTTCCTCATGTGGAGGCCACTAAAACACTTTTGTCATTCTACATGCCTTAGGGCATTCAGTGTAGCAAACCAGGGACAGGCAGGATCTCCTTCGATTTTGAGAAACTTGCATATGAAACAAGGTTTTCTCTCACTTCATCAATATTTTGAGTTGTTGCCCAGTGAGGAACATTGATCCAAGTGGTTATTCAGTAACATTAATTCAATGTTAATTGAACGTGTCATTTAGTAGAAATCGCACACAGTGGAATTTATAAATAACTTTGTCAAATTAGCCCACTGGCGCCCTAGCTCTAGTACAGGGTATCTATTTATACAAATCACAGCAGCCTCAACTTTCCTGCAGTCTTGATTGTACAAGTGTAAGCTACACTCATGATTTTACAAGTATCAGTGACAATCATGCTTTCAAAAGTATAAATGACAATCATGCTTTCACAGGTGTAAACTACAATCATGATTTCAAAAGTGTACATTACTTCATAATATGCTTTAATTCTAAGATTTCATAGCATCTGATGCATTTGTTTCTAATGATGTTTCATGTCCCCTGTTCTCTGAAAAAGTGTACTTACTTTCAGCTCATTCTGTTATATATATTGTGTTGTATTTTATTGTATTAATGCTGCATTGTGTTGTATTTTATTGTATTGTTTTATTGTGTTCTGTTGTATTTTATTATATTGTGTTTATACCAGTCAACTTCTGGGTTATCATTGGGATATGCAATGTGTATTGGGATTTTAGATAGTGGATGTTAATGGAATATTATACTTTTGCATATTGTGTAGTTTATTGTGTAAGTCTTTCAGATCAATTTCTTTTACATATTTATTGTACATAGTGTTAAATGTGTGAAATGTCTCTTGTAGGCAGCTGATGGATTTCTCTTTGTGGTTCAGTGTGACACTGGAAGAATTGTTTACATGTCTGACTCTGTCACGCCGGTTTTGAACCAGAGCCAGGTACGTATTAATACGAATAGTAATAATAATAATAATAATAATAGCAAGGACAAGAGTCATAGTGATACAGTGAAATGGGCTCATTCTCAAAAGTTCCTGGAGTTTCATCTGATCTAAAATGGCGCAGGATAATGTTTAGAATAGTGGACTAAGCAAACAGATTATTTCTTCTTTCCTTTGCTCAAAATTTTTCTATATCTGCAATGTTGTCTTTTGTATGAACTTCTCTGTTTGTAGTAATATATATTTTTCATAGTGTGTTTGCGTGGCATCCTGATTGCTGTGGTGCACCTCTGGCTGGTTGCCTATGTCCTTCAGCATCTTTCTTTTGTTTGGGTAGACTGTGGTCTTACTCGAGTTTAGATGTGTGTGTATGTACACGTGTGTCTGCACAAGTATGTATGTATATATATATACATATTTAAGCAGTCTGGTTTTGCAGAGCCAGAGGCTCGCTGTCGTCCCTTCTCCTGTTGGTTAAAACAGTTCCACCAGGTAAGGGCCAAGAGTTGAATTTTTGCTGCCAGAGGTGATGAATGCATAAACCATGGGAGAATTCTGCAAGGTTGGGCGCTCACCCTCACTCTGCTCCCGCGACTATAACATCAGTTTGGAACCAGCAAACGTGTTTTGCTGGATTTGTCCACTGAACATTCAGCCAAGAAAGATATACTAGCCAGCATTAAACGTCAGACTGTATGGAATGACAGAGAACTCTTGTCAATGGAAATGGTAAAATCCAATGATGATACATCAGCTGACCATGTTATCATGAAAGATAGCAATGACATGAAGAAGAAGAATGTTTAGAACATTCTGCAATTTTGTGTACAAAGGAAATAATTGTAATAATAGCCTCTGTCTATGGTATCATGATACACAATGATCTTACTTACATATCGGAAAAATGGAAATATTATTTATGTGTATTCTGAATCGTCACTTTCTTTGCAATTAAAATATTTAATATGAAGTTATGTAGGCAGATTAATGAACTGTTTGAAATCTCCTTTCTTTGGGAGAGGACTGTAGATTGTTCTCTTGTGGTGTGCTTTGGGCTAAACATTGCTGTTCCAGATCTTCATGCATAGTGCATAATAGATAAAGATGCTGACTTCTCTTCCTGTCTGGATTGTTCTGTTGGTATATTGGTACTTCCCTTTCTTCAGACTTTGTATTGCAGATTGTAGTCTAATCTTGCCTGCCCGGTGGTCATCAGTTCAAATCTACATAAAGGCAGATTTTCCAAATTGAGTTGAGCTCCCAGGTCGGCCCAGCCTAAAATAGGTACCAGGAAATGTCCAGGAAAGTGAAAGTGAAGGCAGGTCAGTGTGATACTGATCCGCATCACCCTTGGAAGGACTGATTGGCCTGTAACGATATTTGTCTAGCACCAAATGTCCTGACTTGTAAGGTGTGTACATTTTTCTGACTCAGAAGTTAACTTCTAGCCCAGGACTATGAATTCTTACCGTTGTTTCTAATGGGTCTCTGAGATAGGACACCTCATCTTCTCAGATAGACGTGGAAAACGGGGTCCCATGTGCAAGCTGCACAACTTACAAGTCTCACTGCAGTTGGAAATAGCAAAGAGCAGACATATAAAGCTGCTGCTCTTCAACATTTGTGCAAACAAAAATCTACTGATGGGTAGATGCAGCTTGTTACCTTGGTAAAGGTACATCTATAGCAGGCACTGCAGCTGGGGTGCCTAGTGTTAGGCCGTAACATACTCCAGGCCATGACATGAAGTGTGGTGTCCAGTTTACTTCCTCATCACCTTTCCTTCCCTGATAGTTCCTTGGAAATTAAGGAAATTGTCTGTTTTTAGTGTGATAGATATTTATTGTGAAGTTTTGCTGGTGGTTGAACTGTGTTCCGAAGAAATAAACTGTATCCTAATTCATGTTGGAGTCAGACACATGCAGCTGTGAGTTAAAGATATGTAACCAGCTGCTGTACTCTTTCCTGGAAGGTTGCTTCATAAATAAGTATTATATGGAGGTCAAATGGATAAGAATGCTTGCTCTTTAAACTTCCGGTGTTTTGATTGTGAGTTAGCAAGTTCAGCCCCTACATCGGTCAGCTGGACTAAAATGTTGACTTCTCATCCTTGAAATGGGAACATACATTACAAGTACCTCAGAAATCTGAGTTGGTTTGCTTGATGGTGAGGGACACTGGTAATAGAGAAAGCTAACCCACAAACAAAAATCAGCCCAGTGCACTATAAATAGTAGCACATGTACTTGAGTTGTAAGAGAGTATCACAAATCATGTACATATGTTTGTAATCCAATGAGATCATGTGAGTACTGTGTGTGATTCTTTTAGGGTGACTTATTTGGATCAACTCTATATGATCTGACTCATCCTGACGATGTGGAGAAAGTCCGAGAGCAGCTGTCCACTTCAGAGTCACAAAACACAGGCAGAATTCTTGACCTGAAGAGTAAGTTGATTAACTCACGCTAGGAGCTCATTAACCAAATCCACTTTGCTAGTCTGTTGTTACTGTGCTATACGAGTAGTGTGCTATATGAATAGTTAAATTAAAAGAGGGGTAGCCAAACAAGAACACTATGCAGGAAGCCAAAGAAGATTGATAAACCAACACAGAACTGGTGTTGTTAGCCGCTGCACGCTGCAGGATTTGCTGAAGAGGGGATCCGAGCACTTATGGACTGAATGGTTCGATTTGCAATGAGGATGATCTGTCGACTAACTAACTAACTAACTAACTAACGAGTAGTGTGTTGAAAACCTGGTCAGGCAGTGATGCACACAATCAAATTGCACATGATCAAGTAATGTACTTTTGTCATGAACAACCCACTCACCCCAAGCTCACCCATTGTTAACTGTCCCACATTTTCTTTGCATTTTGTTAAGTTCTATTTCCACTTCTCTGCTCCGTGAGTTTTTAGGTCTTCCTCTTATTTCTTTTGTCCTGTTCTAATGCAAAGTTTTATTTCTTCTAAATTGTTGCCACTTCACATGTCTGCTCTGTTGTTTGTTCTTTCCAGGATCTGTATGTCCTCAATTGCTCCACATTTGTATTTAGTGTTGAATTCATAACATTATAAATGTGACATATGTGCTTATTTGAAAAAAAGTGTCGTCATACAATACTATATGTCGGCCATAAATATAATCTACAATGAAGGAATTGAATACCTTGGCTCTGCCAAGAAACAAGAGAAGAAACAATGGCAATAGTAGATATCTCCAATTAATGACAATGGAAGGGCTTTGCAATTAATGACAAGCGATGGTCTCCACAATTAATGACAATGGAAGGGCTTTGCAATTAATGACAAGCGATGGTCTCCACAATTAATGACGATGGAAGGGCTTTGCAATTAATGACAAGCGATGGTCTCCACAATTAATGACGATGGAAGGGCTTTGCAATTAATGACAAGCGATGGTCTCCACAATTAATGACAAGCGATGGTCTCCACAATTAATGACAATGGACAGTCTCTACAATTAATGACAATGGAAGGGCTTTACAATTAATGACAATGGACAGTCTCTTCAATTAATGACAATGGAAGGGCTTTGCAATTAATGACAATGGAAGGGCTTTACAATTAATGACAATGGAAGGGCTTTACAATTAATGACAATGGACAGTCTCTACAATTAATGACAATGGAAGGGCTTTACAATTAATGACAATGGAAGGGCTTTGCAATTAATGACAAGCGATGGTCTCCACAATTAATGACAATGGAAGGGCTTTGCAATTAATGACAAGCGATGGTCTCCACAATTAATGACCAATGGAAGGGTTTTGCAATTAATGACAAAATGACAATGGAAGGGCTTTGCAATTAATGACAAGCGATGGTCTCCACAATTAATGACAATGGAAGGGTTTTGCAATTAATGACAAAATGACAATGGACAGTCTCTACAATTAATGACAATGGAAGGGCTTTGCAATTAATGACAATGGACAGTATCTACAATGAGTGACAATGGAAGGACGACAATTAATGACATGATCAATGTAAACTGCATTTGTGTGTGTTTTTCCATCCGTCCAGCTTAGCTATGTTTGATGTATTTATAGATTCCTGTAAAAGCTCGACGGCAGCAAACCACTTTTATCGATATTATTTTGGATTCTCTGAACAGCACTTTAGATCAGGAACTGAAATACTTTGACCATATTAAATATCACAGGGACTTAGAAAGTGTAGTAATAGACAGCAGGGTTCCTGGACAAAGAGAAGGAGTCAATCTGGGTAGACATGGAACATTAGACGGCAGGGTTCCTGGACAAAGAGGAGGAGTCCATCTGGGTAGACACGGAACATTAGACGGCAGGGTTCCTGGACAAAGAGGAGGAGTCCATCTGGGTAGACATGGAACATTAGACAGCAGGGTTCCTGGACAAAGAGGAGGAGTCCATCTGGGTAGACACGGAACATTAGACAGCAGGGTTCCTGGATAGAGAGGAGGAGTCCATCTGGGTAGACATGGAACATTAGACGGCAGGGTTCCTGGGCAGAGAGGAGGAGTCGATCTGGGTAGACATGGAACATTAGACGGCAGGGTTCCTGGGCAGAGAGGAGTCAATCTGGGTAGACATGGAACATTAGACGGCAGGGTTCCTGGACAAAGAGGAGGAGTCCATCTGGGTAGACACGGAACATTAGACGGCAGGGTTCCTGGGCAGAGAGGAGTCAATCTGGGTAGACATGGAACATTAGACGGCAGGGTTCCTGGATAGAGAGGAGGAGTCCATCTGGGTAGACATGGAACATTAGACGGCAGGGTTCCTGGACAAGGAGGAGGAGTCGATCTGGGTAGACACGGAACATTAGACGGCAGGGTTCCTGGACAAAGAGGAGGAGTCCATCTGGGTAGACACGGAACATTAGACAGCAGGGTTCCTGGATAGAGAGGAGGAGTCCATCTGGGTAGACATGGAACATTAGACGGCAGGGTTCCTGGGCAGAGAGGAGGAGTCGATCTGGGTAGACATGGAACATTAGACGGCAGGGTTCCTGGGCAGAGAGGAGTCAATCTGGGTAGACATGGAACATTAGACGGCAGGGTTCCTGGACAAAGAGGAGGAGTCCATCTGGGTAGACACGGAACATTAGACAGCAGGGTTCCTGGACAAAGAGGAGGAGTCCATCTGGGTAGACACGGAACATTAGACAGCAGGGTTCCTGGATAGAGAGGAGGAGTCGATCTGGGTAGACATGGAACATTAGACGGCAGGGTTCCTGGGCAGAGAGGAGGAGTCGATCTGGGTAGACATGGAACATTAGACGGCAGGGTTCCTGGACAAAGAGGAGGAGTCCATCTGGGTAGACACGGAACATTAGACAGCAGGGTTCCTGGATAGAGAGGAGGAGTCGATCTGGGTAGACATGGAACATTAGACGGCAGGGTTCCTGGGCAGAGAGGAGTCAATCTGGGTAGACATGGAACATTAGACGGCAGGGTTCCTGGACAAAGAGGAGGAGTCCATCTGGGTAGACACGGAACATTAGACAGCAGGGTTCCTGGACAAAGAGGAGGAGTCCATCTGGGTAGACACGGAACATTAGACAGCAGGGTTCCTGGATAGAGAGGAGGAGTCGATCTGGGTAGACATGGAACATTAGACGGCAGGGTTCCTGGGCAGAGAGGAGGAGTCGATCTGGGTAGACATGGAACATTAGACGGCAGGGTTCCTGGACAAAGAGGAGGAGTCAATCTGGGTAGACACGGAACATTATACAGCAGGGTTCCTGGACAAAGAGGAGGAGTCAATCTGGGTAGACATGGAACATTAGACGGCAGGGTTCCTGGACAAAGAGGAGTCAATCTGGGTAGACATAGAACATTAGACAGCAGGGTTCCTGGACAAAGAGGAGGAGTCAATCTGGGTAGACACGGAACATTAGACACCTTGGGTGTATAAATTCATCAGGGGAGCTGGTGAAAGTTCAAGAGTTTTTCTGATGGTTCAAGATGAGGGTGATGTCACGTTCTGCAATAGGGCTGCTACATTATGAGTATGTGTGTTGTAATGTAGTCTGTACAGGATTTGTGATAACTTAGTTCACTACATCAGATCTTAGTTCACTACATAAACAACTCCACATCTACTTTATGTCAGACGGGCCTGCGAGCCCAATTCTTAACCCTTTGAAAATAGAGTTTGTTTGTTCGTTCGTTCAGTGAATAATTTGTTGCAGATGAATGTTTCACTTACTATTTGTGTGTTTACCATGTGCATGTTTAGAGTTGAGCACATAAAGGAGCTTATGTGACCATAAGCATTGCTTGTTTTCTTTTTTTCAGCTGGCACTGTTAAGAAAGAGGGTCACCAATGTAAGTTACTGACATACATGTTTGTCTTGTTTCCAATTGGCTAGTGAAAATATCACGTGTCTAGAGTTATTAACTCTCTGTTAAAAGAGGTGAAAATTCAGCTTTAAAAAAAATTTAAGGCATGTATATAACAATCTTAGATGCAGAAGTCAAGGGGAAACCAACATGATAATTTTCCAAGAATAATAGAATAAGTAAAGTCTTACACAGACCGTGTTGCATTGTGTTATAATGTGTCGGTATGGGAGCCGGTCGTTCAGACAGCAATGGCAAACTACTGAACGTAGAATTTGCCTAGTACATCAACAGCAGCTGAAAAATGCTGGTGTTGGATGCAGCGTCCTGCAAGGGATATGCAGCATTAAAAAAAAGTCTTAAAGCTAGATACATGCTGTAGTGATATGTTTAATTCAAAAGAAAAACATGCACACCAGTCTTTAAACTGAACAACCTGACCTGGCATGACAGTTGTGGCTCTAATATTTGTTGGATGGGAGAATGAATAAACCCTTACTGTGCACTGTGAGCCGTGACGGTGTAGTGGCTAGATCTTCACCTGTTGGCCTGGTAGTCATGGGTTCCAACTTACAACAAGGCAGATTTTGTAAAATTAACCAGTTAGTAGGTCAGCATGGCCGTATGGATAAGAACTCATGTTCTTAAACATCTGGTGTGCTGATGCCGAAGTAAGGGGTTCAACCCCTGAACTGGACAGTTTGACTAAAATGTTGATTTGTCGTCCTTGACTTGGGGATGTAAATTACAAGTATCTCTGAAGTTGGAGTGGGTTCGCCTGATGGCGAGGGACACTGTTTAACAGGGAAAGCTCATCCACATGCAAAATGCAAAATTTAGTCCAGCACTACTAGAAGTTTATGTATGGACTATTCTTGAGTTCAAAGCGAGCGAGCGCAAAAAAAATTGACCAGTTCTCCTGCAGGCTTGACCCAGCCTAACAAGGGTACCAGGACATGTCTGGGGAAGTAAAGGCCACTGACCCTATAACTGACCACACCACTGACCCTATAACTGACCACATCACTGACCACACCACTGACCATATAACTGATCACACCACTGACCACATCACTGACCAAATCACTCAACACACTGACCACATCACTGACCACATCACTGACCATATAACTGACCACATCACTGACCACGCCACTGACCACGCCACTGACCACATCACTGACCACGCCACTGACCACATCACTGACCACATCACTGACCATGTCACTGACCATGCCACTGACCACACCACTGACCACACCACTGACCACATCACCCTCAGAGTGGCCGATGGGTCTGTACAAGTGTGGGTCTAGCCCTGTATGCCCATTGCACCTTCAGGTGTGTGAGAGTCCTTTACCACTACTTAACATGTACTCCCAGATCAGTACCAGGACATGCTCAGAGAAGTAAAGACAGCCAGGGTGGACCACATCACCCATCCAGTGCCGGATTTGATTGTTAAAAATATCTCGGCTAAATACTGGTACTTCTGCCGTCGGAGTGGGTTCGCCTGATGGCGAGGGACACATCTCAAGATGTGGAATAGAGGCCTGTCTTTGTTTTCGTCTTGTTTTGTGTGCTTGACTATGCTACCAATCTCAAACCTGGACTTTATCCAAATTACACCTTCGCAAGATCAACACCTGCGAAATGAGATGCCTGAGGAGAGCTGCTAACTTAACAATCCGAGACCGAGTAAGAAATGTTACTATCAGACAGACTGTGGGATCAACACCTTGTGCCACATTTATTGAAAGACAGAAGATCAAGTGGTTTGGCCATGTTGTTAGAATGCAACATCAGCAACTACCATCACTGGCCTTACATCAAAGATCATCTGCGACGAGACCACGAGGACGTCCAAGAAGAAAATGGATTGACGACATCAGAGACATTGTACAACCACACGGAATGACACTATCCAGTGCCGTCCACCGGGCGCTGGAACGCAAATTATTCCTCCCCACGACGCTTGACGGCAGAAGTGGAAGATGATGATGATGATGATGATGATGACTATGCCACATTTGTTCTCCATTTTAATGCATGTGAATTTATCATTGAAATGATTATAAATAATTCTGGTGCCCAAACCTGCACTTAATTCCTTTGTAACTATTTCAACATTTGCAGCATCAGTACGTCTGTGTATGGGGTCACGACGGGGCTTTATATGTCGATTACGTATGGGTAGTGTACAGCCAGACCCCATGACAGCAAACCATACAGTACGTATGCGGCAGAGAAACACGCTAGGGCCAGCATCGGATGGTCACCATTATGCTGTCGTACACATTACAGGATATGTCAAGAACTGGCCCCCGTCTGGTAAGTGGCACCATTTCTTTCAGCTTTATAATTGAACAAGAACCAGTTCTTTAATATTACCATTGCTTCTGTCTTCTTCCTTTTTAAGCTGAAGTCCTTTTATTTTTACTTTATATGACCACTGTGCGTTCATAAGTTTCTGTAGTTCCTTCTATCTTGTTGCTATCACGAGAGAATTATCAGCATAACTTAGTTGCTTATATTATGACCACTAACAGCATCCATGGCATAGCTTCAATAGATTTCATGATATACTCACTATGTACTGAAGGCTAGACGATCTGGAGAAGGTTGTCACAAGTAGGCAGATCAAGGTTGTTAGAGACTGACCTTACCTGGGAAAATGCTTGATTGTTTAACAGAGGGCTATCAGTGGTCAAACTTATCAAGAGTGCAGAGGAAAGTTTGTGGAGGAACATGATATTAAAATTCTACCGCTCTACTATTTATGTAGACTATATGGATTGGAAGTATGTGGATTGGAACTAAAATTCCATCACCCAATGCCTGGGCTTGGATTCAGAGAACATGTGTTGCCCATGCAGCATGATCCCTCTCTCGGCCTTGCCTTGTTTTCTCCAGAGGAAAGGATGACCAGTACGTCTGGAAGCAAGATAGGCTGCAGATACTGTCAATCTCCCCTGAGCTATTGTCAACGTCCTAAAGACCTAGGGAAATGAAACTCGGGTTCAGACAGGCAACAAACTCCATTCTGATACTTTCTGATATAATTTATTCACAGTAATCTGGCGAAGAATGGGTTTCGCAGCCAGTTACAATATTTACGATATCACAGGAGTTCATAACAAAGCAATAATACACATAACCATCACATCAAAACTCTATCAACTATCTTATAATCAACAATCCTTAAATACACTTGGTTTCTATCTATCAAGTCCCCCTTAAGCTAAACCCTCCTTCGTCCTCGGTGTCCAGTCGCCGTCTGCCCTTCGACGTGTGTCGGGTGGACACGGGGTGTAACTCTCTTCGAGCTTCTTGTGGAAATGATCCTGGCACGCTGTAGGCGGGTTCCACCTGTGTCCACGGAGCTGTAGGCAAACTGACCCATCATTCTCGAAGGCTCGTGATTGTTCGAGTGGTTACGTTTACTTCCCTTATATTGGTGTTATATCCCTTCTATAAATCCCTTCTAACTTTATGTCCATACCTACTCTATGTGAGACCTTGACAGCTATCTATTCTAAAAATAAAGTACTACAGCAAGACCTCCACACTCATGGGGTCACAATTTGTCTGTAGACAATACCTCACTATTGTGTAGTGTCTATCATGATGTCTTAATCTCGATCTAAATGTCCATGTCTCTACTATTTATGTAGACTCTACTTACATTCGTCTTGAACTTCATGTTGTTCATGTGTTATCTGTATAGTTGAAGCATAGCTCTCTGTCAGCCTCCTTCCCTGGGAGTCACGTACAGTTTGATCCACCTAAGGGAAATAAATCTGGATCGTGACACCCTGTGTCATCCATATACATTCATTTGGTCTTTTTTCTTAATACTTAAGTTGTAGAAGTACTTTAGGGTTTATATTTTATTGGGGGACATTTATGCACAAGCACACATACGCTCTCAGAGAGATTGAGAAAAAGGGGCAGTCTTGGTTTCGCAGAATAAAGGCCAATTGGATATCTTTTGGTCTTTTGGGAATAAAAACGTAGACTTCCTCTATTTGTATGCAAGTGTCCTAAGTTCGACAGTTCTTTGCTATTATATTTTCATAACAAAAATGTATGTGCTTAAAAATTTTGAGGAGTGCCAGATGTGAAACTCTGAAGAGAGCTAATTATCATAGCACCAAAAGTGAGAGTAACGGAAATGGAGAAAAGTTACAAACCTTATCCTAGTGTGAGGAAATGCAACCTAAAGACTAAATGTCATGGCAGGGCAGACCAGGCCGTAAGCCTTGGTTGGCAACTGGTCTAGGATTGAAGCTCCGACAGGCGGACAGTTAGAGCATTGCTTTGCTGATCCGGCAGCTTCTGCAGCTTGTCTTGTTCCACACGTATTTGTTTACCTTTCCTCTGGACAGGCCGAGAGAGGGATCATGCTGCATGGGCAACACATGGTCACTAAATTCAGCTCAGGCTTTGTGTTATGGAGTGGCATAACTCCATTTTACAAACTATCGTCTGTCAAGACGGGAAGGTGCCAATGATTAAAAAACAATTGCTACTAGCTAGAATTAGAAACAAAATCTACGAACTGAAAGCCAGGGATTGAAGATTTCAGTCTGGTGTTAGAAGGCCTGGGTTCTATTGCCCATTACAGCAGTTTTTATCTTTTGGAGGTAAAATTAAAAAAAAATCCTGTCCCAACACTGCCTGAAGGCTGCTTGAGCAGGTGGTCTTTATTTCCTCAGCCTTCCTGGCATACATCCATAATAACACTGAAAAATAGATGGATGGACAGATAGACAGACAGTCTGATAAACTGGAAGAAGTACCTGAGAGGTTGGCCAGTTCTCTGCAGGGACAACATTCATACTCTTTTATATCCTATGTGAGAAGCTGAAAATGAAGTGCCATAGCATCTAACAGATCAGTAACACAATCTGTTTAGTCAAACATTATCTAATATTTCCCCATTCAACATGTTTGCAGCTGGTGTACAGATAGATCGGGGTGACTCCGATGAACATGGAGGGAGTCACTGCTGTCTTGTTGCCATTGGTCGTCTTCAAGTCACCAACACCCCAAACTGCAGCGACATTATGGGACCAAACCCTCCCAGTGAGTTTATATCACGGCACAGCATTGATGGGAAGTTCACATTTGTAGATCAAAGGTCAGTTGAGTTTGTAGATCAGGTGTCAGTTGAGTTTGTAGATCAAATGAATTACTTGCTTATTGTACAATATCCTAGAGCACTTTTCACATGAAATACTTGTCGGACTTTATTTTCTGTGGGAGGAATAAGCTTACTAATATCCACAGCTAATCTGTACTGCGCTGTTTCTTGTGAATCTTTGTCTATTTCAATTATAATCACAATCAAGTCTTGTTTTGTCATGTTTCAATAACCAGCTCTTCAATTTTTGTCTCAGTCAGCAGCATCTTAATTCATTTAGTGTACAGACGTTGTTCTTGAGAGAGAGAGAGAGAGCACCATTTAGCTTTAGGACATGGTTGCACTTTATAGATATTGTGACCTATGAAAGCAATACAAACTGCTAAAAGGTTTAGTTTAGGCTGACTGACAAACATTTGTCATCTGTAATAAAAGTAGGAACAGGCCAGATACTTAAACCCGGTAACAAAATAACAGATTAAGACACTGTTTATATTTTTATTTCTGGCAAAATGCATTTGCAAGCTAAGTAAAAGTTAATTTAGCTATTTCGATAACCAGATAATGCCCATACAAGAGTATACAGATGGTTAATGTAAGTGTCGTTACTGACCAGGCTTGTCACCCACCCAAACCAACAACTATGGAATAATGCACACATGATTAGGGATACGTTTGCTACACAGAAAATTAACATATGAAAAATAAGTAGAGGAAAGAGGTTACACCTGATGAAGGTGCTACACAGAAAATTAACATATGAAAAATAAGTAGAGGAAAGAGGTTACACCTGATGAAGGTGATCATAGACTATGAGAAATGAAAGGTGGGGTTAAGAGTTTGGATAAGTAACTAGACAAAAGAGGTAACACCTGATGGAGATAATCATAGACTATGAGAAATTAAAGGTGTGATTAGGAGAGCTTGGAGATGTTAATAGAGGACAGAGGTTAGACACCTGATGAAGATAATCATAGATTATGAGAAATGAAAGGTGTGATTAGGAGAGTTTGGAGAAGTTAATAGAGGATAGAGGTTGGACACTTGATGAAGATAATCATAGACTATGAGAAATGAAAGGAGTCTCTGTGGCGAAGTGGTCAAGCCGTTTGACTGGTGCTCCGAAGGTTGTGGGTTCAATTCCGGGCCGCGTCCTTCGGTTTACGAGTTAAATGTTTCGGAGACTCCTGTGGGTCGTCGCTAAAAGCTACGGAGTTCATGCTTTGTGCGGCGCTTTCCGTGCTGCGGAAAGAGACTGAGCCATATGGGATAAAACCCGGTGCAATGAAGTCGACCCCACCAACTTTTAATGAAAGGAGTGGTTAGGAGAGTTTGGAGCATGCCCAGCTGAGTGGTTATGGTATCTGTCAGTCTCAGAAGTCACTGAGTTCAAATCCCAGCCTAGGGTTGGGCATTTCTACAGGAACCATTAGTTTATAATAACACATGTCCCCACGATATCTGGGGTAGTGAGGTTGGATACCTAGACTTCTTGGGTAAGGGCGAAAAACAGGAGGTTCTATTTGCAAGTGGTGCACATTAAAAATCCCACAGCAGTTGGAAATTGCAGAGAGTAGGCTGCAAGGTTGCAGCCCTGGCAATATTGTTAGGAAGGACAAGCTACCCACAGATAGATGGAGCCTGCTACCTCGGATGGAGTCTGCCTATAGGAAGCCAGCCTGACACAGAGGCATGCTACATCTGGACACTGACCTCTGAGGTGCATAACCGCATATACAGCAAAATATGCCAGGCAATAAATCATGCAACATATTGTTTGTGACTTCTGTGCTTAAAGTCTGGTTTGGTGAAAGCACTCAGCCACAACCATACCCTGTCAGTGTTATCAGCCTTTATATTTGATCTTGTCTGCCAGAGTGACTCACGTGTTGGGCTACCCACCCCAGGAGCTTCTGGGTAAACTTGCCTTTGAATTCTACCACCCAGAAGACCAAACGCACATGAAGGAGACATTTGAACAAGGTGAGACACCAATGTTCACACTTATATACAAATAGTCATTTGTTTGGCTTCTGTCACTAGATACTACCAGGACAGCTATTTGTATAACTGCTTTGTCTGTCTGCAGATCGTATTTCCTTCAGTCTGTCAGTATCTTTTTGAATAGGTGTCTCTTCAAATGTCTTATTTATTTTTTATCTTAGACCCTGCACACAATAGTTACCATAGCGTCAGACAATTCTGAGGAGGAGATGTAAGCATATGCAGACTTTATTTGCCAGGCAATGATGATAGTCTGTTTTGGTAATTTGTTAATTTCTCCAGTTAACTTGGAATTATTTTTGCTATGGTATGATAGATATTATAGGGCAAAGTGAACAAAAGACATTGGAAATATTGACTCACTTAAAGGAAAAAGCCCAACAGATGGGGCTGGTTATCAACCAAGATAAGACAGAATATATGGTAATTTCAAGAGACGGAATGGCTAAAAACTCTGGCCACATACAAATAGATAATATGACCATTAAAAGAACGGAAACATACAAATACCTGGGTACAATCTTCAACTGCTCCAACATCATAAGGGAAGAAATACAAACTAGAATCAACTCTGGAAATAAGATATACTATGCACTACAACATCTACTAAAATCAAAGGCGCTATCTCGTAACACCAAAATCACAATATACAAAACACTGATCAGACCAGTTGTGCTGTACGGCTCTGAAACCTGGAGCACAACGAAAGGAGACGAAGCCTTGTTACAAACCTTTGAGAACAAAATTTTAAGACGCATCTTTGGATCCATTAGGGATACACAAAGTGGAGAGTGGCAAAGAAGAAGTAACAAAGACATTTATGATCTGTTTAAGTCCCCGCTAATCACTGATATCATGAAGGCTAATAGACTACAATGGCTGGGGCATATAGAAAGAATGGAAGATAATAGGGAAACAAAACTCGCTTACACTCAGGAAATAAATGACCGTAGACCCCGAGGTAGACCAAGAAGACGATGGAGAGATAATACATGTATAGACCTACAAGCACTTGGAATCAACGACTGGCAAGAGAAGGTCCACCAGAGAGACGAATGGAGACGGATTGTATTTGCAGCAAAGAACCTCAATGGCTCGGAAAGCTGAAGAAGAAGAAGATGGTATGATGGAAATGGGCGGGCATGCTAGCAAAGGTGATAGCAAACTCCGCTGGTAATGTTATGAGCACTGTCACATACGGGTTTGGTGCCTGGGCTCACCGCTTGTCCAAATGAGGAAGACATTGGCCACCTATTCCTCCTTGCCCTTGGCCTACAAAATGTGATGGTGCTATCACATTACAGATCCACAGCAGGAAACTGCCTAGGGACAATTTATTATGATATTGGTTCCATGTTGTTATTGGTATTATATGAATGGTTCGATGTGCAATGAGGATGATCTGTCGACTAACTAACTAACAAGTGACAAAATAAACATTATCTCCAGAGCCTCTGCCAGCACGCAAACAATAAACATACACCGATACAACCACATCACAAGTATAAAATCGTTGCTTGACTGATGTTAATCCTATCATATGTACAGTTGTGTAACATGCGTTTATATTATACATTGCTGTTATTTGACTTTTATCTTCCTTCCCTAGTGCTGAAGCTGAAAGGTCAGGTTATGTCAATCATGTATAGGTTCCGTGCCTTGAATCTGGACTGGGTGTGGCTTCGGACCAGCAGTTTCAGCTTCCAGAACCCATACACCGATGAGGTGGAGTACATTGTGTGCACAAATACTCTAGTCAAGTGAGTGCCTCTTTTGCTCATTTATTCATTCATTTACATTGATAGTCAAGTGAGTGCCTCTTTTGCTCATTTATTCATTCATTTACATTGATAGTCAAGTGAATGCTTCTTTTGCTCATTCATTCACATTTATAGTCAAGTGGGTGGTTCCATTACTTATTCATTCACATTAATAGTCAAGTGGGTGGTGTTCAGTTACTTATTCATTCACATTGATAGTCAAGTGGGTGGTTCCATTACTTATTCATTCACACCGATAGTCAAGTTAATGCTGCTTTTGCTCATTCATTCATGTTGATAGTCTAGTTAATGCTTCCATTACTCATTCATTCATATTGATAGTCAAGTGAGTTCTTCTTTTTCTCATTCATTCACGTTAATAGTCAAGTGGATGCTCCTTTGTTCATTCACTCATTCACATTTATAGTCAAGTGGGTGTTTCCATTTCTCATTCATTCATCTTGATATACTTCCTTTCTCTGCCACTACTCTTCTATACTAGGGTGTTAAAATGACACCAACTGGTGTCTACATTTGATATATAAAAACGACACGTCTTGATGTGTCAAAATGAAGTTAACTTTTATGTACAAATGGGTACAGGTAATTCATGGCAGTTACTCCCATAAGAATTTTTGATTTTAAAATGTAGCCATTGCTATTGGCTATCAGTCAGTTGGACTTAATTAAATGTTGACTTCCTGTTCAGAAAGCAGTGCCAAAATACTGATTGTAAAAGCCTAGTAAGTCATCCTGGGGTTGATTGCGACATGTACAGGACATGCAATTATTGTAATGGCTTATTCAGCAGCAGTGTTTTAGTTAACATTGTAGTTTCTGAACTCAGTGAAACATGAGTGGCCAAGCAGATAGAGCACAGATTCTGTCATCTGCCGTGGTGATCTAATTATTATCTAGGCTAAAGAATGTATACATATTTGAAATAAAGTAAAGATTAAGTTATCCAGTCAGTATTATGTTTCACATCCCAGAATGTGCAGCCTTTATGCCTCGGTTCTCAATCTGTTTGCTTGACACTAGCGGCCATGTGGTAATGACACTTTATGACTTATTTCAGGAGCTCACAGCAAGGCCAGATCGCACCCATTCTCAGCCAACCTGACCAGGCATCAGAGGCAGCCATGTCCAGCATCCCTTCATACTCAGCTGCTGCCAGAGCCATGCAGCCTGATCCTATGGGCTTAGGTAGATTTATAAATGTGAAATGTATTATTTTACCTTTCCTAATGCTTAGTTCCAAGTGTTTAATTCCTTCATGTCTAGTTCAGCAATGTCCTTCCATCTGTTTGGTTGCCCCTATTATTTTGTGGCTGAGATTTCTTGGCTATATGCTGTCTTTGACAGCTGATGGTAACCGATGAGACACCATTGTGAGATAGGAGCTGTTTACATTAACGGAAGTGTCAGTTTTTATGATAAATGAAGCCAGTGTTTGCAATAACAGAGAGGAGTCTGTGTTTATGATAACAGAAGCATCATTGTTTGTGATAACAGAAGAGGAGTCATTGTTTACCATAACATATAGTCATTGTTTGTGATAACACAAGAGGAGCCATTGTTTACAATAGTAAGAGTAAGTGTGTAAGATAACAGAAGAGTCAGTGTGTAAGATAACAGAAGAAAAGCCAGTTTTTAAGATAACAGAAGAAAAGCCAGTGTTTAAGATAACAGAAGAAAAGCCAGTGTTTAAGATAACAGAAGAAAAGCCAGTGTTTAAGATAACAGAAGAAAAGCCAGTGTTTAAGATAACAGAAGAAAAGCCAGTGTTTAAGATAACAGAAGAAAAGCCAGTGTTTAAGATAACAGAAGAAAAGCCAGTGTTTAAGATAACAGAAGAAAAGCCAGTGTTTAAGATAACAGAAGAGTAGCTAGTGTTTACAGTAACAGAGTCATTGTTTGTGATAATAAGTGTGGAGACAGTGTCTGCTAAACAGAAATGGAGACTGAGTTACAATGTTTAAATTTTATTACGGCGTGGTATAGTTAGTGATTCTATGTTTCAACTCTGTCCATTCTCCTAACCAAAATTGCCATACATAATACTTTGTTTCACGTGGAAGAGTATGGCCGCAACATTCTCTAACCTGTCATTCCAGGGGCAGCAGGAAGTGCCAGCAAGCCTCCAGATTACACTACAGACATGTACCACATGGGCCAGCACTCAGCGATGCAACAGGATGTATACTCGGGCTACCAGACAACGGGGGCCATGAAATATGCAGCCCAGCCACCCATCACCCCACCGCAGGCCATGGCTGGCCTGGGAATGAGACGCAGCCCAGCACAGAATACAGCGAATGGCTGGTCACATCACGGTGCATTCACACGGACTGATGTAAGTGACATGCTTGTGCTGTAAGTGTCATTCACTGTTAGCTTTGTTTATTCAGTTACTGAAGTGCAGAGTATCCCTCTGATGGTGTTTTCATCCATGTTTCATGACCAGAGCATCTTATTAAGAAATGATCCAGGCATTTCTTAGTATTAAAATCTGGCTATTAATAGTATCTGCGAATCCTGAACAATTAGTTAACAGGTGAAAAAATATCTAGAAGCCTTGGAGATGTGGTTTTATATAAGAATGCTGAAAATTCATTGGATAGCCAGAATGAGCATTCTGGACATTTTGAGGGAGGCTAAGTTGCAAAAACAACTTATCATAAACATCAGAAAGAGGCAGTCATATTTTTTTCACTACATTAGGAGAAGACAAAAATTGAAACATGTAACAACTGGAAAGATTTGTGAAAAGAGATAGAAATATTTGAAAACCAGAATAGTTCACAAGTTTGTGAAAATGTGCAAGTTCGAAAACAGAAAGCAGGAATATTTAATCAACACAGTATGGAATAATAATAACATAACATATGGACATACTCATATGTAATAACACGTGGACACATAAGTGTTTATATGAAGAAGATTGGAAGTATTTGAAAGACATGAATAAAGAAATAAAAATCCATTATCTTAATACTGGTAATAGGGAAAACTAATCCACACGCAAAAATCAGCTGATAGCACTAGAAGTAGTAACATGGGTATAGACTACACTTGAGCTCAAAGCGAGGGAACATGAGGAAAACAAATATTAAAATATTCCAGTTATAACTCCGTAGTGTTGAACGAGATATTATCTTTGTTTTTAACTGTGAAAAATGTGTTTAGTAACTGTCATATTGTTTTCCCGTAGTGAATTTTAATGAGTTGTTACAGAAATGATCTTGTCTATCCCCAGAATGGTGCAGATTATGGGGCCTCAGCGGTCAGCATTGGTCACTACAGTACAGTCAATCCTGCAGCTAACACAGCAGGTATGTTTGTTGTGTTGTACGTGTAGAGTGTGCTTGTTTGTGTGTTTGGTAAATACATGTGAGATGTGGGGGAGTACAGGAGAGATGCGAGGTTAGCAGTTTAGATGTGGGGAAATGCCAGTGAGGTGGCAAGAAAATGATATGTCTTTGTGCATGCCTTTCTTTTCTTGTAGCTCAGTTGAACAGAATATTCTTTGTTAAAGTTAGTTGCATATTCTTTACAGGATGTCGGGTCCATAATTTCGAGTTAAAAATCTACCCAAAGTATTTCAGGATCCTCGCTGGTGCTATGGAGTTCGTGCACTGAACTGAGATTCTCTGGACTCAGGCTTGAGTTAGGAGTAGAATAGAGCACTATGGGTTACACCCGTGTGCCGTGATGTTGATCCGTCAACTAAACTAAACTAAAACTGTTTTTGTCCACCCCAGCATTCTTTGGCTGTTAGTGATTTCTTGACAAGTTTACTTTAAGTAATTTGCTATTGCTTTCTGAAGGAAAGGCACTCATACCATTTTATGAAAACCAACACAAGACAGTCTACTTTCAAATCGCCCGCAGCTGTGTTTTGAACACTGTATGCGGGATTACAAATTGCATCCATAACCCCATGGCCACAGAGCCTTACCTAGTAAGGGGCCAGGAAATGGAAACTGATAGATTGTAGCTAACCGCCGTCATCAACTGGTTGTGTATATTTATTAGCCTTATAGATGTTATTTGGCATGAGAAACATTTAGGTAACTAGTATGAGGTATTACAAGTTAGTTGCATGTCCTTTGCAGCTTGTCTCATTCAACCTCAGCATTTTGTGGCTGTGTGTGATTTTATAGGCAAATGTACATACACAGGAGCCATTGCTTTATGATTGACTGATTGTATAGGCAAGTATACATACACAGGAGCCATTGCTTTATGATTGACTGATTGTGTAGGCAAGTATACATACACAGGAGCCATTGCTTTATGATTGACTGATTGTATAGGCATGTATACATACACAGGAGCCATTGCTTTATGATTGACTGATTGTATAGACAAGTGTACATACACAGGAGCCATTGCTTTATGATTGACTGATTGTATAGACAAGTGTACATACACAGGAGCCATTGCTTTATGATTGACTTATTGTATAGGCAAGTGTACACACACAGGAGTCATTGCTTTATGATTGACTGATTATATAGGCAAGTGTACACACACAGGAGTCATTGCTTTATGATTGACTGATTATATAGGCAAGTGTACACACACAGGAGTCATTGCTTTATGATTGACTGATTATATAGGCAAGTGTACTACACAGGAGTCATTCCTTTATGATTGACTGATTGTATAGACAAGTGTACATACACAGGAGCCATTGCTTTATGATTGACTGATTTTCTAGGCAAGTGTACACACACAGGAGTTATTGCTTTATGATTGACTGATGCTCGTACCATTGTTAAAAAACAACACAAGACGGTCTACTTCTAAATTGCCTGCAGCTGATTGTGAATGCTGTTTCCCCACTCTCGGGTGTCAGTAAAGTGACCCCACTCTCGGGTGTTAGTAAAGTTACCCCACTCTCTGGTGTTAGTAAAGTGACCCCACTCTCTGGTGTTAGTAAAGTGACCCCACTCTCGGGTGTCAGTAAAGTGACCCCACTCTCGGGTGTTAGTAAAGTGACCCCACTCTCGGGTGTTAGTAAAGTGACCCCACTCTCGGGTGTTAGTAAAGTGACCCCACTCTCGGGTGTTAGTAAAGTGACCCCACTCTCGGGTGTCAGTAAAGTGACCCACTCTTTTCCACGCTTGCCAGGCTTGTTGGTTATATGGTTCTAGTCCCGTATGTTGTTTAGACCAATCAGTGTGCACTGGATGGGTGATCTGTATCACACCGGCCTGCCTTTATTTCCCAGAACTTTTCCTGGTCCCATTATAGGTGGACCTAGGAACACAAGTAAGATTTTACAAAATCACCATCTTGATGGAATCCAAACACATGAATGCTGGGCCAGCAGGCATGTATGCTAGACACTGCCCTACTATGACTCCTTGGTCTTAGATGTAGGATACCTTATTGTCTTGTTCAATCTGTCTTCTTCTGCTCTATAGTAACTTTACTGTCTGAGTTTCTTTATAGCATAATTATTGTAGAAGGTAGGTGACTGCGCTGTTGGAGTCTATTGCAAATTGTGCTGGTATTGTTATGAGCACGGTTGGACGCAGGTTCAACACCTGGGCTCATCTCTTGTCTTGAAGGATTGCCTACCTATCCCTCCTTGATCTCAGTTCTACAAAATTGTGATGGCATTATTACTCCACAGACCCACCCGCGAAGGTTAACCCGGTCAATAAATGCCTGAAGAAGTCGGATGTGTCGGCCGAAAGGTGCAAATATCGTAGCTCTGCTGTATACAGGCACAACACAATTACATCTAAAACAACATTCCAGACAGACACAGAAAAAGAAGATCACCACAGACCCATAGCAAGAAACTATTTTGGTACATGTGTTTTTTAAAATTTAATAATTGTGAAACTGTTCTAATGTTTCTCTGCAGAGACCAGTTAGAAATGTCATTATCCTAGCTACTAATGATTGTTTGTCCTCAGGCACAATGTGGTCACAGCAATGGCAGACTGCAGACACTTCTTCCCAGCAGCAGCAACAGCAACAACATCCTCAGCAGCAAGAAGAGTTCACCGACATGTTCGGGATGCTGGGTCCACAGGCAACAGAGTTCACAGATCTCTCCGGAATGTTCACAAACTTTACAGAATAGGCATGTGTATAGACATTGCTGCTGATGTGAAGACAGAAACACCAAAAACAATACTCATTTACAGACAACTTGTGGATAGAATGTGTTTCCAGTTTTGCTGGAGTGGTCACGTTTGGAGTTAATTTATATGGCCAAGTAACTTTATGAAATAGATATGTATAGTGAATTCCCAGTTTGATGGACGTTACATGTTTATAACTGGCAGAAAGTCCATCAGTAGGAATGTATGTGGAGCTAACAGCTGGTGGTAATTTCCATCTCTATGGAATATCCACATATATCATAAATAGACACCTGCAGATTGAGTGAATATCTGCAAATGTTACACACGCACAAATATATATATATATATATATATATATATATATATATATATATATATATATATATATATATATATATATATATAAACTTGCAGCTAGAGTGAATGTCTTCAAACAGTTTGTCTCTGTCTCTCTCGTAATGTAACTGGAATGAATGTGAATGTCTGCAAACAGTTTCTCTCTCTCTCTCTCTCTCTCTCTCTCTCTCTCTCTCTCTCTCTCTCTCTCTCTCTCTCTCTCTCTCTCTCTCTCTCTCTCTCTCTCTCTCTCTCTCTCTCTCTCTCTCTCTCTCTCTCTCTCTCTCTCTCTCTCTCTCTCTCTCTCGTAATGTAGCTAGAATGAATGTGAATATCTGCAAGCAATCACATTATAGAATGTTGCAGCTGGTGTGAAATTGCACTTATGTTCACATAATAGAGGAATTGCAGCAAGTGTGATTGTCCACCAACTTCTTGAAACAGTCATGAGTATTGAAACTTGCTGCAAAGTTAGAGAGTTGAAACTTACGTGAATGTCCTCCAAAAGTCATTTATATAAATCTTACAGCTGTCATAAATGCCCACCAACAGTCACATATACAAATCTTACAGCTGGCATGGAAACCCACCAGTAATCACATACAGTCCAGAGGGATGGTCTACAATAGTCATGTAAATAGAAACCTGCAGCTGGTATAAATTTCACCAGACGTATGTAATTATCACATGTACAAACCTTGTACGTTTATAGACATGTGTACAGTAGAATGTTCGCTAACTTTATGGGAAATATGACATTTATACATTTAGAATCATGTAAGCTTGTATTAATGTATAGACAACGGCGTATATAAAATATTTGTTGTATTTGTCTATCATATTGATCAGTGTTTGTTAAGGTGGACAAAGATGATATATCAAAAGGTGTGTGTAATCCCACACTATTTGATGGGGTGTGAGGTGGTGGAGCCTCACATACACTAGTTCACATCATTATGTTGAGGGTTGTTGAGTAATGAGACTTCACATATTTTAGACCACCTTCATTATGTTGTTGAGTGACATTGTGAAGTGCAAGGATTTGATATATTCTAGATAACATTATGTGGTGGAGGTTTCACATATGCTAGATCACATCATGTTTTCTTATTGTCTTGGGTAGAAATGCTTACTTATTGTCTTGGGTAGAAATGCTTATTGTCTTGGGTAGAAATACTTATTGTCTTAGGTAGAAATACTTACTTATTGTCTTGGGTAGAAATGCTTACTTATTGTCTTGGGTAGAAATGCTTATTGTCTTGGGTAGAAATACTTACTTATTGTCTTGGGTAGAAATACTTATTGTCTTGGGTAGAAATACTTATTGTCTTGGGTAGAAATGCTTACTTATTGTCTTGTTTAGAAATACTTATTTTCTCGGGTGGAAATTACTTATTGTCTTGGGTAGAAATACTTTCTTGTTGTCTTGGCTAGCAAGGTCACTAACCACTACGGCGGCACAATATGTCTAGGTTAGGCATTGTTGTTTGGGACAGTTTCCAGAAATACCGTTTCATGGAAGTAATGTAATGTAGCAGCCCAAAAATGTGTTTCTCTCAGGGAGTGTACGAGTAGTCGTAGAGTAGAGGTTGATACAGTCTTACCAGCACTAGTGCCGGTTCCACCCCTTGAAGTCATAGAATATATTTTTATATTACAGCTCTGGGGGTGAGTCCATCTTGGGGAAATTGACACTAGAAATGTTTCTGGTGAAAGTGAAACTAAACTGTGATACTGATCATATCACCCTTCACATGGCTGTAACAAGTATGACCCTAATACCACATCCCAAATGTGTTGTAACTGCATGAAGGCAGGGTTATTTATCCCGACAAGAGATGTGAAGATATTTCTTAACACCATGTAGGCAGAATTACTTACAAGAGATGTGAAGATATTATTTAACTGCATGTAGGCAGGGTTACTTACACTGAGATGTGAAGATAATTCTTAACATCATGTAGGCAAGGTTACTTACAAGAGATGTGATGTTTTTTAACATCATGTTGGCAGAATTACATGAAATGTGAAGATATGTCTTAATATTCATGTAGGCAGAATTACACGAGAAGCGAAGATATTTCTTAACATGTAGGCATGGTTACTTACAAGAGATGTGAAGATATTTTTTAACATCATATAGGCAGGGTTACTTACAAGAGAGTGATATTTCTTAATAGCATGTTTGCAAGGTTACTTATTCTTACAAGAGATATGAATGCGAACAGCAGTCAAAGGCGCTTCATCAGAGCCAAATTTGTTAATATGTTAATAACATCACTTTCATTATTATGTAAATACTCATCCTCATTGATTATCATGTCACTTGTTAACAACAGACTGTCAGGCAGTATTAATGTTAACAGCAGTCTGTAAGACAGTAGCAGTGGTTAGTCTGACTTGACTGTCTTCCCAATTACTGTTGTCAATTACCACACATCTAACATCACATTCTTGACAATCAGAAGCTAAAGTGTTGCTCTACATAAACAGTTCTCATTCTGTTAACTTTACAGCAAAGTGTATCTACAAGCTTCAGGCATGACACAGTGTATCTACAAGCTTCAGGCATGACACATTCACAGTTAACCATACTTAGTCGATCAGTATTTTGTTTTCCTTGAGTCTAGGTATTTAAATATCTAGGGTCCAGTATATGTAGTGATGGTAGATCAGGTAAAGAGATCAACATAAGACTGGAGATGCTTCATCTGTCATAGAAAGACTGAATCCAAAGTGGAAAAGGCAATGTCAGGTTTCTCTGTCCAGACTAGACTATGGAAGTCATGTTTAGTATCCATGCCCTTATATCAATGAACGAATCTCAAACAGCAAGGAATAGATGTTAAGCTTGACTAGAACAGTGGATCACAAGTAACAAAATGAGACGCTGCAGGCCAAAGCCTTCATCAGGGGCCCTTATATCAGTGTGAGAATGGGACTATTACTGCAGATAAAGAATGCAGAACCAAAGCTTTTGAATACAAATGTTGTCTGAAAATTGCACATATGGTATAAAAAGCAAAAATAAAATATCTTTGTAAGAGATTCAGTAAAAATGTATTCAGGTCATCAAGAACCACTTTTATGAATGGTGAAATGTCAACAGCTTGCATGGTTTAGGCATGGCACACATCAAGGTAACACACTTCCATGAAGGAACAGTTGGGCAAGTGGAGAAGAGGAAGGCAGAGAATAACCTGGACTGAACATATGAAAGAGTAGACAAGTATTTCCACACCTTTGCAATGGCTGAGGACAAAGAGAAGTGGGTGACTGATTGGTGCTGTTTCCACTACGACTCGTCCACGACCCTCATTCGAGGTTATGAGATGAGGTGATTGTTTTTTTAATATTAATCACTTTTATGAATTGGAAACCAGGCCAGAAAGGGTAGAGGAAGACAGAAAAAGATGTAAGTGAACATGTTAAATCTGGGCATCAAGTAGTATAAACTACATTAATTTCATGACAGTGTCCGATGCATCGAATAGCATAAAGTACATTAATTTCATCACAGTGTCAGATGCATCGAATAGCGTAAAGTACATTAATTTCATCACAGTGTCCGATGCAGAAAGAATTGAAGAGTCATAATAACCTGTGTATGTTCTATACAAGGCGCCTGAAGGAGAAAAAGAACGAATGAATAAATTGGAACGGTTGTTTATTTATTGCAAAGTGATGCCCACTCACTGAATGTGACACAAAGAGGAGACAATATAATCTCTGTAATGTTATCTGCTAGTAGTTGAGCTTAGTCTACAAGCGACTGCAGTTTCTGCACAATAATCTCACTTATTTACACTTGGAATAACTCAGCTGTCAAACAATGGTTATGGTTCAATGTGTGATACATAGACCTGAAGTCACACAGACAAGGACTTTGGGACATCAGGTAGTGCAGTGTGCAGTCATCCTAGCCTTGCAGTTACATCCTGCAGGATGCTTGCTGGGTTGTAATCCTACGTTACACATTCTAACATCTCAACATATTCAAAGTACTTTTTGTACATATCCTGTATTGTATCTTAAATGTTAGTTATTACAGACTTGTGATTATGCTTCTGAGGGAGCGCGGTTTAAAGTACCATATCTCAGTGTAACAATTAAACAGTGTGAGGCCCGAAACAACACAATGACTTGTGGGATGCTTGGTACAGTGCCTGAAAGATTGCATTGTAACATGAAATGTGTGGGGTTATTGAAGTATAAAACAGCATAAAGACTTATGCGACACCCTGTACAGTAGAGAAAGTCAACAGTTATTATAAACTTGCATTCCTGTACCCCAGGGCATGCAGAGTGTATTAATCCAACATAGCATTTACGTCTGTCGTGCCACACAAAGTGCCTTCTCAGAAACCGACACGGCACCAGTGAGTACTATCATTACATCTTTGATGCGGTTTATGTGCATGTCTTCATATATTATTTTGATCATTATCTTTAAATATATTATGTTGACCATAACTCAGTCCGTGTATGTATATTAATTTGATCTTGCTTGACTCATTCTATACCAAATAAGCCACTACGCGTTGATCACATACCCCCTTCCACATTGAAATACTTCATGTCTTCAGTAAAACATCTGTTTGGTGGTTACCAATGAAGGTCTGTAGAGTTTTGTCTGGTATAAGATAAGTCTACCCATGCATGTTTTCTCAGCGACTCCATGAGTATGCTAAGGAAGATCAAGAAGGGTTGGGCCTGAAGGCAATGGCTTGAATCTCTGAGGAGGTTACGACTGACTAATATTTGTTTCTTTTTTGTGTACCTGGGAAGGTGGGTGTTAAGGACATGAATGTGCAGATAGGCTTGTGGGCTTGGCTGCTATAGGGAGCTGATGAGGAAGTGATCCAAGCTGACATCCTGAGTTCCCTTAGGGTGGCAGGACAAGTATATGACTCAAAAGATGAATGCGATTTTGCAACATGGACCATACTGCAAGTCAGACAGGACCAAACTAGAGTACAGCCCCATGTGGGAAGTCACACAGGACCAAGCTAGAGTACAGCCCCATGTGGGAAGTCAGACAGGACCAAACTAGAGTACAGCCCCATGTGGGAAGTCAGACAGGACCACGCTAGAGTACAGCCCCATGTGGGAAGTCGAGACAGGACCACGCTAGAGTACAGCCCCATGTGGGAAGTCAGACAGGACCACGCTAGAGTACAGCCCCATGTGGGAAGTCAGACAGGACCACGCTAGAGTACAGCCCCATGTGGGAAGTGAGACAGGACCACGCTAGAGTACAGCCCCATGTGGGAAGCCAGACAGGACCAAACTAGAGTACAACGCCATACAGTAAGTCAGACCGAGCCAAGCTTGACTACAGAGCCATCCGGGAACTCAGAGAATAGTCAACCACCACTAAACTGGAGGCGTCAGTCAATCCATGCTGAGGGAGATACTGAGGAGAGGATCTAAGCACGTGTGGACTAACAGTTCATTGTTCATTGAGGATGAACTGTTGACTAAGTCCAGAAGTGCCTGATTGTGGTTATTCAGTGTATGATGAATTATTTGAGATAAGAAAAATTCATATGATATTGATTCAAGTTATGAATATTATTTTATTGTTCAGTCTGAAATTGGATAGTCTGCTTATTTCCCATAGTAGTTGTATGAGATGTAGTCATTGCTTTAAAAACAGTATGTTCCCATTTTTCATTATCGTCAGGTAACACACTCTGTTTACTTTACTTAGCTTTAAATTAATTACTAAAATAAATTTAATCATTTCATGCCCAAGTCTGTGTTGCCTCTGTCTTATTCTTGGACAGGCTTCAGTCGTGGATTTGTTAATCTGACCACTTATCCACACTCATCTGACCAAATGAACCTTGACCTGGTTGTAAAACCCAACTAAATTAACTGTGGAAATAAACTACATAATTTCCCCTGAAGTTCTCTGCTGTCTGTTGATTGTCTTCTTGATCATTCTCTGGCTCATGGAACTTGAATATCTGGTAGCTCATTCATATTGATACATATTACGGTTCTTGCTCCTCTTAAGATAACCAGCTTTCAGGGAATTAATTAATTTCCCTTTCTCATTTCTTATCTTTATTACAGGTTTGTTTTAAGCCTTGGCATTTAAAGTTATTTATTACCTATGCCCATTTTTGTGGTGCCTTATGGTACACATTTGCTGTTAATCCCTGAAGAGGCTGAAGTTTTCGTCCTGTGTGGGCTGGATTGCATTGAACTTGTCGTGCTTGTGTAGTTTACCTTCAGTATGATATGTCCTTGTGATTCCTGGCTTCTTTCAGCTCTATAAACATTTACACAAGTGCATTTGCTGTAGTTACACATTTGTATCTACAATAATGAAACACAATAATTTATTAATGTAATTTATGTGTAAAATATATGATTTTGTTGTTGTTCAGAAGAGGTGAGACAGAATTAAAATGATATACGCACATTTAACATAAGGTGTTTTCATCTATACAAAGTCATCATTGCATTGATATATATGTGTGAATTAGTCATTTTATCTTCAGTGTTGGTAATAGTTGTGCGATTTAGCCATTTCATGCTCAGTGTTGATATATGTGATGTGTGATTTAGTCATTTTATCTTCAGTGTTGGTAACAGTTGTGTGATTTAGTCATTTCATCTTCAGTTTTGGTATATGTGTCGTGTGATTTAGTCATTTTATCTTCAGTGTTGGTGATAGTTGTGTGATTTAATAATTTCATCTTCAGTGTTGGTATATGTGATGTGTGATTTAGTCATTTCATCTTCAGTATTGGTATATGTGATGTGTGATTTAGTCATTTCAATATCAGTATTGGTATATTTGATCCATGATTTAGTCATTTCACCTTCAGTGCTGGTATGTGTGATTTAGTCATTTTATCTACAATGTTGGTATGTGTAATGTGTGATTTAGTCATTTCATCTGCAGGGTTGGTATGTGTGATTTAGTCATTTCATCTTCAGTGTTGGTATATGTAATGTGTGATTTAGTCATTTCATCTGCAGTAGTAGGCCTCTTTCAGTCCTGAAGGACTATAGAGTTGTGCCGCTGGGGAGGTACCTGACAGCACTGCTGGTGGCTGTATAGTCCAATGCGAGAGTGACAATCTCTGTCACAATTTCTGTATATGTAAGACGAGGCAAGTCTCGCAGTAAGTGACTGCGTTTTAAGCCTGTGCCGCCTATCCTCAGTTTGTTGGATCAGATTGGGCTCAAAGAGCACCAGTCTGTTTCGTCCATCTCTTCTCCAGGAACATCTGTCTGTTCCCACGTGACTGGATTTATGCCAAGGGTTTTCTTGTTTACACACATCCCTATATCGCAGTTGGGGTCTTCTGGTTGGCCTCTTTCCTGTGGCTAGTTCTCCGTATAGGATATCTTTGGGAATACGTTCATCCTCCATTCGAGATACGTGGCCCAGCCACCGAAGGCGTCTCTGCTTGAGGAGGGAGTTCTACTGTGGTAATATCTGCCTCTTTCAAGCACATGTTTGTTTGTTATGTGGTCTTTCCAAGATATGCCCAGGATATGTCTCAGACATCTCATGTGGAAGGAATTCAACTTTCTTTCCTGTCTTGAGTACAGGGTCCAGGATTCAGACCCGTAGAGTAGTGTGCTAACAACACAAGCTTTATATACTTGAGCTTTTGTACGCTCTGTTAGTCTATTATTCTCCCAAACTCTTTTAGTTAGCCTGGAAAATGTTGTGGCTGCCTTTCCAATGCGTCTGTCGATTTCTGTCTCTGATGAAAGATTATCTGATATTGTCGACCCCAAATACACAAACTCGATTCATAACTTAGAAATTTTGATTGATGGAGGCACACCAGCATCTTGTTCCATCACCTGTGTTTTATTTAGGCTGATGATGAGCCCAAAGTCTTTGCAGGCGGCTGCAAAATGGTCTATGAGCCATTGGAGATCTTCTGCTGTATGAGTAGTCAGTGCTGCATCATCTGCAAAAAGTAGTTCTTTACACATCTTGATCTTATTTTGGTCTTTGCCTTGAGTCTTGATGGGTTAAAAAGTTTGCCATCAGATCTTGTATGGAGGTGTGTGCCTTCAGTGGCAGTCCCAAATGCTTGCCTTAAGAGAACGGCGAAGAAGATACCAAAGAGTGTAGGAGCAAGCACGCAGCCCTGCTTTACTCCACTGCTGACGCTGAATAACTGGGATGTTGAGCCGTGAAATAAAATGGTCCCCTGCATGTTTTCGTGAAATGATTTCATGAGACTAAGAAGGGTGGGTGGACATCCTATCTTTTCAAGGACCTTAAAAAGGCTGTTTACTGCTCACAAGATCAAATGCCTTTGTGAGGTCGATGAAGGCAATATATAATGGCTTCCTCTGTTCTCTGCATTTCTCTTGGAGCTGCCGGAGTGAGAAAATCATAGATTGATTGATTGATTGATTTAGGAATCGACATCACAGCATTCGGGGCATTCCCATAAGTGCTCCGTCCCCATCCTCAGCAGCCAGCAAAGAGTTCCAACACCAAAAGTACCAGTAGCAATCTGATTATATGTCCGTCTCGCCTTTCCTCTGAGCGTTGAACGTCAGCCAGATCCCCTTGTCACTCCTCACTGTCTCATTCTTGCCAGACCATGGTAATCCATTTGCTCCTCCGAGGTGTACACGTGCTCCCATAAGGCCGCAACCACGTCTGCCTTGTCATGTATCAATACTCCAAGTTCTGCAGAGCCAGCCAATCTGTCCGCCTGTTAATTTCCCAGCACAAAAAAATCGTATCGATGGTGGACCTGTTGGTCTAAATCCGCACTGTGATTCGGGGTAGATTCTTTCAGCAAGAATGTGTAGCCTTTTAAGAATTACTCGAGCAAAAATCTTGCCTGTAACGCTGAGTAGGGAAATGCCGCGATAGTATTTTGACGTGTGTTGGCAGTGTTGGTATATGTAATGTGTGATTTAGTCATTTCATCTGCAGTGTTGGTATATGTAATGTGTGATTTAGTCATTTCATCTGCATATACCAATATATATATATATATATATATATATATATATATATATATATATATATATATATATATATATATATATATATATATATATATAATATTCCCTAGTGAGAATATTAGGGTTTCCAGAGGGGAATTAAGATTATTTCAAGATCGCGTTATTACAAGAACAGATTACTTGATATTGTTTTTTCCCTGCATACTTTACAGTTTTGTACTTAACGTTCTTCTTAAATTTGTTTTATAACATAAGTAGACCCGCAAATCATGTTTTATGTAGACATCTAGACTTGCTCTAGTATGTGTTACTAAATTTAGCTTCTATTTTTACGTATACTATGTAGGGGTGGGGTTGGGGGGGGGGGGGGAGGTTTATAGGGAGGAAATGCGAAAGGGGGGGGGGGGGAGGAGAATGACATTCTGAACATATGGTGAAGGGGTGCATGGGCCAAAAAAAGGTTGAGAACCACTGATCTAGAGTTTCCGTCAAAATTGTTTCTTTAATAATGTGTAGAATTTCGGTCAAAATGGTATCTTTTGACCATAGAGATCAAAAATAGAATATCTGTTACAATGACCTCATATTTAGAACTTTTGTGACAATGATAACTTTAATCATGTTTAGAGTTTCTGTGGTAATGGTGTCTTTATTAATATCTAGAATTTATATGACAGTCATAGCTTTAACAATGTTTAGAATGTATGTGACAATGATAGCTTTAATAATGTCCAGAATTTATGTGACAATGATAGCTTTAATAATGTCCAGAATTTATGTGACAATGATAGCTTTAATAATGTCTAGAATTTATGTGACAATGATAGCTTTAATAATGTCCAGAATTTATGTGACAATGATAGCTTTAATAATGTCCAGAATTATATGACAGTCATAGCTTTAATAGCCGGTCTCCCTGGCCTAGGAGTTAGTGATTTTCTCCGTAATCCCGTTTATCCACGTGAGCAAACGCAGCTGCGCGAAAATCGGTAGCGCTTCTCGCTGCACCTGTTACTTATGGGATATGTGAGCCTGCCGCTCAGAAAGCAATGGCAAACTACTGAGCGTAATCTTGCCAAGAAATCATCAACAGCAGTAAAATACTAGTGTTGACAGCAATATCCTGTAATAGGGTATGTGGGGGGAAAAAAAGAAGAATATATATGACAATGATAGCTTTAATAATGTCTAGAATTTATATGACAGTGATAGTTTTAATAATGTTTAAATTGTCTGTGCTAATTGTAATAAAGTATAGAATTACCTTGATAATGATAGCTTTAATTTAAGTGATTTTCTGTATCTGCCAGGGCTTATATATCACCAAAGTGTTGTCACTGAGTTATAATACAACATGTCCTCGTCTTCCGGGAACCACGCCTTCCGTTATTGCCTTTTTCCTAAATCACCGTGGCATTAGATGTCGCCAAAGTATTTTATAAAGTTTCACGACAGACAATTTAATAATAACTCTAGAGTTTTTGTGATTTGATGATGACCTCTTTGCCCAGTAATTATTTAAAAGGGAAGGTCATTTCACAAGTCAACAGTGGAATTTTTCAGCTGATCATGTTTAAGTTGATTGTGTGTAACCTCATCGTGTGTAAGTTGATCATGTGTAAGGTGATTGTGTGTAAGGTGATTGTGTGTAAGTTGATCATGTGTAAGGTGATTGTGTGTAACCTCATCGTGTGTAAGTTGATCATGTGTAAGGTGATCATGTGTAAGGTGATTGATTGTGTGTAAGGTGATTGTGTGTAAATTGATCATGCGTAAGGTGATTGTGTGTAAGTTGATCATGTGTAAGGTGATTGTGTGTAATTTGATCATGTGTAAGGTGATCGTGTGTAAATTGATCATGTGTAAGGTGCTTGTGTGTAAGTTGATCATGTGTAAGGTGATTGTGTGTAAATTGATCATGTGTATATTGATCATGTGTAAATTGATCATGTGTAAGGTGCTTGTGTGTAAGTTGATCATGTGTAAGGTGATTGTGTGTAATTTGATCATGTGTAAAGTGATTGTGTGTAAATTGATCACGTGTAAGGTGCTTGTGTGTAAGTTGATCACATGTAAGGTGATTGTGTGTAATTTGATCATGTGTAAATTGTGTGTAAATTGATCATGTGTAAGGTGATTGTGTGTAAATTGATCATGTGTAAGGTGATTGTGTGTAAATTGATCATGTGTAAATTGATCATGTGTAAGGTGATTGTGTGTAAATTGATCATGTGTAAGGTGATTGTGTGTAATTTTATCATGTGTAAGGTGATTGTGTGTAAATTGATCATGTGTAAAGTGATTGTGTTTAAATTGATCATGTGTAAATTGATCATGTGTAAGGTCATTGTGTGTAAATTGATCATGTGGAAATTGATCATGTGTAAGGTGATTGTGTGTAAATTGATCATGTGTCAATTGATTGTGTGTATCTTGATCATGTGTAAGGTGATTGTGTGTAAATTGATCATGTGTAAAGTGATTGTGTTTAAATTGATCATGTGTAAATTTATCATGTGTAAGGTCATTGTGTGTAAATTGATCATGTGGAAATTGATCATGTGTCAATTGATTGTGTGTATCTTGATCATGTGTAAGGTGATTGTGTGTAAATTGATCATGTGTAACCTGACCTTGTGTAAACTGATCGTGTGTAATCTGACCATGTGTAAGCTGATTGTGTGTAAGCTGATCATGTGTAATTTGATCATGTGTGTGTTTGGGTGCAGGATGTGGCGGATGATCTCCAGATGGGTGTGTCAGACGTGGGACATCTTGCTTGTGATCGAGCAGTTTTCTGGAGGGTTGTTATGGCAGCGAGGTTCTGCAAAGGAAATGCTACTGAATGAATGAATGAATGTGTGTTTACTACATGTAAGCCGATCGTGTGTAATCTGACAGTGTGTACGCTGATACTGTGTAAGTTGATTATGTGTAATGTGATCATGTGTATGTTTATTGTGTGTAATTTGATCATGTGTGTGTTTATTACGTGTAAGCCGATTATGTGTAATCTGACAGTGTGTACGCTGATACTGTGTAAGTTGATCATATTTAATCTGATGTTGTGTGATTAGATCATGTGTAAACTGATTGTATGTAATGTGATCATGTGTAACTGATCATGTGTGATGTGTAATCTGATCATATGTAAGTTGAGCGTGTGTAAGCTGGATGTGTAAAAAGTCTTTGTAGAGAACTGTATGTTTAAAGTAAGGCTAGTGCTTATCCTGCTCGACTTGTTATTTTGGAGATTCTAGCTTCAATTCTGGTACAGTAGAGAATGGTTATGTTAAATAGGCCTTTATATTTCAGTGCAACATTGACAAGTCAGGTACCAGGTGTCTTAATGACAATTTTATTGTTTTTAATTTTCATAAAACAAGTATGTATTGTTGACACAGTTTGCTGACTCATAGTAACATCACCTGCAACTGTTTCTGAAGTTACAATGTACATATTTCATTGTTACAAATGGCAAGCTACACTTAATGATAACATTCAGCGCAGTGCAAAGCGCTGAAATGTATTGTTAATGTCAATAATGAGTTATAGATTGTACGTACTTAAATGTTTATAGATTTTATATACTTACATGTTTATAGAATGTATGTACTTACATGTTTATAGATTTTATGTACTTGCATGTGTGTTTACATTGGTTACATATTGTATCAAATCAGGATGGAATTTTATATAGAGCAGTTTGCCATTGCTGTCTGGACAGCTAGCTCTCATCACCACATCACATCTTGCTAATCTTTACTGTGTGGTGTCGAGGTGAAGCATAAACAGCGGGAGGGTGTCCGTTTATGGGCTTCATGTATGTAGATTCCCATGGACTCTGTTATTCCTTCTGTCCATCGTTCACTTGGTTAGCCTCTTCTTCTGGTTCCATGTGGTCTGTACATCATTGCTAGCGGCTGATCGTGAACCCTCGACTCAGTATATCAGGCGATTGTGCAGTTGCAATCACCAAGCCCTAAGCCAGACATGCCAACATTTAACCAATTGAATAACGAAGACACAAACAATAGATTGCACTATTTAGTGCCTAGCATATTTCGCTGTATCTCGTCAGTTAGATCCTGCAGAAATAATACAACATAAACGAAAGCTGTAAGGTAAATCCTTCGAGGGATAAGATACAATATTCTGCAGTATGTAGAAAAATATGCCAGTCAATACATCATGCAATCTATTGTTTGCGTTGTCTTTATTGAAATTCACTACAGCAAAACATTATTTAACCATTTAACAGTCATCAAAACAAAATACAAATTTGGTTAACAGTTGCCTACCACAAGTACTAGCCACCAGCCATGAAACCTTGCAAACAGTAGCCACTGATACGGCTGTTTGTTCATGAGTTAAAACTTAGCCATGTCATTCACGTGAAGCTCTGTGTGTTTGTGTTTGTGAACATGTTTGTATATTATGTCTGTATGGTATATGTAGCAGGTGGCAATGACGCTGAGTGTTGTCATCAGTAAAACAATGCACATAGAGTGGGGATGTTGTTTGTGTTTGTGAACATGTTTGTATATTATGTCTGTATGGTATATGTAGCAGGTGGCAATCGTGCTGAGTGTTGTCATCAGTAAAACAATGCACATAGAGTGGGGATGTTGTTTGTGTTTGTGAACATGTTTGTATATTATGTCTGTATCGTATATGTAGCAGGTGGAAATGACGCTGAGTGTTGTCATCAGTAAAACAATGCACATAGAGTGGGGATGTTGTTTGTGTTTGTGAACATGTTTGTATATTATGTCTGTATCGTATATGTAGCAGGTGGAAATGACGCTGAGTGTTGTCATCAGTAAAACAATGCACATAGAGTGGGGATGTTGTTTGTGTTTGTGAACATGTTTGTATATTATGTCTGTATCGTATATGTAGCAGGTGGAAATGACGCTGAGTGTTGTCATCAGTAAAACAATGCACATAGAGTGGGGATGTTGTTTGTGTTTGTGAACATGTTTGTATATTATGTCTGTATCGTATATGTAGCAGGTGGAACTGACGCTGAGTGTTGTCATCAGTAAAACAATGCACATAGAGTGGGGATGTTGTTTGTGTTTGTGAACATGTTGTATATTATGTCTGTATCGTATATGTAGCAGGTGGAAATGACGCTGAGTGTTGTCATCAGTAAAACAATGCACATAGAGTGGGGATGTTGTTTGTGTTTGTGAACATGTTTGTATATTATGTCTGTATCGTATATGTAGCAGGTGGAAATGACGCTGAGTGTTGTCATCAGTAAAACAATGCACATAGAGTGGGGATGTTGTTTGTGTTTGTGAACATGTTTGTATATTATGTCTGTATCGTATATGTAGCAGGTGGAAATGACGCTGAGTGTTGTCATCAGTAAAACAATGCACATAGAGTGGGGATGTTGTTTGTGTTTGTGAACATGTTTGTATATTATGTCTGTATCGTATATGTAGCAGGTGGAAATGACGCTGAGTGTTGTCATCAGTAAAACAATGCACATAGAGTGGGGATGTTGTTTGTGTTTGTGAACATGTTTGTATATTATGTCTATATCGTATATGTAGCAGGTGGAAATGACGCTGAGTGTTGTCATCAGTAAAACAATGCACATAGAATGGGGATGTTGTTTGTGTTTGTGAACATGTTTGTATATTATGTCTATATCGTATATGTAGCAGGTGGAAATGACGCTGAGTGTTGTCATCAGTAAAACAATGCACATAGAATGGGGATGTTGTTTGTGTTTGTGAACATGTTTGTATATTATGTCTATATCGTATATGTAGCAGGTGGAAATGACGCTGAGTGTTGTCATCAGTAAAACAATGCACATAGAATGGGGATGTTGTTTGTGTTTGTGAACATGTTTGTATATTATGTCTATATCGTATATGTAGCAGGTGGAAATGACGCTGAGTGTTGTCATCAGTAAAACAATGCACATAGAATGGGGATGTTGTTTGTGTTTGTGAACATGTTTGTATATTATGTCTATATCGTATATGTAGCAGGTGGAAATGACGCTGAGTGTTGTCATCAGTAAAACAATGCACATAGAATGGGGATGTTGTTTGTGTTTGTGAACATGTTTGTATATTATGTCTTATATCGTATATGTAGCAGGTGGAAATGACGCTGAGTGTTGTCATCAGTAAAACAATGCACATAGAGTGGGGATGTTGTTTGTGTTTGTGAACATGTTTGTATATTATGTCTATATCGTATATGTAGCAGGTGGAAATGACGCTGAGTGTTGTCATCAGTAAAACAATGCACATAGAGTGGGGATGTTGTTTGTGTTTGTGAACATGTTTGTATATTATGTCTATATCGTATATGTAGCAGGTGGAAATGACGCTGAGTGTTGTCATCAGTAAAACAATGCACATAGAATGGGGATGTTGTTTGTGTTTGTGAACATGTTTGTATATTATGTCTGTATCGTATATGTAGCAGGTGGAAATGACGCTGAGTGTTGTCATCAGTAAAACAATGCACATAGAGTGGGGATGTTGTTTGTGTTTGTGAACATGTTTGTATATTATGTCTATATCGTATATGTAGCAGGTGGAAATGACGCTGAGTGTTGTCATCAGTAAAACAATGCACATAGAGTGGGGATGTTGTTTGTGTTTGTGAACATGTTTGTATATTATGTCTATATCGTATATGTAGCAGGTGGAAATGACGCTGAGTGTTGTCATCAGTAAAACAATGCACATAGAGTGGGATGTTGTTTGTGTTTGTGAACATGTTTGTATATTATGTCTATATCGTATATGTAGCAGGTGGAAATGACGCTGAGTGTTGTCATCAGTAAAACAATGCACATAGAGTGCGGGATGTTGTTTGTGTTTGTGAACATGTTTGTATATTATTCTATATCGTATATGTAGCAGGTAGCAATGACACTGAGTGTTGTCATCAGTAAAACAATGCACATAGAATGGAGATGTTGTTTGTGTTTGTGAACATGTTTGTATATTATGTCTGTATCATATATGTAGCAGGTGGAAATGACGCTGAGTGTTGTCATCAGTAAAACAATGCACATAGAATGGGGATGTTGTTTGTGTTTGTGAACATGTTTGTATATTATGTCTATTATCGTATATGTAGCAGGTGGAAATGCCGCTGAGTGTTAGTCATCAGTAAAACAATGCACATAGAGTGGGGATGTTGTTTTGTGTTTGTGAACATGTTTGTATATCTATGTCTGTATGGTATATGTAGCAGGTTGGCAATGACGCTGAGTGTTGTCATCAGTAAACAATGCACATAGAGTGGGGATGTTGTTTGTGTTTGTGAACATGTTTGTATATTATGTCTGTATGTGTAACATTGAATGTGGTCACATTGTGAGTGTTGATTTCTTCATGTGTTGAACATTGAATGTGGTTCACGTTGTGAGTGTTGATTTCTTCATGTGTTGAACATTGAATGTGGTTCACGTTGTGAGTGTTGATTTCTTCATGTGTTGAACATTGAATGTGGTTCACATTGTGAGTGTTGATTTCTTCATGTGTTGAACATTGAATGTGGTTCACGTTGTGAGCGTTGATTTCTTCATGTGTTGAACATTGAATCATGCCTGACAGTGTCAGGCTCAGAAGGTGCCCGGTTCGATTCCAGGCATTGGGATGGCAATTTTCCCAATATGCTTTAGTATCTAGTGTCATATTACACGTCTCCCTGACATCTTGGCTAGTGAGGTCGGATAAAGGCGAAAAACTGGAGGTGCCTTGTGCCAGTTGTGTATGTTAAAAGTCGCACAGTGTAGGCCAGAAAGCCACCATCCTGGCAAACATGTCTTACAAAGGGAAACCTACCCACGGTTAGACACAGCTCCTTGCCGTGGATGGAATCTATCTGAGGAAGCACGCCTCATAGAAAATGTATGGTGTTGAAGTGGAACACACCGATTTCTGAGGTGTATAACTCGCCCGTGACTAACTTCTCTCGAAAGAGGAACAAAGAAGAAGCAGAATCATGCCTCTTTGTGGAGGTGGGGAGGAGATCAAAGGGATATCATGATGGATTGTTCCAGAGACATAGTTTGGGTATATAACTACTGTAGCTCAAAGTTTTTTTTTTAAATGTTGCATATCCCTTGCACGACGTTGCATTCAGCACCAGCATTTTCCAGCTGCTGTTGATGTACTAGGCACATTTTACGTTCAGTAGTTTGCCATTGCTTTCTGAACAACCGGCTCCCATACCAACACGTTATAACACAACGCGACACGGTCTGCTGCGCAAATTTTTAATTGTGAGCTTGGCAGTGCGAGACATCACAGACTCTGCCGTGACCAGCTCAACGTGCAAGGGTAAATTAGACATAACTATCATTTGGGGAACCCTTTGAGGCATTAAAACAGTAATAAATACATGCACACGTATTGTTTAACGCTCATAGACAATGGGGAAGTAATAAGAGACTAGAGGACGCACTAGACAACATAAAGATTGAAAGCTAAAGGCACCTACCGTCCTCTAGTCTCTTTACCCTACTTCTATTAGATTAGCACAAGTAACTTAGGAAGATTAAACATGACAGTACGGTACCTCCACACTCCGGAGTAGAGACTAAACAAAGCAGTAACACACCTCTACATCAAAGGTAGAAGAGGAAAGACTAAACAAAACCATAAAGTAAGCCTACATTACAGGGTAGAAAAGTAAGGGCGGTGTATGGGTTATTTAATATTGGTAACATTAAGATTAGCTTTGATAAAAATGTTGGCTGGTTGTAAGTGTGATACTAGGCTCCTGTGGCTTAGGGCCTAGTGAAGCGCAGTTTCACAGTCCCCGACACACCGAGTCCAGGGTTCGATATCTGCCGCTGGCGATTTGGAAGCAGATCGCTTTGTGTTGATTTCGGTGGCATGAGGCGTCGGCCGTTCATAAAGCCATGTCAAACTACTGAACGTATAATTGCCAGATAAATCACAAAAACTCAATAGGTGCTTGGGGTTGACTGCAATGTCCTGCACTGGGCATGCCGCTAACTGTTTAAATAGTAATGATTTCATGTCTGGCCAAGTGGCTAGAACTCTTTGTCTTCAGTAGGGGAGAACAAAAGTAAACCCTAACCTGCACAGTTCGCGGTGACTGCACTAGTCAGACGGACTTAACTGCTCAGACTCAAGACCTCCCTGCCGACACCGACAAGTACTTACTATAGGCAGTAATGACGGTTTTAAAAAAGGTGTTTCATACGTACACTATTAAAAGTCGACAGGGTCGACTTCATTGCACCGGGTTTTTATCCTTATGGCGCAGTCTCTTTCCCCAGAGCTGAAAGCATCGCACAAAGCATGAACTCCGCAGCTCCAGCGACGACCCTCAGGAGTCTCCGAAAAATGCACTCCTGAAACGAAGGACGCGACCCGGAATCTAACTCACAACCTTCGAAGCCCGAGTCAGACGGCTTGCCGACTTCGCCACGGAGACTCAATCGTACAGAATTGTATTCAGACAAGAAGAGAAAAGGAAACTGCGGAATGCGTCCTGACACTGAGTTGGTTAAACCGATATTGGAATGTGCGAAAGAGGAGTTTATGCTGCTAAGAATATAATGCTCTTAAGAGCTATATTAAGCCAATCCTGATGTATGGAAGCGAATCATGGGCAGATAACAGACAAGTGAAAAATTATGTGGAGGTTGCTGAGGTGTGATTTTGTTGAGAAATGACGAGAATACCATGCAAGGAAAGACAGAATAATAAAGGTACTTTGAAAGAAGTTAACTCGCAAAGATAACTGGTTATTCGCATCAAAAATTTCTTGGGTATGTCATGAGAAGCCGAACGTTGGAGTGTGTCGTCACAAAGGAAAGATCGGAGGGAAGAAATGCAAAGAAAGACAAAGAAAAATGCTGGAAAGTTGACATTATGGCACGAAGGAACATCAACAGAAACTGTTGGCAGTACCCGAGGCAGATGGTTGTAGCACACATGATCCCCAACGCCACTAGGCTTGGGCTGTAAGAAGAAGAATATAAACGGTAGTAAGCAGTCTGCCATACTACTAGGCGTATCCACCGGGTGGCGTATACTGGTGTGGGCTGTTGACTTCTCGTCCTTGATTTGGTGACGTAAATTACAAGTACCTCAGAAGTCGGAGTGGGTTCGCGTGATGGCGGGGACACTGGTTATAGGGGAAGCTAATCCACATGTAAAAACCAGTTCAGCGCATTAGAAATATAAGCACGCGTGTGGACTACGCTTAGGGTTCAAAGCGAGCGAACTAAAAAAAAAACAACAACCGTACTGCTGAAGGAAAAATGTAGCGGTGTAAGGAATATATAAGTAATTGTGTCTGAAAATTCATTTCTAATTTCCAGAAAATAGATATCTGTGTCAGGAAATACTAGGATAAGTTAATAAGTAAGTCACAAATAGCTGTAGAAACCGGATGCATACATCTGCGTGCTCTGTTGTCAATTACCTGCCATCCCACAGAACTGTGTGACTTAGTTATTTACTCGCCCGCGTAACCTTTTTCTACCCAACTATGCACCGCTTTACGGGAAATCGCTAGGGGCTAAGTCCACTGAAAACCCACCTTGGCGGGAGACATTTCGCGAGTGACACCGAAGTTGAATGTGGATTGAAAACGTGGTTTAGAAAACAGAGCACGCAGTTCTATGCAGCCGGTTTGGGAGGACTCATAAAACGATGAGATCCGTGCACCAATGTTGGTGGAGATTATGTTGAGAAATCAAGGGGCAACGTATGTATAAAAATAAACTCGTTTCAAATTGTCATCATATTTAGTTATTTTTCTACAGCCATTTGTCATTTACTTATTGACTTCCCCTCGTCGCATGCTAACTGGTGAAAAACATTCACAGTGGAATGTAAATCTGTTACCTATGTCTCTGCTAACATCCTTCTTCGTAGTCTTTCCACTTCTAACCTGGCGTTTAGAGGCAGTGTAACCATCAACCAACTGCACTCATGCCCACTGGATGTTTCCAATATTCTCCACGTTCCTGTGTTTGTTTAGTGTAGGTGTTCCTGGCTTTTAGTTCAAAGACGTGAACGGATAAAGGAGGATACCATGGGAACAAAAACAGGTAAGTTTTTAATGCTTTATTAACAACACAAAGTCTTCATCAGCAAATAAAAAACAAAGGGAATACAAGTTTGTTGTTGCGGATTTGCTTGTTTTCGAACGATTACCTTCAAGGTTTGTAAACACATGTTTATGCAATTGTATTAGTATTAGTTTGCCTTGCTTATTTTTGAAACAGCATATTCACACCTACCCTATGCTACCAATCTCAAGCCTGGACTTTATCCAAATTACGCCTTTACAAAATCAACACCTGCGAAATGAAATGCCCGAGGAGAGCTTCCAACTTAACAATCCGAGACCAAGTAAGAAATGCTATTATCAGACAGACTGTGGGATCAACACCTTCTGCCACATTTATTGAAAGACAGAAGATCAAGTGGTTTGGCCATGTCGTTAGAATGCAACATCAGCAACTACCATCACTGGCCTTACATCAAAGATCATCTGCGACGAGACCACGAGGACGTCCAAGAAGAAAATCGATTGACGACATCAGAGACATTGTACAGCCACACGGAATGACACTATCCAGTGCCGTCCACCGGGAGCTGGAACGCAAATTATTCCTCCCCACGACGCTTGACGGCAGAAGTGGAAGATGATGATGATGATGAAGACTTTATAACCAAAGCGTTCACACTATTTATGATCATGATCTTGTAAAGCTAACATTTTCCGCTTTCCGTTTATTTCTTTATTAATTAAATGCGTAGGGCTTTACTGCAGTTGTCCCCCACACCTCACCGCCCAAGGAATGAGTTGATAAGTAACAACATCTACGCGGTTAGTCCAAAGAATGAATTGATTTGTAACAACATCTACATTGTTAGTCCAAATAATGAATGTGATATGTAACAACATCTACATTTATAGTCCAAATAATGAATGTGATATGTATAACCATCTACAGAGTTTGTCGAATTTCGTCTTCAGTTTGTGAACATGAGATGCATACACGGAGGTTATAAACGCGGTCTGTCTTCACCGATACCCTGTGATGTTCACCGTATGTTCTATAGCCTTCCTCCTTAGCGCAGCTATACTAGTCCCTCTCCACGACTCTTCCATGTCCACAAGGCCACATTGAAGAGCTGATGATGAGAAAGTCGGAGACGGTGAGTTGTTTGACAAGGCTCCCCCACAAGACGCAGGCGGCATCATAGAGTACCCTGTGTTGTAGCCAGATGGTGGGCTGTTGCCACCCATGCCTAAGCTGTTTCCGAAATGCATGGAAGTATGTTGCGTGCTCATATTCATAGCCATGGGCGTTGTTACGGTGGGTTGCATGTTTGTTCTAGGACCTACCGAGGCCGCGGCAGACAGGGCTAGAGGGTTCATATTGTTGTTGACATGAACCATTCCGTGCCAGCGGGTGTCTGGTGAAGGGAAGCCACAGAAGGCGTCGCCGACACTGCCGAAAGGGCTAAGGCCGGACGAGGGAAGCAGGGCTCCAGGGTTACGGAAAATATTGGTTGCCTTCTTTCGTTTTTTCCACTTCGCTCGCCTGTTCTGGAACCAGACCTGTGGTAAGAAAACAGATATATATGTTATTGACATATACAATGTGAAAAAGAACTCGTATACAAGTTTTATTTTGTAAATTTTCACGGAGACACTGGGGGGTCATCGCTGGAGCTACGGAGGTAGGCGGATTGGTGTTCGGAGGAGAGAGTCCGAGCCAGATGGGAAAGACCTGGTGCAATGAAATATACTATCTGGACTTTAATGTTTAATCTGTTATAGGATATTCTATAAAACCATCCAGATTTAGTCTCTCTCTCTCTCTCTCTCTCTCTCTCTCTCTCTCTCTCTCTCTCTCTCTCTCTCTCTCTCTCTCTCTCTCTCTCTCTCTCTCTCTCTCTCTCACTGACACACAGGGGGGGGGGGAGGGGTTATATACGTATATATTCGTGAAGAGAGGAAGAGGAAGGCCAAAGAGAAGATGGGTGCAGGATGTGGCATATGATCTCCAGATGGGTGTATCAGACGTGGGACATCTTGCTTATGACCGAGAAGTTTTCCGGAAGGTTGTTATGGGAGCGAAATTCTGCAAAGGACATGCTACTGAATGAATGAATGACATAACCCTCTATCAACTCCACCAACGCGCTCACCACTGTAATTATAGTAGTGATTAACTGTCGTTTTGTTGTCCGGAATAATTTCGAGTTTCAACCAATAGAAAACCGAGTGTGGTTGTCTAACTGAAAAATGTGGGAAAACTAATTAATTGCGTAAACAAACTATCATTGAATTTCTTTAACAAGAGTCACGTGACAACGACAGGACCTGTCTATTTATCACTGTCCGCGTGAGTAGCCGACGACACGTGCTCTTAGACTCAACCTGGCCTAAACATTTTAACAAGCGAGAAAGTGCTTCCGGTTCAACACACCCCCGTGGCGTGCGCGATTCCCATTCATCAAAGTGTAAACAAGATGGCGGTATTGTAAAACGGATTACCAGGCTGTGGTGGCATATCAAATGAAGCAATACTTCATCCTGCATGGAGTTATTTGAGTCAAAAGTTTACAATGGCTACCAGCAGTCATGGAAAGCAGACTGGTTCATGATTTCTTCGGTTCGTGCGTGGAAATTCCAGATAAAATTAGATTCGTCTGGTCACGGAATTGTTCTATATGATCTTTCGGTAAATTTGACATCTAGTATTCTGCTTCCGCCATCTTTGTTATATAATACATTGTGAAACGTGGAAGTACTTAGAACGTTTTTTTTCTCTTCATTGGATTAAGAAAAGTAGAAGTAAAGGACCCCTTTACACACATTAAGGCGCACTTGGACTTTGTGCCAACGGGGTCGGGCGAAGGTGTGCAATTGGGAGGGTACAGGCGAGGAAATCATCATCATCATCATCATCATCATCGTCGTAATCGTCATAATCATCTTCCACTGTTGCCATGAAGCGTCGTGGGAGGTAGTAGTTGACATCCCAGCGCTCGATGGATTGCACTGAATAGTATCATTCCACGTGACTGTACCATCTCTTTGATGTCGTCAATCCATTTTCTTCTCTGGCGTGTTCTTGCTCTCGTATCAGATCTTCTTTGATGTATCGCCAGTGCTGGTAGTTGGTGGTGTTGCATCCAACAAAGATAAATAATAATAATAATAATAATAATAATAATAATAATATAATAATAATAATAATAATACATAATAGAGGTGAACACTGCGTGGCGACTGTTGGGGCAGGCGATCTATCCCCCCTCCCTCCTCAACCTGTATCACTCGTCCGTTACCTACGCATACATCCATTTTGTTGCCTAGTGCCGTGAGGCAGTGTGTCCTCACACACACACACACACACACACACACACACACACACACACACACACACGCACGCACGCACACCAACCTCCAGGGAACCCTTGATTTGGCACTAATAGAACAACGGGAAGAGTAAACATCGCAGGGTATTTTAAACAATAGAATAATCGTCGATTTAGAAACACCAGGATTCGACCCGGCCGCTCGGAGATGACAGCACGAAGCTGAAGGAACAAGTTTACTAGAACGCGCCTCCATGCAGACACTCTTTACAGGGTGCCAGAGTTGGTCTAGCATGTCCTCCACCTGATCCTACAACTATGGAGTATGGACACAATCTCTAGCCGACCAGTTTTGATAGCACTGTAGGTCTATTCTATCTTTAACTGATTCACTGCCAAACAAAACGTAAGTTTGGACCAAACAATGTACGCAATCAAATAAACAAGTATTATAATGTAAATTTCCATTCACTGCACATTAAAATTGCGGAAGATACCACGAAAAAAAAACAAAAAAAAAACAAATAACACTGTGCCCTTAGTACGGCGATATAAAGTCTAGTGAAGTCTAGTCTAAAGCGGGAGTGTCTAGTTGGTCAAGCGTCGAAGTACACTTGTTCGTGCAGTGAGGCGCTGTCGCCATTTGGAGGTATCAGGTTCAAATCTCGGTCGGTAACTACAGCTTTCAAATTTTATGTTGTCTAGTGCGTCCTCTAGTCTTTGCTTCGTTCCTTTCACTTCTGTGAGCGCCAAACAATACTACGTGTTTTTATTTGTGTTAACTAATTCTCTCCAAATAAAACGTCATGCTTGGCGATATACTATTCTTCGTCAATGAATCAGTTAATCTGCTTTATGCTGCGTTGATTTACTTTGTTGTGATGACGTAGTACTGGGGTCAAGGAGTTAATATGGCTGTGCAAGAACTGATTGTCATCGTAACCACTGGCAGTGAAAAGAAAGGACTAGAACTCTACAACTGAAAAACAGTAGTGCTACTACAACTGAGTGCACAGGACTGAATTTGCATGAGTGTTAGCTTAATGCCAGTTAGCAGAATGCCGGGCCCACTAAATATACATATAAATAGCACAACTCTGAAACAAGTTAAAGAATTCAAATACCTTGGAAGTATGATCACAGAAGATGGCAGATTGGACAAAGAAATCGAAATCAGATGTCAAAAGCTAGTGCACTTACATATAACTATCACCCTTACTGAAACATCAAAATATACCCATGTCCGCAAAACGACAGATAATAAACAGCATATTCACACCAACCCTATGCTACCAATCTCAAACTTGGACTTTAACCAAATCACACTCTCGCAAAATCAACACCTGCGAGATTAGATGCCTGAGGAGAGCTGCCAACTTAACAATCCGAGACCGAGTAAGAAATGCTACTATCAGACAGACTGTGGGATCAACACCTTGTGCCACATTTATTGAAAGACAGAAGATCAAGTGGTTTGGCCATGTCGTTAGAATGCAACATCAGCAACTACCATCACTGGCCTTACATCAAAGATCATCTGCGACGAGACCACGAGGACGCCCAAGAAGAAAATGGATTGACAACATCAGAGACATTGTACAACCACACGGAATGACACTATCCAGTGCTGCTCACCGGGCGCTGGAACGCAAATTATTCCTCCCCACGACGCTTGGCGACAGAAGTGGAAGATGATGATGATGATGATGATGATGATGATGTTAGCTTTCCCAATTACCAGCGTCCCTCGCCGTCAAACGAATCTTCCTCGACTTCTGAGGTTCTTGTAATTTACGTCCCCGAGTCAAAAACGAGAAGTCGACATTTAAGTCCAATTGACCAGTGTGTGGAACAAACCCTTTACACCGCGGTCAGAAGAGAAAGTCTATTATTATTATTATTATTATTATTATTATTATTATTATTATTATTATTATTATTACTGGCATTGCTGTTACTTCTGTGTCACATTTTGGTGTCACAGTTTTCTTTGATATCACCATTGTTACTGTTTTCTTGATATTCAAGGAGAATCCTTTCCTTATAGAAATAGAAGGGAACCTTCTTAACCAAGTGGATAATTTTAAATACCTAGGGGTAATTATAACATCAGATGGAAGATGTACAACAGAGATAAAGAGCAGAATAGGGCAAGCAAAAGCCGCATATACAAAAAAAATGAAGAGTATCTGATGCAATAAGTCACTGTCACTGAATGTAGGAAAGAGAGTGCTGAAATGCTATGTAGAACCAGTTTTGCTGTATGGCAGTGAATCACGGAGTGTAAATGAACAAATTTAGAAGAAATTAGAAGCAACAGAGATGTGGTTCCTGAGACGAATGTTGCGAATTCCTTGGACTGCCAGAGTAACTAACAACGACTGCCTGAAACAGGCTAATGAAACGAGAACATTATATACAACAATAAGACAGAGACAAACAGCTTTCTTCGATCATGTGATGAGAAGTGAGGCATTGGCGACTTTCTCCGTAATCCCGTATATCCACGTAGGGTATCGCAGCTGCGCGGGATTCGGTAGCGGATCGCGTCGCGTTGGTTACTTAAGGGGTATATGAGCCGGTCGCTCAGAAAGCAATGGCAAACTACTTGCCAAGAAATCAACAACAGCGGTAAAATGCTGGTGTTCACAGCGATGTCCTGTAATAGGATATGCGAACAAAAAAAAAAAAAACACCCTGCTATTCATGCGTAAGAAACGCTGCCCAAATGACGCAGTAGTCGCCCGCTTGGAATTCTTCAGTCGCAGAAATCACTAGATGTTAGATCAAGGAACAGGCGGGCATTCCCGCCGTCTAATCGACGCCATCTTAGACACGTGCGGGATGAAGGTCATGGGCGTGGTTGGCTATCGATCAGACCGTACATTAACTGTTTCTGAATCCACAGCATCCTTACGAGGTGAGACTGTTGTTTTTAGTCAATTTTTAGAGTATTAGCACAGCGGTGTTCAAACTGTGGCAGACTGGTCTAATGTGAAAACAAGGGTTTACAAAAATGATTAGGGTTGTCAGATTTTTATGTTTTGGTTTCTGTACTTTCCCGACCAGTTTAGGGACCCAAGCTGGTCCAAGTGAATCGCTGTCCCTCGCACTAAGGAGGCTGAGGAGGAGGAAGAGGAAGTTACAATAAAAGAAGCAGCAGCAGCAGTAGTAGTAATAGTAATAGGAGTAGTAGTAGTAGTTGTAGTAGTATAGCAGCAGCAGCAGTAGTGGTAGTAGTAGTAGTAGTAGTAGTAGTAGTTGTAGTAGTAGTAGTAGTAGTAGTAGTAGTAGTAGTAGTAGTAGTAGTAGTAGTAGTAGTAGTAGTAGTAGCAGTAGCAGCAGCAGCAGTAGTAGTAATAGTAGGAGTAGTAGTAGCAGCAGCAGCAGTAGCAGTAGAAGAAGAAGAAGAGAAGAAGAAGAAGAAGAAGAAGAAGAAGAAGAAGAAGAAGAAGAAGAAGAAGGGAGTGATAGAAGGGGAAACGGTCAAACAGAATTCATGTTTCAACGATGATTTCCCTTTGTTATTTAAGAAACAATAGCACAACAAATAATTGCACTATACTTGGCATGGTTTCCAACGACGCCAGCGTGTTGCTAGGCTACCTGCAGAAATGAGGAAATACTACTATCTCGTTTAGTATTCACGTGAGACCAAACGAGATCACCGGATCAGATTTCTTCAGCTGCAAAGCTAGCAGGGAGCCCTTTCTGGTTGTCTTCAGGCCCAATCTGGTGTGCAGTGTCCCTGGAGGTGATCCGAGAATAGTGAGCACGTGCAAATGCTGTCATTTAAGAAATTATAGGCGTTCTGTTATCGTAATGCTACCAGGATTTGTTTGTATTAAAGATTATTAGATCTATTAACAAGGTTGAGTTCTTTAATGTGTCCAGAATGATTTCCAATGGTTGTGTAGCTGTTTGCATGCATGTTTTTCCGTTTGTCTGTATGCCTAGCTGATTGTTCTGTATGTTTAGCTGTTTGTATGTCTAGCTGATTGTTCTGTATGTTTAGCTGTTTGTATGTCTAGCTGATTGTTCTGTATGTTTAGCTGTTTGTATGTCTAGCTGATTGTTCTGTATGTTTAGCTGTTTGTATGTCTAGCTGATTGGTCTGTATGGTCTGTAGCTGTTTGCCTGTGAGTTTAGCTGTTTGTCTGTATGTCTAGCCGATTGGTGTGCATACTTAGCTGATTGTCTGTATGTTTAACTATTTGTCTGTATATACAGCTGTTTGTCTGTATGTTTATATAATGATGTAGCATCGACCTATCCACACACTCATTTATTTAGCAAATCACTCACCTATCTGTCTTTGAGTTCATAATCCATCTACTCAGTCACCCTTCCATATATACACCCACCCGTTAATCCACCCACCCACCCATATATCCATCTTACATCTAAAAATCCAACCAACCAACCAACCAACCAACCTTCCATCCATCCACCATTTCTCTCCATGTTCCCCATTGTTTCTCCCCGCGTTCCCCATTGTTTCTCCCAGTGTTCCCCATTGTTTCTCCCCGTGTACCCCATTGTTTCTCCCCATGTACCCCATTGTTTCTCCCCCATGTTCCCCATTGCTTCTCCCATGTACCCCATTGTTTCTCCCCATGTACCCCATTGTTTCTCCCCATGTACCCCATTGTTTCTCCCCCATGTTCCCCATTGTTTCTCCCATGTACCCCATTGTTTCTCTCCCATGTACCCCATTGTTTCTCCCCCATATTCCCTATTGTTTCTCTCATGTACCCCATTGTTTCTCCCCCATGTACCCCATTGTTTCTCCCCATGTACCCCATTGTTTCTCCCCATGTACCCCATTGTTTCTCCCCATGTACCCCATTGTTTCTCCCCCATGTTCCCTATTGTTTCTCCCATGTACCCCATTGTTTCTCCCCCATATTCCCCATTGTTTCTCTCATGTACCCCATTGTTTCTCCCCCATGTACCCCATTGTTTCTCCCCATGTACCCCATTGTTTCTTCCCATGTACCCCATTGTTTCTCCCCATGTACCCCATTGTTTCACCCCCATGTTCCCCATTGTTTCTTCCATGTACCCCATTGTTACTCCCCCATGTTCCCCATTGTTTCTCCCATGTACCTCATTGTTTCTCCCTATGTACCCAATTGTTCTCCCCATGTACCCCATTGTTTCTCCCCATGTTCCCCATTGTTTCTCCCCATGTAGTCCATTGTTTCTCCCAATGTAGCCCATTGTTTTTCACCATGTAGTCCATTGTTTCTCCCCAACGTAGCCCATTATATCTCCCCATGTAGCCCATTAATTCTCCTCATGTAGCCCATTTTTTTTCTCCCCGTGTAGCCCATTGTTTCTCCCCGTGTAGCTCATTGTTTCTCCCCATGTAGCCCATTGTTTCTTCCCATGTAGCCCATTATTTCTCCCCATGAAGCCCATTATTTCTCCCTATGATCCCCATTGTTTCTCCCCATGTAGCCCATTGTTTCTCGCCATTTTCCCCATTGTTTCTCCCCATGTAGCCCATTGTTTCTTCCCATGTTCCCCATTGTTTCTCCCATGTTCCCCATTGTTTCTCCCCATGTTCCCCATTGTTTCTTACCATGTTCCCCATTGTTTCTCCCAATGTTCCCCATTGTTTCTCCTCATGTTCCCCACTATTTCTCCACATGTAGCCCATTATTTCTCCCATGTTCCCCATTGTTTCTCCCCATGCAGCCCATTGTTTCTCCTCATTTAGCCCATTGTTTGTCCCCGTGTAGCCCATTGTTTCTCCCCATGTAGCCCATTATTTCTCCCCATGTAGTCCATTGTTTCTCCCCATGTAGTCCATTGTTTCTCTCCATGTAGTCCATTGTTTCTCCCCATATAGTCCATTGTTTCTCCCCATGTAGTCCGTTGTTTCTCCCCATGTAGCCCATTGTTTCTCCCCATGTAGCCCATTGTTTCTCCCAACTTTTCCCCATTGTTTCTTCCCATGTTCCCCATTGCTTCTCCTTGTGTTCCCCATTATTTCTCCCCATGTAGCCCATTGTTTCTCCCCATGTTCCCTATTGTTTCTCCCCATGTAGCCCATTGTTTCTTCCTATGTTCCCCATTGTTTCTCCCAATGTAGCCCACTATTTCTCCCCATGTAGCCCATTATTTCTCCCCATGTAGCCCATTGTTTCTCGTCGTGTAACCCATTGTTTCTCCCCATGTTCCCCAGTGTTTCTCCCCATGATCCCCATTGTTTCTCCCCATGATCCCCATTGTTTCTCCCCATGTAGCCCATTGTTTCTTCCCATGTTCCCCATTGTTTCTCCCCATGTTCCCCATTGTTTCTCCAAATGTTCCCCAGTGTTTCTCCCCATGTACCCCATTATTTCTCCCATATACCCCATTATTTCTCCCCATGTTCCCCATTATTTCTCCCCATGTACCCCATTATTTCTCCCCATGTACCCCATTATTTCTACCCATGTACCCCATTATTTCTCCCCATGTAACCCATTGTTTCTCCCCATGTAGCCCATTGTTTCTCCACATGTAGCCCATTATTTCTCCCCATGTAGCCTATTGTTTCTCCCCATGTAGCCCATTGTTTCTCCCCATGTAGCCCATTATTTCTCCCATGTACCCCATTATTTCTCCCCATGAACCCCATTATTTCTCAGCATGTTCCCCATTATTTCTCTCCGTGTTCCCCATTATTTCTCCCCATGTACCCCATTATTTCTCCCCATGTAGCCCATTGTTTCTCCCCATGTAGCCCAATGTTTCTCTCCATGTAGCCCATTGTTTCTCCCCATTTAGCCCGTTGTTTCTCCCCGTGTAGCCCATTGTTTCTCCCCATGTAGCCCATTATTTCTCCCCATGTAGCCCATTGTTTCTCCCCATGTAGCCCAATGTTTCTCTCCATGTAGCCCATTGTTTCTCCCCATGTAGCCCATTGTTTCTCCACATGTTCCCCATTGCTTCTCGTTGTGATCCCCATTGCTTCTCCCCATGTAGCCCATTATTTCTCCCCATGTAGCCCATTGTTTCTCCCCATGTTCCCCCTTGTTTCTCCCCATGTAGCCCATTATTTCTCCTCATGTAGCCCATTGTTTCTCTCCATGTTCCCCATTGTTTCTCCCCATGTTCCCCATTGCTTCTCGTTGTGTTCCCCATTGCTTCTCCCCATGTAGCCCATTGTTTCTCCCCATGTTCCCCATTGCTTCTCGTTGTGTTCCCCATTGCTTCTCCCCATGTAGCCCATTGTTTCTCCCCATGTTCCCCATTGTTTCTCCCCATGTTCCCCATTGTTTCTCCCCATGTTCCCCATTGTTTCTTCCCATGTTCCCCATTGTTTCTCCCCATGTATCCCATTATTTCTCTCCATGTAGCCTATTATTTCTCCCCATGTAGCCTATTATTTCTCCCCATGTAGCCCATTATTTCTTCACATGTAGCCCATTATTTCCCCCCACGTAGCCCATTGTTTCTCCCCATGTAGCCCATTGTTTCTCCCCATGTTCCCCAATGTTTCTCCTCATGTTCACCATTGTTTCTCTCCATGTTCCCCATTGTTTCTCCCCATGTAGCCCATTGTTTCTTCCCATGTTCCCCATTGTTTCTCCCCATGTAGCGAATTATTTATCCCCATGTAGCCTATTATTTCTCCCCATGTAGCCCATTATTTCTCCCCATGGTAGCCCATTGTTTCTCCCCGTGTAGCCCATTGTTTCTTCCCATATCTAAGCCATTTTATCCCCAGTGTAATGCCCATTATTTCTCCCCATGTAGCCCACATTGTTGTCTCTCCATGTTCCCCAGTGTTTTCTCCCCATGTTCTTCCATTGGGGGGGGGGGGGGGGTTTTTCGTCTGCAAATATTCCCAGTGGTCTTTTCTCCCCACGTAGCCCATTGTTTCTCCCATGTACGCCCATGATTTCTCCCAATGTAGCCCATTGTTTCTCTCCATGTACCCCATTGTTTCTCCCCATGTAGCCTATTGTTTCTCCCCATGTAGCCCATTGTTTCTTCCCATATTCCTCATTGTTTCTCCCCATGTAGCCCATTGGTTCTCCCCATGTTCCCCATTGTTTCGTTTAATCCGAGGGTCTTGTAAGATCCGCTCGCTCTTAAACATCCGGTGTGCTGATGCCGAGGTAGCGGGTTCAGCCCCTACACCGGTCTACTGGACTTAAATGTTGACTTCTTGTCCTTGACTCGGGGTCGTAAATTACAAGTGCCTCAGAAGTCGGAGTGGGTTCGTCTAATCGTGTGGGACACTTGTAATAGAAAAACTGGACCACACGCAACAATGAATCTTGTGTGGATTACGCCGGAGCTCAAAGGGAACGATCAAAAATATATATCATATTCTGCTGCGGTGAAGCTCGTTCTCACACATATGACGTTGTTGGATCGATTTCAGAGGCAAGTAAATAAGAAGGTAAGTAAATAAATACATTGGTAAAAAAAAAAAAAAGTACAGGTAGGGGAAACCAATAAAACAAAGCAATGCTATCAGTGCCGGCTCCCTGGCCGAGGAGTTAGCAGCTTTCTCCGTAATCCCGAATACTCTCGTGGTTGACGTGAGTGCATGAGAATTGGAAGCGGTTCGAGTCGCACCAGTGACTTATGAGAGTATTGAGCCGGTCGCTCAGAAAGTCGTGGCGTGCTGATGAGCGTAATCTAGCCTAGGAATCAACATACAGCTGAAAGATGCTGATGTTGACCGCAATATCCTGAAACAGGATGGAAACGCGGGAAAAAAAATCCTATCAGTGTTGGGAATTGAAGCCGCACTCCGACCTTGATAAATGAGAGCGGTAACAAACATAAAAAAAATTAACTTAAGTAAAAACATACATAAAAGTAAGTTCACTAACCTGACATAAAAGTAAGTTCAGCGACTTGACATTAAGTAAGTTCAGCCAAACAGAGACGCAAGAACACCGCATGACGAACAGAACACAGAAGAAGAACCGTTGGCAAATTACACCATTAAAGAACTCCCATTTGTAGGCGATCAAGTACTAATAGCAAAATCAGAAGCAGAATTACAAGACTACATGCATAGTCTAAACGAAACGTGTAGGGATCATAGCATGAAAATTAACACAAGTAAAACAGATGTAATGATTATAACCAAAGAAACAAAAAACAACAACAACGCTTCTCCAAAACGGACACCCCCCCCCCCCCCCCCCCCTGAAACAAGTAAAAAGTTTCAAGTACCTAGGAAGTAAAATATCATCAAATGGCAAATTAGAAGACGAGATCAAATATAGATGCAACAAGGCAAACCAACTCATTGGACAAATGGCGCCAATACTAGAGAACACATATGTATCAATAGCCACTAAGAAAGCACTCTAAAACACAATATTCCTACCAACTCTGTGCTACCAATGCCAAACCTGGACAATGCCAGAAAAAGAGAAAATAAAAATCACAACAGAAATGAGATTCCTGTGAAGAATACTCAGTGTATCAAGAGGAGATAAGATCAGAAATAAAGACATCAGGACTAAAGTAGGGGTTATAGCAGCGCTATATTTTATTAGAAGGCAGGAAGTCAAAAGGTTTGACCATGTAACTAGTTTACCAACTAACAGTATACCACAACAAGCAATGATGGACAGGGGGAATAGCAGAGTCAATGAGAATCTCGATATATGAAGTCCATAAACGGGCACTCTCCTGCTGTTTATACTTCGCTTTGACACCGCAAAGTACAAGAGGAACAGGACGAGATGAGAGAATTCTGACATAAAAGGGAATTAGGTAACCTGACATAAATGTAATATCAACAACCAGACATAAAAGTCAATTAAGTAACCGGAGATAAAAGTAAGTCCAGTAACTTGATATAAAAGTAACTTCGTGTCGGACAAACCGTCCTTTGAAGTTGGAAATGTGTATAACTTAAATGTGGCGCACTGTCGTGAAAAGATGAACGGAGAGAGAGAGAGAGAGAGAGAGAGAGAGAGAGAGAGAGAGAGAGGAGAGAGAGAGAGAGAGAGAGAGAGAGAGAGGAAGAAAGAGAAATCACTATCAATCAAATCAACTTTATTAGGGTCACAAATTGGGCGCGCAGGCCCGTCTTACATTCGGGCCTTCCAATCACTCGTCTTTCGTTCATCAAGAGCATTATACATTTGCATAGGAAGAAAAATAAACATTTTGGGAAAGATGTTGTAAAAATAAACAAGGCTAATTCCATGGTATGAAGCCCTCTCCCACCTTCCTCATCACCCCCCCCACACAAAACCCCCACCTACCCACACACATGCGCACCAAGGGAACATACACACCCCCCCCCACCGACACACACCCACCAAGGGACACTACTACACCACCGACCCTCCCCCTCCCGCACATCCCCCACCCACACACACTGCCCTCCCTGATCCCCCACCAAAACCCTCGCCATCCACAAACATTCCTCACCAACCCACACATCCCCGCCCATCCACATTCTACCCCCACCCCCTCTCCCCACCCCCACCTAAAACCACCCTTCCCCAGCCACATCTCCATCGACACATATTCCCCACCCACACACACAATCCCCCACCAACCCACATCGCACAGCCACCACACATCCCCAAACCATACACACACATCCCCACCAACTGACATGTCCCTACCCCCCCCCCACACACACACATCTCCCTAACCACCCATACACCCCCAACCCCTCACACACACACCACCACCCACACTACAACTTCCCCCCCCACCTTAACCTAATCCCCCACCACACATCCCCACCCGCACATCACATACACCTCCTACCACGCACGATACCCCAACCCACGCACCACCACACACATATCCCTCACCAACACATCCCCACTTACACACCACACACTTTCCCCCCCAGAACCAAAATAATCCCACCCACACCCCCCCAGATCCCCCATCCACCCCACATCCACCCCAAACCCCCCCCTCACACCCCACAAAATCCCCCACCCACCACTTATACCTCACCCACACAATATCACCACCACACACCCCACACCTCTCCCACCCACCAACGCTTTCCCCACCCGTCCACCACCCCCACTCACTCACACATCCTCCCTACGCACCCACACCCCCCACCAACCCCTCCCAACCAAACATCTCTAGATCACAATACCCCTACCCCCACACACATCCTCCCTCACTCACACTCCCACCCCACATACAACTCCCTCACCCCCTACCATCCCTACCACTCACACCCCCCCAAACCCACACTTTCCCCATCACATACACACATCTCCCACCCCACCCCCCCAATTTCCCCCAACCATCACAATCCCCTGCTCACCCACCATATACCCCACCCAAAAGCACATTCCCCCCCCCATCACCCCATCCCCTACACCACACACTATCCTTTACCCTACCACCACAAACATACCTTTCACCCACACACTTCACCATCCCCCCCCCCAAAACACCGCACACATATCTTAAACCCACACCATACACTTCCCCCATCCGCCCTTCCATCCCAAAACCACCCAACACAATCCCTACCCACACAACCCCGCCTCCCCAAAACATACTTCCTCAAACCATCCCACATCTCCCCCACAAAACACACATCCCCCGCATCCGTCCCATACACATATCCTCCACCATACACACATCCCCCACACCCATTCCAACACCCGTACTTTCACATCCACACATCCATCCACACATCCCACCAAAACCCACAATACCACTACCCACCAAACCCACACACCCAACCCATCCAAATGCATACCCCCACCCACACACACCCCAAACCCCCCTATCCCCACACTCACACACATCCTCCATACACTCACACTTCTCACATCTAGACACTCAAAATGTCTCACGTTAGTATTGAAACTAGTATGAACAAACTCCCACACTTTCTCACACACATACACTCCCCAAAATTTTTTTTTTTAGGCCCATTGTTTTTTTCCCACCCCATTTTTCCCCCCCCATTGGTTTCCCCTTTCCCCATGTTCCCCTTTTTGTTTCTCCCCATGTTTCCCCATTGTTTCTTACCATGTTCCCCATTGTTTTTCTCCAATTTTTCCCCCATTGTTTCTCCTCATGTTCCCCACTATTTCTCCACTTTGTAGCCCATTATTTCTCCCATGTTCCCCATTTTTTCTCCCCATGCAGCCCATTGTTTCTCCTCTTTTAGCCCATTGTTTGTCCCCGTGTAGCCCATTGTTTCTCCCCATGTAGCCCATTATTTATCCCCATGTAGCCCATTATTTCTCCCCATGTAGCCCATTGTTTCTCTCCATGTAGCCCCATTGTTTCTCCCCATATAGTCCATTTTTTTCCCCCCTGTATCCGTTGTTTTCTCCCCATGTAGCCCATTGTTTCTCCCCATGTAGCCCATTTTTTTCCTTCCCAACTTTTTCCCCATTGTTTCTTCCATTTTCCCCCTTGCTTCTCCTTGTTTTCCCCCATTATTTTTTCCCCCATGTAGCCCATTTTTTTCCCCCCCCTGTTCCCTATTGTTTCTCCCCATGTAGCCCATTGTTTCTTCCTATGTTCCCCATTGTTTCTCCCCAATGTACCCACTATTTCCCCCCCATGTAGCCCATTATTTCTCCCCATGTAGCCCATTGTTTCTCGTCGTGTAACCCTTGTTTCTCCCCATTTTCCCCCCAGTGTTTCCCCCCATGATCCCCATTTTTTTCTCCCCATGATCCCCATTGTTTCTCCCCATGTAGCCCATTGTTTCTTCCCATTTTCCCCCATTGTTTTCCCCCTTTTCCCCATTGTTTCTCCCCAATGTTCCCCAGTGTTTCTCCCCATGTACCCCATTTTTTCCCCCCTATACCCCATTTTTCTCCCTGTTCCCCATTATTTCTCCCCATGTACCCCATTATTTCCCCCCATGTACCCATTATTTCTACCCTTTTACCCCATTATTTCTCCCCAGTAACCCATTGTTTCTCCCCATGTGCCCATTGTTTCTCCACATGTAGCCCATTATTTCTCCCCATGTACCTATTTTTTCTCCCCATGTACCCCCATTGTTTCTCCCCATGTACCCATTATTTCCCCCCATGTACCCCATTATTTCTCCCCATGAACCCCTTATTTCCAGCATGTTCCCCATTATTTCTCCCCCCCCTTTTTTCCCCCCCCCATTATTTCTCCCATGTACCCCATTATTTCTCCCCATGTAGCCCATTTTTTCTCCCCATGTACCCCCTGTTTTCTCCCCCATGTAGCCCATTGTTTCTCCCCATTTACCCCTTTTTTCTCCCCGTGTACCCCCATTGTTTCCTCCCCTGTAGCCCATTATTTCTCCCCATGTGCCCATTGTTTCCCCCCCATTTAGCCCAATTTTTTCTCTCCATGTACCCATTGTTTTCTCCCCATGTAGCCCATTGTTTCTCCCCCATGTTCCCCATTGCTTCTCGTTGTGATCCCCATTGCTTCTCCCCATGTGCCCTTATTTCTCCCCATGTACCCCATTGTTTCTCCCCATGTTCCCCCTTGTTTCCCCCCCATGTAGCCCATTATTTCTCCTCATGTACCCATTGTTTCTCTCCATTTTCCCCATTGTTTCTCCCATGTTCCCCATTGCTTCTCGTTGTGTTCCCCATTGCTTCTCCCCATGTACCCCATTGTTTCTCCCTTTTTCCCCATTGCTTCTCGTTGTGTTCCCCATTGCTTCTCCCCATGTAGCCCTTTTTTTTCCCCCCATTTTCCCCCATTGTTTCTCCCCATGTTCCCCATTGTTTTCCCCCATGTTCCCCATTGTTTCTTCCCATGTTCCCCATTGTTTTCCCCCATGTATCCCTTTTATTTCTCTCCATGTAGCCTATTTTTCTCCCCATGTAGCCTATTTTTCTCCCCATGTAGCCCTTATTTCTTCACATGTAGCCCATTTTTTTCCCCCCCGTAGCCCTTTGTTTCTCCCCATGTAGCCCATTGTTTTCTCCCCATGTTCCCCAATGTTTCTCCTCATTTTCCCACCATTGTTTCTCTCCATGTTCCCCATTTTTTTCTCCCCATGTAGCCCATTGTTTCTTCCCATGTTCCCCATTGTTTTCCCCATGTAGCGAATTATTTATCCCCATGTAGCCTATTATTTCTCCCCATGTAGCCCATTATTTCTCCCCATGTAGCCCATTGTTTCTCCCCGTGTAGCCCTTGTTTCTCCCCATTTTACCCCATTTTTTTATCCCCATGTAAGCCCATTATTTCTCCCCTGTAGCCCATTGTTTTCTCCCCATTTTTCCCCAGTGTTTCTCCCCTGTTCCCCCATTGTTTTTTGCAAATTTTCCCAGTGTTTTTCCCCGTAGCCCATTTTTTTCCCCCCCATGTACCCCATTATTTCTCCCCATGTAGCCCATTGTTTCTCTCCATGTACCCCATTGTTTCTCCCCATGTAGCCTATTGTTTCTCCCCATGTAGCCCATTTTTTTTCTTCCCTTTTCCCCTCATTGTTTTTTCCCCCATGTAGCCCTTTGGGTTCTCCCCATGTTCCCCATTGTTTCTTTTTAATCCGGGGGCCCTTGAAAAGACCGCTCGCTTTTAAAACACCCGGGTGTGCTGATCCCGAGGTGCGGGTTCAGCCCCTACCCGGGTCTACTGGACTTAAATGTTGACTTCTTGTCCTTGACTCGGGTCGAAAATTACAAGTGCCTCGAAGTGGGAGTTGGTTCGTCTAATCGTGTGGGACACTTGTAATAAAAAAACTGACCACACGAAACAATGAATCTTGTGTGGATTACGCCGGAGCTAAAAGGGGAACGATAAAAAATATTATCATATTCTGCTGCGGTGAAGCTCGTTCTCACACATATGACGTTGTTGGATCGATTTCAGAGTCAAGTAAATAAGAAGGTAAGTAAATAAATACTTGGGTAAAAAAAAAAAAAGTACCGGTAGGGGAAACCAATAAACAAAGCAATGCTATCAGTCCCGGGCTCCCTGGCCGAGGAGTTAGCAGTTTTCTCCGAAATCCGATATCTCGTGGTTGACGTGAGTGCAGGGAATTGGAAGCGGTTCGAGTCGCACCATTGACTTATGAGAGTATTGACCCGGGTCGCTCAGAAAGTCGTGGCGTGCTGATGAGCGTAATCTAGCCTGGGAAATAAAAATACACTAAAAGATGCTGATGTTGACCGCAATATCCTGAAACAGGATGGAAAACGCGGGAAAAAAAATCCTATCAGTGTTGGGAATTGAAGCCGCACTCCGACCTTGATAAATGAGAGCGGTAACAAACATAAAAAAAATTAACTTAAGTAAAAACATACATAAAAGTAATTTTCCTAACCTGACATAAAAGTAAGTTCAGCGACTTGACATTAGTAAGTTCAGCCAACAAGACGCAAGAACACCGCATGACAAACAGAACACAGAAGAAAAACCGTTGGCAAATTACACCATTAAAGAACTCCCATTTGTAGCGATCAAGTACTAATAGAAAAATCAGAAGCAGAATTACAAGACATACATGCATAGTCTAAACGAAACGTGTAGGGATCATACATGAAAATTAGCACAAGCAAAACAGATGTATGATTATAACCAAAGAAAAAAAAAACCCAAAAACAACGCTTCCCCCAAAAACTGACACCCCCCCCCCCCCCCCCCCCTAAAACAAGTAAAAATTTCAAGTACCTGGGAAGTAAATATCATCAAATGGCAAATTAAAGACGGATCAAATTAGTTTAAAAACAAGGCAAACCAACTCTTTGGGACAAATGGCGCCAATACTAGAAAACCATATGTTCAATCCCACTAAGAAAGCCTCTAACAAAAACAATATTCCCCACCAACTCTGTGCTACCAATGCCCAAAACCCGGACAATGCCAGAAAAGAGAAATAAAAATCACAACAGAAATGAGATTCCTGTGAAGAATACTCTGTATCAGGGATATAATTCAGAAATAAAGACAAACAGAATAAAGTAGGGTTATAGCACGCTATATTTATTTGAAGGGGGAAGTCAAAGGTTTGACCATGTAACTAGTTTACCAACTAACAGTATACCACAAAAAACAATGATGGACAGGGGGTTTGCAGAGTCAATGAGATCTCGATATATGAGTCCATAAACGGCACTCTCCTGCTGTTTATACTTCGCTTTGACACCGCAAAGTACAAAGGGAAAAGGACGAGATGAGAGAATTCTGACATAAAAGGGGAATTGGTAACCTGACTAAAAAGTAATATCAACAACCAGACATAAGTTTAATTAAGTAACCGGAGATAAAAGTAAGTTCCAGTAACTTGATATAAAATTTTTAAATTCGTGTTTGGACAAACCCCTCCCCTTTTAAGTTGGAAATGTGTATAAATTAAATGTGGCGCACTGTCGTGAAAATGAAAAGGAAAAGAGGAGAGAGAGAGAGAAGAGAGAGGAGGGGAGAGAAAGAGCGAGAGAGAGAGAGAGAGGAGAGAGAGAGAGAGGGGAAAAAAAGAGAAATCACTATCAATCAAATCAACTTTATTTGGGTCACAAATTGGGCGCGCAAGGGGCCCCTCTTACATTCGGGGGCCTTCCAATCACTCGTCTTTCGTTCATCAAGAGCATTATACATTTGCATAGGAAGAAAAATAACATTGGGAAAGGAAAGTTGTAAAAATAAACAAGGCTAATTCCATGGTATGAAGCCCTCTCCCACCTTTTCCTACATCACCCCCCCCACACCAAAACCCCCACCTACCCACACACATGCGCACCAAGGGCAACATACACACCCCCCCCTACCGACACACACCCCACCAAGGGACACTACTACACCACCGACCCTCCCCCTCCCGCACATCCCCCACCCACACACACTGCCCTCCCCTGATCCCCCAAACCCAAAAAACCCTCGCCATCCACAAACATTCCTCACCAACCCACACATCCCCGCCCATCCACATTCTAACCCCCACCCAAAACCCCCCTCCCCACCCCCACCTAAAACCACCCTTCCCCAGCCACATCTCCATCGACACATATTCCCCACCCACACACACAATCCCCCACCAACCCACCCTCGCACAGCCACTCACACATCCCCAAACCATACACACAAAATCCCCCCCAACTGACATGTCCCTACCCCCCCCCCACACACACACATCTCCCTAACCACCCATACATCCCCAAACCCTCACACACACACCACCACCCACACTACAACTTCCCCCCCCATTCCTTAACCTAATCCCCCACCACACATCCCCACCCGCACATCACATACACCTCCCTACCACGCACGAACCCATTCCCAAACCCCCGCAAACCCCCACACACATATCCCTCACCAACACATCCCCACTTACACACCACACACATTCCCCCCCCAGAACCAAAATAATCCCACCCACACCCCACCCGATCCACCCATCCACCCCACATCCACCCCAAAACCCCCCCCCCACACACCCCAAAATCCCCCACCCACCACTTATACCTCACCCACACAATATCACCACCCCCACACCCCAAAACCTCTCCCCCCCCACCAACGCATTCCCCACCCGTCCACCACCACCCCTCACTCACACATCCTCCACTACGCACCCACACCCCCCACCAACCCCTCCCAACCAAACATCTCTAGATCACAATACCCCTACCCCCACACACATCCTCCCTCACTCACACCTCCCACCCCGACACTACAACTCCCTCACCCCCTACCATCCCTAACCACTCACACACCCCCAAAACCCCCACATTCCCCCTCACATACACACATCTCCCACACCACTCCCCCCATTTTCCCCCAAACCCTCACAATCCCCTGCTCACCCACCATATACCCCACCCATAAGCACATTCCCCACCCCATCACACCATCCCCTACACCACACACTATCCTTTACCCTACCAAACCCCAAACATACCTTTCAAACCCCCACACATTCACCATCCCCCCCCAACACACCGCACACATATCTTAAACCCACACCATACACTTCTCCCCATCCGCCCTTCCATCCCAAAACCACCCAACACAATCCCTACCCACACAACCCCGCCTCCCAAAACATACTTCCTCAAACCATCCCACATCTCCACCCACAAAAAAACACATCCCCCGCATCCGTCCCATACACATATCCTCCACCCATACACACATCCCCCACACCCATTCCAACACCCGTACTTTCACATCCACACATCCATCCACACATCCCACCAACACCCACAAATACCACTACCCACCAAAACCCACACACCCAACCCATCCAAATGCATACCCCCACCCACACACACCCCACCCACACATATCCCCACACTCACACACATCCTCCACATACACTCACACTTCCTCACATCTAGACACATACAAAATGTCTCACGTTAGTATTGAAACTAGTATGAACAAACTCCCACACTTTTACTCACACACATACACTGAACTTGTCATGAGCAGTCTCATAAAAATGTTAAACATGGAGACAAATGTGTACATAAAATGTATGTGACGTAAAAATAGTATGCCCCCTCTCTCCTCTCTCTCTCTCTCTCTCAATTTTCCCCTCTCCCCTCTCTCTTTTCTCTCTCTCTCTCTCTCTCTCTCTCTCCACACACACACACCCCCACACACACACACACACATTCACTCTCACCTCACCATTAACCTTTCCCCTCATTCATTCACTCTCACGCATTCACTCTCCCGCTCATTCACTCTCACGCTCACCATTTACTCTCCCGCTCACTCATTCACTTTCCCGTTCACTCATTCACTCTCCCCCTCACTCATTCACTCTCCCGCTTACTCATTCACTCTCACGCTCACTCGTTTTTGTCTCTCATTCACACTCACTTTACTCACTCACTCAAAATAATTTGTAATGAACATGAGTTTTTTATTAATGCATGATAAAAACAAATGGTATTTAACTGATAATATGACAATGAGAATACCCAAACATATGGGTTCGCGTGTTTACTAACTTTGGGGAGAGAGAGAGGAGAGAGAGAGAGAGAGAGAGAGAGAGGAGAAGAGAGAGAGAGAGAGAAAAGGAGAGGAGGGGAGAGAGAGAGAGAGAGGAGAGAAGAAAGGGCAAAATTTTTTTTGTGCAGAAATTATGAAACAGAAACTGAGCAGGGATTGGGAGCTGGTGATTTCCTTGACAGAATGGTGCATCTTTTCCATCCCCAAGGAAACTCCGAAGCAGCGGTCACGCAAGATCTGGGGCAAGCGGGATCCTGCAGATCTTCTTTGGTCTCGCTACAGGGACCTCCCTGAAGTCGGCGTTGACGGTTTGTAAATGAACGAATTATTCCCCCAGCGTCAACGATCTCTTTGAATACCCCAGAGATGGATCTGTGTGGCCACTCGGTGGGCCGAGGGTTACAGTATACTCCACTTCTTTGCGTGCAGTAGGAAATTAGTCCGACATACAGGCAGTTGAGAACACAAATGCGAGGGCTGTTTCGGTTTTGTTAGTCATTTTATGGTTAGCCGGAGAAATTAGCGATGATTAATTCCGGTTTGGGCCCCTTTCAGGACTTATGGAGGTTAGTGACCTTTTGTACACAAAGGAAAGGGAAATTCTTCAGGTCTTCAAAGAAATAATATAAATATTAATTACGTTAGTCGAGGCTCCTCGTCACGGTAAAGGTCCCCCCATAATGCCCGTTTCTGTGTCAGTGAATATCAGCAAAAAGAAAGTATAAAATGAATATATTAAAAAATATCGATCACTAGAAGAGCGCGGAAAGGGTGGGGTTAACGGTCGAACACAATGAGGTTTATACAAGAACATTTCAAAATAAATAATAACTACATAAATTGCCTCCAAGCAGTTTCCCCATATGGATCTGTGATGTGACAGCGCCATCATATTTTGCAGGCTTGCATGCATAGGGTGTGTTTTTAATGACAGTGCAGTGGTTGAAAATATTGCCGGTCCAAGTTTTGTATCACCCTCTGTAAAGTTCATGCAACGTAATAGGTAAATGTAAAACTTGGACCGGCAGTATTTTAAAACATTGCACAGTCAATAAAAATTACACCTTGTAGATAGGAATAGGTGGCCAGTCTTTCCATTACTTTCGCAGACGACGAGCCGAGGCGTCGAACCCGTGACCGACCGTGCTTATGGCATTACCTGCTCAGTTCGCTATCAACTACGCTAGCGAGACACAGACATCAATGTCAAGCGAACGAAAGAAGAAGAAGAAGAAGAAGAAGACAAAGAAGAAGAAGAAGAAGAAGAAAAAGAAGAAGAATAAAGAAGAGAAGGAAGAAGAGAAGAAGAAGAAGAAGAAGAAGAAGAAGAAGAAGAAGAAGAAGAAGATTTATTGAACCTGGAAGTAAACGCGTCACTTCGGGGAATGAACAATGTCGTTTGAAGCGAATGAATGCTGAAATGTGTATGCTTATGTTTTCAGGACGCTCTTAAGTCTACTGTGTCCCATGATATTTATTTCTTTGTCTTATGTTATTGTGTTAGTTCCCCCACCGACCTTGGAGTAGCTTACTAGTACAGACCTCAGTTTTGACTCACATGTATGATTCTGGGGAATGGTTCACAGATATGGGTTATAAAAGTTCCCCACAGACATAGCTGGAATGATTGTATCATTTGTATAACTCACAACCATTTCCCACATATATGAATCACAGATATTGCTCATATATGTGGCTCATAAGTAGTCCCCACATATATAACTCACAGGTATAGATAATATGTATGGCTCATAAGTATTCCCCACATATGTGACTCACAGACATTTTTTTCCCTCATATCCTTTACAGGACATCTCTGTCAACATCAGCATCTTTCAGCTGATTGTTGATTTCTTGACAAGATTACGCTCAGTAGTTTCCCATTGCTTTCTGAGCGACCGGCTCACATACCCCATAAGTTATCGACGCGGAAAGAACCGCTAGCAATTCTCGCTCACGCCACGTCACGTTACGAGAGTATACGGGATTACGGAGAAAGTCGTGTAACCCCTAGACCAGAGAGACCGGTACCCACAGACATAGATAGCTCAAATGATTTAATCACATGTTTGTCTCACAAACATTTCCCAAATTTGTGGGTCACGGGTATTGTTCATATGTAGACTCACACACATTTCCCACATAGGTGACGTGACTCACAGACATAGCTCGAATGTATGGCTCATAAACATGTGTTATTCATGTGAAACTGATGTATAACTCACAAAACTGTCCCTTGCATAACTCGTGTAAAACTCATATATAACTCACACACATCCCCTACATATGTGACTCACAGACATAGCTCGAATGTATGGCTCATAAACATGTGTTACTCATTTAAAACTCATGTATAACTCACACACATTTCCCACATATGTGCCCCACAGTCAAGTTAACGGGTATTATTCACGGATATAGTTCACGGGTTTGGAGATCGCTTCAAACTCTACTTTTATTGTTGCTGTTGTTGTAATAAGGGAAATGATCGAACTGTCAGGAGCAGGAGCAATAGTAGTAGATGTATTGGCTTCCAAAGAACATAACATCAGGCACCAGCCCCTCCATCCACCTATTCAGCTTCGCAATCAACAGATAGTCTTAGCTGCTGAACGGATTGTGTTCTATCGTGGCATCACATCCATTCGGATTCAATCTTCAGTGTAGGTGAGCTTTGTATTTTTCTAGAAATTCTAAGATAACCAAATATATAATCCGGAACGCCGGGATAACCAGATATTTCTTATAGGAAACCAAGATAACCAGATATTTCTTATAGGAACCACAGATTTGTTGTTTGTTGCGCTCACTCACTTTGAACTGAAGCGTAGTCCATACATACTATTTGTAGTAGTGATGGACTGCATTTTGCGTGTGGATTAGCTTTCCCATTAACAGTGTCCCTCGCCATCAGGTGAACCCACTCCGACTTCAGAGGTACTTGTAATTTACGTCCCCAATTCAAGGACGACAAGTCAACATTTTAGTCCAGTTGTTCGGTGTAGGGGTTGAACCGCTTACCTCGACATCAGAACAACAAATGTTTCAGAACACGCTTTCTTACCCATTCGACCATGCTGACCTACAGAAACCAAAATAACTAGATATTCCTTCTAGGAAACCAAGATAACTAGGTATTCCTTCTATGAAACCAAGATAACTAGATATTCCTTCTATGAAACCAAAATAACTAGTTATTCCTTCTATGAAACCAAGATAACTAGATATTCCTTCTATGAAACCAATATAACTAGATATTCCTTCTATGAAACCAAGATAACTAGATATTCCTTCTATGAAACCAAGATAACTAGATATTCCTTCTATGAAACCAAAATAACTAGTTATTCCTTCTATGAAACCAAGATAACTAGATATTCCTTCTATGAAACCAAGATAACTAGATATTCCTTCTATGAAACCAAGATAACTAGATATTCCTTCTATGAAACCAAAATAACTAGATATTCCTTCTATGAAACCAAGATAACTAGATATTCCTTCTATGAAACCAAGATAACTAGATAATCCTTCTATGAAACCAAGATAACTAGTTATTCCTTCTATGAAACCAAAATAACTAGATATTCCTTCTATGAAACCAAAATAACTAGATATTCCTTCTATGAAACCAAAATAACTAGATATTCCTTCTATGAAACCAAAGTAACTAGTTATTCCTTCTATGAAACCAAGATATCTAGATATTCCTTCTATGAAACCAAGATAACTAGATATTCCTTCTATGAAACCAAGATAACTAGATATTCCTTCTATGAAACCAAGATAACTAGATATTCCTTCTATGAAACCAAAATAATTAGATATTCCTTCTATGAAACCAAGATAACTAGATATTCCTTCTATGAAACCAAGATAACTAGATATTCCTTCTATGAAACCAAAATACCTAGATATTCCTTCTATGAAACCAAAATAACTAGTTATTCCTTCTATGAAACCAAGATAACTAGATATTCCTTCTATGAAACCTAAATAACTAGATATTCCTTCTATGAAACCAAGATAACTAGATATTCCTTCTAGGTTTAGTTTAGCTTAGTTTAGTCGACGGATCAACATCACGGCACACGGGTGTAACCCATAAGTGCTCAGTTCTACTCCTAACTCAAGCCTGGGTCAGGAAAATCTCAGCTTAGTGCACGAACTCCGTAGCACCGGTGAGGATCCTACCGCCACTTTGGTCTTGATTTCTTCATTTCTGATTTTATCTCTTCTTGATACATTGAGTATTCTTCTCAGGAACCTCACTTCTGTTGTGATTTTTCTGTTCTCTTTTTCTGTCATTGTCCAGGTTTGGCATTGGTAGCATAGAGTTGGTAGAAAGACTGTGTTGTAAAGTGCTTTCTTAGTAGTTATTGATATATTTTTGTTCTTTCGTGTTGGTGCCATTTGTCCAGTGAGTTGGTTTGCCTCATTGCGTCTAACGGCGCTGCCGGGGCAAAATTTCGTGTTAAGTATTCCTTCTAGGAAACCAAGATTTCTAGAGATTCCTTCTATGAAACCAAGATAACTAGATATTTCTTCTAGGAAACCAAGATAACTAGATATTCCTTCGTAGATATCCATAAAATTAGAGATTCTTTCTAGTAAGCTGAGATAATCGGATTGAGCGCTGGTAACCCCATTTTTGAAGTATTTAACATATGCGAATCAAGCCACTTGTCACTCTTAAAGCAGTATCTAGCAGTATGACCACCTGCATCGTGAGTAAATAGGGCCATATATTTACACAGATATGTGAAATCTGCTCACCTGAACACGTGACTCGGTCAGGCCAATCCTGAGGGCCAGCTCCTCCCGCATGAAGATGTCCGGGTAGTGTGTCTTGGTGAAGCTGCGCTCCAGTTCGTTCAGTTGACTTGGGGTGAAGCGCGTCCGATGACGCTTCTGTTTGATGAGTTTATCCACATCAATGGTAGTCATGGAGTTTTGGGAGGATATGTTTCCAGACATCAGGTTGCTGAGGTCATCGGGAGTTTTCTTTAGATCTGGGAGCAGCAATAAAATAGTATTCAAACAAAGGATATTGTAATTGTGTTCTCTTTACTATCTGGCTTTCAATGTTGGAAACAGGAAGGTCAGCATTCCGAATGGATAAGAGAGCTTCTTCTTATACTTCCGGTGTGCTCATGCCGAGAAAGGTGATTCAACCCCTACACTGGTCAGTTGAATTAAAATATTGACTTCTCGCCCTTGATTTTGGGATATAAATAACAAGTACCTTAATGGTCGGAGTGGGTTAGCCTGATGGCGAGGGACACTGGTAATAGGGAAAGCTAATCCACGCGCAAAAATCAGCCCAGTGCACAAGAAGTAGTAGAACGTGTATGGACTACGCTGAAGTCAAAGCGAGCAAACGCAAAAAACAAAAAAACAAAATGTTGGAAAAACGCCAAGAGAAAGCCTCTTGGGAATCATGAAAACAAAAAGACTTGTTCTACTTACAAGATGGCGCAGGAGGAGCCGTGACTGAGAAGTTACGGTGTCAGCCTCTGACTTATAAGGTATCGGATCGATCCCTGCATTGGACAGGGCAAGTTTCCTAGAACTTCGGTGTCTAATGATACCACACGTTTCCATGATTTCTCGGATAGTGATGTTGGATTCCTGACCTTCATGGGTAAGGGTGAAACATAGGAGGTGTCGTGCACAGTTTGTGCACGTTGAACATCCACGGCAGTTGGAAATCGCAAAAAGTAGGCCGTAAAGCGACGGTCCTGGCAAACATGTTAGATAATGTAAACCTACCCACGGGTAGATCGAACCGGTTACCTGGGGTGGAATCTGTCTAGTGGAAGCAAGCCTGAAACAGATGCCTGCTGAAGTCGGACATACTGACCCGTGAGAGTAATAACTAGGTGTGTAGCGCTCACATTGAAAGAGGAATGAAGAAGAAGAAGAAGAAGAAGAAGAAGAAGAAGAAGAAGAAGAAGAAGAAGAAGAAGAAGAAGAAGAAGAAGAAGAAGCAGAAGAAGAAGCAGAAGAAGAGAAAGATATCGTAGTTTATTGAGTGGAATACCTATCAACGCCAGCCAGCCAGCAAGAAGAGCCGGACAAACTGTGAATATGCTAGTTGGTAAGGCAATGACAAACTGCTGAACGTACAACTGCCTAGAGAGTCAACCAGAGGTTGATTGCGACGTCCTGCAAAGGACAGGAGACAATTTTTTTAAATTGACACATTCACGATTATGGCCATACAAGGTGGCAGAATAGACCAGAGAATTCGAAATATGATGTCAAAAAGTAAGTGCACTTATCAACTACCACTCATATCGAGACATCCAAATATAGCTATGTCCGCAAAACGACATATACTTATGTCAACTCTATGCTACCAGTGTCAAACTTGGACATTATCCAAATCACACTTGCGCAAAATCAACACCTGCGAGATGAGATGCTTGAGTATAGTTGCCAACTTAACTTTTCGAGACCAAATAAGAAATTATGTTATCAGACAGACAGTGACATCAACATCTTGTGCCACATATGTTGTTTGTCCATCAAGATTGATGATGACCATTCACTTCATCCAGTGGGGTTGAAAGTATGGAGGCGTGAATTCTAAGATGGCTGGTGAGTCCTATTTTGGCTCCAAATGTCAAATATTGAAAGACAGAAGATCAAATAATTCAGCCATCTCGTTACATTGCAACATAAGCAAACTGGCCCTACATCAAAGACCATCTGCGACGAGAGCAAAAGGACGCCCGAGAAGAAAATGGATTGACGACATCAAAGACATTGCAAAATCACATGGAACGACACTATCCAGTGCCACTCATTGGGCGCCAGAACGCCCAATATTCCTCCTCACGACGCTTGACGACAAAAGTGAAAGATGATGATGATGATGACGACCCATTCACTGTAAACGTGAGGGAGCCGCTGTATGGCAGTGGCTAGCGCGATGACTGTGGTCACGGTTTGAACTTATCTTGAGTAGAGTTTCGACAGTGGCTGCCAGGTCGACTGCCTATAATGTGTACCATGAAATATCTTGGGACGTAAAGGCTAACTATTTCTGTCCCAGTCACCTGGTCAAGCAACAGCTGCGTCAGTCTTGAGACGGACTGGCTTAGAAGTGCAGCTCCCGGCCCTGATTCAATTAGACTGGGTACAAATTAGGGTGTGGATATTTACTACTCTAGAATATTGGGTAATGTATACCAAAGGCTTGCGAACGCGGTTCGTGAGACGGGTACCAGGCGTTCGAAACTCAGCCGCGACCGATTTGTGCAGCAGACCGTGTAGCGTGGTGTTATAACGCTCTGGTATGGGAGCCGGTCGTTCAGAAAGCAATGGCAAACTACTGAACATAAAAACTTGCCTAGTATATCAACAGCAGCTGCAAAATGCTGATGTTGACTGCAACGTCCTGCAAGGGGTATGCAACATAAAAAAAAAAAAATAGCACGCTTAGCGTTCCTGGATAAGAGCGAAACACTAGAATCAAACTTTTACATGTGACTAGCACTCACAACAATAAGAATATATATATAGGATAAGTTGTTTAGCTATAAAGACGCATGGAATCTCACGTCCTACGATGTTGGTGCAGTGTGTCAGTTTTCTCCTAGCGTTATTCTATGAGAGTGGCAGAGGTCTATAAATAAGAATATTTATACCAAATATTGTTTTTGAATAACTAAGACATAAACAATACACACCCCCTACACACCACAAATCTCATACGTTATCTATTGGGTGGCACGTGTTGTAAACCGGTCACGTGACTAATAGGAACAATTGGTTTGGTGTGTTGTTTAACACACAAAATGGTCGCATGTTAAAGCTGACAGAGGCTATTGCCACTCATATACAACAACCAACTTTGTGTAAAGAAAAATACATGATGGTTAGTTTAAAATTACCGTGGTATACCATTAAAATCACTATGTGAACATTTGTGTTGGTATATTTCAGCTTGAAGGATTTATCTTATTGCTTTAGTTTATGTTGTGTGATTGCAGTATGCACCTGACGAGATGCAGTCAAATACGCCAGACAATAAATCTTTTGTTTGTGTCTTCTTGATTCAAATGCACTACAGGAAAATGTTTGTCTATAAAGACGTGTGGAATATCACGCGAGCTACGATGCTGGAGCAGTCTGGTGGTATTCTCCTAGTGCGATGCCAGGAAGAGAGTTGACCCCTTATGGAGACATACGTGTACAACGAAGATGATTCTTCACAAACAAACGAAGTAAACGCAGTGAACCTGATCAGAAATTAACTGTTAGTAAGTGTCTCAGACAATGGCATCAGCGCAGTCGGACGTGGTTCGATGCCTGCACTCGCCGTTCGCTATGGGAAGGAAACAGTGGCCGCAAATTCCCCTGACCACGTAGGTTAAAAATAGCGGTGGTCCTAACACGCACAACCAGCAGATTCTTGCTTCGGGACAATTTGTTAATATGCGTATGCCGGGCACATCCGCGCCGCAGTGGCTAGCATGTCTGCCTGACAGTGCCGTGGTCATGTGATCCAATCCCCATCCAGGTGGAATTTTAAAATTGACCACGGGTTTTCAGATCGACTTAGTCTAAAATTATAATATTTGTAGAAGTTTAGAAGATATGAGAGGAATCAACTCTGGGGGACGTAACATCAATAACGTTAGATATGAGGATGATACAGTATTGATTGCAGACTATGAGTGGGATCTCCACCATTTAGTAGATGCGGTTGTTGCACACAGTGAACAACTAGAGTTAGAATTAAATTTTAAGAACATACAGATTGAGGTCGTCACTAGGAAGAAAGAAATACCACAATGTAATATACATGTACATGGGAATATTCTTAAACAAGTGAATTAGTACAACTATCTTGGAACAGTCATAACATCTGACAAGAGTTGCCTTGAATAAATTAGAATAAGAATTGCCATGGCGAAGGTAGCTTTTGCAAGATGGAAAACGTACTGACTAATACAATGATGTCCTCTTTTTTGGTGAATTACAGATGGGTAGGAGATATCAGGGTCGGTCTCTACTACGATACAAAGATGTGTGTAAGCGGGACATGATTGATACAGGCATTGATAATGTCTAGATAGAGTCTAGAACTGACTATCAGTATTGAGAAGTAAAGATGGCCGGGGAAATACTGAACCCATCACTAAGTGAGTGCCGTGAGGTCTCCAGCATATCAGTGTAACACCATACACCAGATGTAGTCACGTGAGGTCTCCAACATACCAGTTTAACACCATACACCAGATGTACCCACGTGAGGTCTCCAACATACCAGTGTAACACCACACACCAGATGTATCCACGGCGTGTTGAAAGGTCATTTACTTACTATACACATGCCGGGTCCGTGGTGGCGCAGTGGATAGCGTGTTTGCCTACCGGATCAAAGCCAGATCAGTGACCGCCAGGAAGATGCGGCGGCACCAGCCAAGAATCTAACTGCCTCCCATATCTCCTTTGTCACTGAATACTACTGTATACGTTTCGCAGGTCAGCGTGGCCGAATTGATAAGACAGTTCGCTCTTAAACTTCCTGTGTGCTGATGCCGAGGAAGTGGGTTTAACCCCTACACCGGTCAATTGGACTAAAATGTTGACTTCTTGTCCTTAACGTGGGGACGTAAATTATACCAGTGCTTGAAAGACGGCGTGCGTTCACCTGATGGCAAGGGACATTGACAATAGGGAAATCTAATCAACAGGCAAAATATCAATCCAGTGCACGAGAAGTAGGAGCGTGTGTATGGACTACGCTTGAGTTCAAATCAAACGGAAAAAAATGATATGTTTCTATCATGAACATTAAGGCTTGTTTCTCCTATCTGTGTAGTCACGTGTTCAACTCCCAATCAAAGTGGTGATTAAATTGGCCCGGGGTCCCAGATGGGCCCAGGGTGAAATCAGCACCACGAAATGTTATGGGAAGTGAAACGGGCTGACGCAATATTGAGCACAGATTCTATAGAGTGCCCATTGGTCTATATAAATATGGGGCTTGCAAGTACACAAACACGACTCTAAACGTGTACAAGGAAGCTGAACTATCTGTGTTGTACAATATGCCGCAAGCGATGTGGAGACGGGGTTGCCAACGGAAATGGCAATCCTGCATACCGCGTTCTAACCACAGCTTCGGGCGATTTGGAAGCAAACCGCCTTGCGCTATTTTCATACAATAGTATCAGTGCCGGTCGTTGAGAAAACAATGGCAAACTACTGAACGTAAACTTTCCAAGAAATCACAAACAGCTCACAAATGTTGGGGTTGGATGAGATTTCCTGTGAAGGGTATGCAACTAACTTAAGCAATATGCCATTTGGATTGGTTTAAAAAATATCACCTGGGATTTCTCAAACCCAAATTGTTGTGGGAGGGACGCGGCAGTGTTGTGTGGGGGACTCAGCTGTGTTTTGTGGGGGGCGCGGTCGTGCTGTGTGAGGGACGCGATCGTAGACACTCGCCTGCCCGCCCGGAGGTCATGGGTTCGATCCCCGTTGGTACGGATTCTAAAATAAATATTGACCTGGGTTCTCAGGTCGACACAATTTACAATAAACACCAGGAAATGTCGAGGGTAATAAAGGCGGCGGCATGACACTGCCAATATCACAAACCAAGTGCCGATAACTCTATACAAACATGTTTCTAGCATACTAAACTGGCACGTTGCCGCCTAGACAGAGGATAGTTTGTAACATTGTGCTTAAAAAAAAAAAGGCATAATAACCTCTCCGTAACACAAAACCGGACTGAAGTGTAGAGATCATGTCTTGCCCATGCAGCATGATCCCACTCACAGCCTGCCTAGTTTACTCCTAGGGAAGGTAACACCAAGACGCCTGGAACAAGACCAGCTGCAGAAGCCGCGGGATCAGCAAAGCAAAACTCTAACTGTCTGTCTGTCGGAGCTTCGATCCTAGATCAGTTGCCCACAAAGGCTTAAGGTCTGATCTGCCCTGACATTTAGTGACATTTAGTCTTTAGGCTGCATTTCCTGGGATAAGGATTGTACCCTCCCAATTGTGCACCCCCGCCCGAAGAATTTGACACGATGTGGGGTGTCAGGTTTGGTGAGCCCCGCCCAACATTCCATGATAACAGAAAACAACTATCATCCCGTAACTAAGTCATATCTGACTTAGACCTGACAGAAATGTGTACAGCACCATATGACAAATGCCCTCTAGGACGTGTATGAGGGATATTTCATCATCATCATCATCATCATCATCATCATCATCATCATCATCATCATCATCATCATCATCATCATCATCATCATCATCATCATCATCATCATCATCATCATCATCATCATCATCATCATCACCATCAATATATTTTTGTACTAGAGTGTCTCTAGCAGACCCTGGAAGTTCAGATTAAGGTAAGATTTATGGCTCATAACCAATGCAGTCTTTATACTACAAATCACTCGTGGTAATCTGTGTGCTGACTTGTGGTATCAATTTCAGTTATATGTCAGTCTGAAGCGAAATGCTCTTCAAATGGCTATTACCATAATGACGGGACATCATCTTTCACTTTTGCCGTTAAGCGTTGTGGGGAGGAATAGATGACGTTCCAGCTTCTAGATAGTCCATTCCGTGTGATTGTACAATGTCTTTGATGTCGTCAATCCATTTTCTTCTCAGGCGTGCTCTTGCTCTCTCATCAGATATGACAGGAAATGTACTGTCTGAATTAAGCTTGTAAACAGGCAGCTGTTGACGGACGTATTTTAAGCCAGTATATACAAGACATTTTTTTTAAGAGCATGCATCTTTCCCATTGCAATAAATGCCTGTGAGACCTGGACACTTACTAAACAAGCTGAACATCGCATAAATGCCTTTGAATATAAATGTTTTAGACGAGTTCTAAGAATATCTTGGGTAAAGAAAACAACAAATGCATTCATACTTCAAGAACTGAATATTGAAGACGGTTGGCTATTAAAAAAGAGTCAAACAAAGAAAATTTAAATATTTTGGTCACTTGAAACGTCACAAAAGTTTGGAGAGAACAATAATGGAGGGGTATATGCCTGGGAAGAGAGGAAGAGAAAGACCAAAGAGAATATGGGTGCAGGATGTGGCGGATGATCTCCAGATGGGTGTATTGGATGCGATATATCTTGCTTATGATTGAGAGGTTTTCCGGAAGGTTGTTATGGGAGCGAGGTTCTGCAAAGGACATGCTACAGAATGAATGAATGAATTTACAAGACGTTAACCAGTATTAAAATCCAAGGCACCGAGCCAGCAAACAAACTGGCTTCCTGGACCATTTCTCAGTCACCAACTCATTAAACAGTTAAAGTTTTGGACTGAAACGTTGTCGACAAGTTCTTGGAAAATCCCGGACAAAGGAGAAGAGTACCGACATTCTACGAGATCTAAACATGGAACAAAACTGGTTCATTATCAGTAAATTGTCTCTTAAACTGAAACATTGTGACTATACTAAACGTTACTGTGGCTCCGTGGCTACGAGCTTACGAGCGCGATTCGTAAGCCAGCTTACCTGCGTTCGAAACACAGCTGCGACCGATTTGGCAGCAGACCGCGTTGAGTTGGGTTTTAACGCGTTGGCATGGGAGCCGGTCGTTCTGAAAGCATTGGCAAACTGCTGAATGTAAACTTGCCAAGACATCAAGAACAGCAGTGAAAATGCTGGTGTTGACAGCGATATCCTGTAAATAATATATGACCAAACAAAACATTCAACAAAAACGTTACAGTGTCTTAGAGGCAATTGTGACAGAAGGCATAATTCCTGGAAATAGATGCTGGAGTTGACCAACACAAATATGGACGCAGAATATTGCACACCCCTCTCTTTGACGCGAGAACAGCACCGTTCCACCAGTGTTTAGAAGCATTTTGTCTACTCCGCTGCACTTTGCTTTACGTAATTCCAAAAGAGCTAGTTCTGTAATATTTCAAAATAACAACTGGCACGGGTAGAAGGACTTTTTGTAGGGCCGTGAAGAGAGCGACGTTCTGCGAAGGCTCTTCAAGTGTTCATTATGGACTGACTTCTACTGAAAGTTTTGTTTCGTTTTACCTTCTCTATAAATGTTAAATATAACTTCTATTAGCACTTATAAGGTCAACATGAATCTCAAGCCTGGAAATAACTAACCGATAGGTGTTAACAGCACATTAACAATGAACGTGATACAAGTAAAAGACCCTCTACACAGCTTCAAGCCCATCGGACATACCGTGGTAGATCCACATTTGTGTAGACCAACCGGCACTAGGTGGCTTATGTGGTCAGTGTCACGGCAGTGGCTTTTACTTCCTACAAGACTTCTTGATGTCCACTACAGGCTGAGTCTGTCTCAGAGCCCTGGTCAGTGTTATGTTATCCACGCCACCTGTTACATGAACCTTACTTTATGTATTCTTTTATGTTATCCACGTCACCTGTTACATGAACCTTACTTTATGTATTATTTTATGTGGAAAACACTTCAGCCTAATGCATATTGATTCACTGCACATACATTGTCGAATAATTCTCTATTTTAATTCATTACTCCAAGTCCGTGTTTTCTAATGATCTCTACGTAACCCGTGTTATCCGACCATATCTTGATATTCAGGCCACCCATCAACATTTCCATATTGCCAATTATTATAATGGCTCCCTGGGCTTGGGGTTACACGACTTTGCCCGTAATCCCGTATACTCTCGTGAGTAACGTAACGTGCGCGAGAATTTGTAGCGGTTCACTCCGCGACGGTAACTTACGGGGTATGTGAGCCGGTTGCTCAGAAATCAATGGCAAACTACTGAGCGTAATTTTGCCAAGAAATCAACAATCAGCTGAAAGATGCTGATATTGACAGCAAAGTCCTGTAAAAGGATATGCGAACAAAAAAAAAATTCTTATAATACCAATAGTACTTTGAAGCTTTCTGATAACTTCCACCTTAGTTACTACAACCTAGTCAATTGTTGGTGTATAATACTGGATTACGTTTACACTCACTTGCTTTTTGTGGTTCTAAATGTTGCTGTTATTATTATAGAACTCACTCCTTCCAACTCTGTTAGTGCTTTCTCTGCTTCTTTAGACAGCACTAGAGCACATCTTCGCAGTCCGTGGTATGTTCCTCTGTATGACGTGAGAACAACGCTGTTTCACTAGTATTTTGAAGCTTGTTGCCTACTCCGCTCCACATTGTTTCGCTTAATCCCAAAGTGCTAGTCCTATAATAAAATGTCAAAATAATAACTGATTGACTAGAACAAATTCAAGTGCCAGCGATCTGAACCAACAACTGATATAAATGAGTATTTCTTATAGCACAGCTACATGAAATAAGAGGAAAGCCAGTGTTCATTAATCCGGCTTTCTGTGTAGGGATATACAACAGGAGAAAACCTCTTGGGAGTCATAGCTCACCCGAGATCCCTCAGAATGTAAAGAACATAAAGGGACTGAAACATTCTTGGAAGGAGGGACAACATCTGACGATCAGAAGCTTCCTATTTTATTAGCTATGCGATTGAGTTTATACTCCTAACTGCATAAAATTACAGTGTGATAATTTGAACATAATTATGGTTAATTAACTAGCGTCGCGGCACAAGAACAACTACTACAGTAGAGAATGTGTTAAATTTGAGAAGTTCTAAGAAAGCATTCAGAACAATGTCTCCTGTACTGGGAGTTATATTGCTTGTTCAGAAATGAAGTAATTAATGAAGACAATTAAAGAGCTTACCGTTTTCCGACATCTGGTTGGGATGATGATGCTCTCCCATCATGTGGACTAGAGTGCTGCAATCATCACTGATCATCCTTATTATCAACTGATCTGTAGCAGACGTGGCCAGAAATTAGCGCGAACTGATTTAATAAACGATGCATAAACAACAGATAGCGGTAATTCCAGTGTTCCCATTGGTTGAGAATATGTCACAGACAAGTTCAGGCTCCGCCTATCGCAGACTTCTTTCTAAGAACCCCTCGTGCGGAAGCAACCGGTACTGATCGATGAAACATCATTCGCAAGTGTTTACCAATTAGATGTCGAACGTTACGCTAGATGTCATCGTCGGTGTGTGGCAAATAAGATGGAATCAAGAACCCAAACTACGGACTAAAATAGGCGTCTGGTCAAACGTAGGGGTAGCAACTTGTGGCGAGTTCAAGGGTCATAAATTAACCACTCGTGTATTCAAAGTACCGGACCATCGATTGCTGCAGCACATGTAACTAGGAGAAACATCGGCCGGACCAGGAATTGAAAATTCATAAACCGCCTCACACATACTCCACTCGCCACATGTGAGATAATACCAGACGTACCGTAAAACCCCTTGACCACAATAATTATCTAGCGGAACGAAATAAACATGCGAATGTGTTGTACTGGCGTTGATGAACAAAGCTGTTTCGAGTGGCCATTGAAGGCTACCCCACACCTGCTGTGCGACACATTGTGCGCTTCCTTCGCGGTACAAACAGAATCTGGGCATTGTTGTGCCAGTGTTCTCACCTCGTATCCTTGTACGGCGACACGTGCGAGCAACATGCCTTAAACTCACCGCCATGGAGACAATGGAAATGAGCGGTGCTCGAGGAAAGTCACAAAACCAACGGTTGTGATTGTTGTGGTGTGAATCAATAAGCTGTTGGCGGAACGCAGCCTCCAACAAAGCATCAAAGTTGGATTCAGTTGTCGGTGATTTATTGTGGGGATCTGGGTGTTGTTGGTTGGGCTGGGTTGGTTGTTGCAAATATTGCGGACAGTTGTATTCATGCTTTCCACACCTGGAGGTATGAGGGGGTAGATATATTTAGAAATCGATTTATGAAATTAAAATGATATAATATGCGCTACCATACAACAATAACAGCAACGATGACGATGAAGACGCCGACAAAGACGACAACGACAAAAACAGCAACGATTACCACCACTACTGCTGGTACTTGGTGAAGGGGTTGCGGACGCAATTCGTAATCTCGCCTACCGCGTTCGAAACACAGCTGCGGGCGATTTGGCAGCAGACTACTGTGTGTTTGATGTTTATAAAATGGTATGGGTGAGGATCGTTCAGAAAGCTATGGCAAAAAAAAAAAGGCTGGGTTTGACTGCTATGCCCTGTAGCAAAACACAAAAAAGAGGCTGAGGTTTACTGCTGCGCCCTGTAAAGGATTATTTAATAATTCTTTACAGGGTGTAGCAGTAAATCCCAGCCTTTTTTGTTTTAGGTATTAAGATATGCAGCTAACTAACTGCTGGTACTAGCTTCATAGATTATACCAAGGCATTAGATAAAGTAAAACATGATGTATTGATTAAAATGTTGCAAGATATCAACACTGGTGGGAGAAATCTCAGAATAATAATGAATATTGTGTTAGAATCAAGCAACAGCAAATAAAATGGGAAATAAAGAGGACAATTATGAACAGATAAAGCTAGGATTACGACATGGATATGTTTTGTCACAGGATCTCTTCTCTCTCTATAAAAAAAAAACCAACAAACAAATGTTAGTAACACATTATTTACACGACGTAGCAGTCAACCCCAGCATTTTTTGGCTGGTCGTGATTCCTGAGCAAGTTTACGTTCAGTAGTTTTATATTGATTTCTGAACGACCGGCACCCATACCGTTTCATAAAAAAAACCAACGTAAGGCGGTCTGCTGCCAAATCGCCTGCAGCTGTGTTTCGAAGGCAGGTATGCTGGGATACGAATTGCGTCTGTAACCTCTTCGTCACGGAGCAGGTTCCTATAGCGAAGTAATAATGAGAGAGATCAAAGAGAAGCCATGCATACTAATCGGCGATTATAATATAAACAATCTATGTCATGTAGATGACACGGTAAACAATCTATGTCATGTAGATGACACGGTATTGATGGCCAAAAATACAGAATATCTATAACAACTTTTGGACATGGTAGAGGCGGAGGGTGCACAAAAAGGACTCTCTTCGAATATCAAGAAATAAAAACAGTGGTTACATCAAAAGAAAAGGTGACACCAAAATGAAATAATTATAGAAAGGAAAATACTTAACCGAGATGATACATTTAAATACCTAAAGGCAATTATAACATCAGATGGAAGATGTACGACAGAGAGTAAGGGCAGAATAGGGCAAGCTTAAATTGCATTTCAGAAAATGAAAGGTATCGTTTGCAATAAGTCACTATCATTGAATATAAGAAAGAGGGTACTGATTTGTGTTCATTTACGTTCCAATATTCACTGCATTACAGCAAAATCTGTTCTATATAACATAAGGAAGAACTTAAAAGCGCTGAAAATTACAGAAGAATTACAACGTCTACTATCTGCATTCTCCAATGCTTGTTCTGAATTTGGTTTAACAATTAGCAAAAAGAAGACACAGATTATGTCACAAGGTGCACATGGTGTACCATCAATCTTTATTGACGACGCTGAACTAGAGATGGTAGACCATTTTACATTTCTAGGATAAGAGGTAAATAGCAAATTATCCCGTAGATCAGGAAATCAACATCCGGATTGGTAAGGCAGCAACAACAATGAACAGGTTAAGAAAAAGAGTCTGGGAGAACAGGAAGCTTACTGCCAAAACAAAAGTCCTTGTCTATCAAGCCTGTGTCCTTATAGTATGTTCCGATTTGAATGCCTTCATTCACGATCAATTATTTTGAAAACTGTCTGTTGCATCGTTATGAAATTTTTCCAGCCGTCTTATATTTACCCCCACCCAAGGAATATGTCTTTGATAGGTCCAAAAACAACTTAAATCATTGAAAGCGGCGACATTCCTTTGATGTTTTGCTGAACAACTAGTGATTTCTCGCTAAAAAAGTTATGTTTACGGTAATGTGGACCTGCAAATTCAGATGACACACAAAGGCGTATCCGGATTCGTATGGGAGTGGGTGCAATGAAAGAAGTAGCTTACAATCGACAGGGTCGGCTGCATTGCACCGGGTTTTTATCCCATATGGCTCAGTTTCTTTCCGCAGCGCGGAAAGCGTCGCACAAAGCACGAACTCCGTAGCTCCAGCGACGACCCTCGGGAGTCTCCGAAAAAAAATGCACTCTTGAAATGAAGGACGCGGCCCGGAATCGAACATACAACCTTCGGAGCCCGAGTCAGACGGCTTGACCACTTCACCACGGAGAATCCCGAGAGGGGTGCAATGTGTAATATTAGTAAAGACAGAGAATTTACAGAAGCACGGGGTAAATAATTTGTAAATTAACAGGAAAGTAGAAGGACTATATTTCTTACCCTATTTTTCATTTCCTTCTTGTTTCTTCAGCTGATGCTGATGCTGTAATGTTTAGGGCCTGCAATTCGTCTGAATAGTTAGAGCAAAATATCCCAGTAAGTGTGTACGTAGATTAAGGTCTGCGATCTGCTCAGACCTTAATCTGTGTCGGACGATTCCAGTAGGTTGATGATTGCTCTCGGTTGCATAAAATTCAACCCATCCTTTCTCCAATAGTCCTCTTCCTCTTTCAACACATGGTCCTCACATTAACCTCCAGTAACTTTTATCAATATTTAATAACGCGGACAGACAGACAGACAGACAGAAAGGTAGGTAGGTAGGTAGGCAGGCAGAAAGGTAGGTAGGTAGGTAGGCAGAAAGGTAGGTGGGTCGGTGGGTGGGTCGGTGAGTGGGTCGGTGGGTGGGTCGGTGGGTCGGTCGGTCGGCCGGCCGGCAGGCAGACAGGCAGGCAGGAGATAGATAGCTAGCTAGCTAGCTAGATAGATAGATAGATAGATAGATAGATAGATAGATAAATAGATAGACAGACAGATAGATAGATAGATAGATCCCCGCCAGAAGCCGGGCCTTGTCAGCTAGTTTATTTATATAATCACGTTTCATGAAAGAACCCCCATTTGGAGACACCTCTGAATCTTCGCGCTGTTTGTTTCAAAACGGAAATCACGAGACAATTTAAAAAAATGCGGGGACGTGTCTTGGTGGAGCTGTAATACTGTTAAAATGATGGACGTAATCTCAAAGGCGTAATTTATATACCCCATATAAGCAAACTTTGAAATCTGCTGTAAAATCTCCAGAACAAAAATGTTTTTGTTGGGTGGACATAATGATAACGTTATGTATTAAATCTCATCATTTTCCCTCAGTTGGTTACTGGGATATTGAATTTTATATTGAGGCAACAAAAAAAAAATACACACTATAGTACTCTTCTTTATGGCAGTGACACCTGGACAACTTACTCACACCAAGAAAAACGTTTAAACAGCTTTCATATGCGATGTCTGCGAAGAATACAGTACTTGGTGTTAAGTGGCAAGACAAAATCATAAATACTGAATGAAGTATTGGAAAGATCAGGTTGTGTGACGGTTTATTCCATGCTCAGTCTTCGTAGTCTTAGATGGATAGGACATGTTCGTAGAATGGATGATGGTAGAATACCAAAGGACATCTTTGTTTGTTTTTTTTTTTTTAGTGAATTATAGGTGGGTAAGAGATCTCAGGGTCGGCCTCTACTACGATTCAAAGATGTGAGTAAGCGGGACATGATTGATACAGGCATTGATAATGCACATTGGGTGCACGTCGCCGCTGACGTGTTGCATGGAGGGCAAATATCAGAAATCTAATAAAGACAAAGGAGAAAATTATTGCAGATAAGTCACACACCGAGCGTGTGAGACGTAAGATAGTGCATGATGGTGAAAATGACCACGTGTTCACATGCATCCACTGTGGACGAACATTTACAGCGCGAATTGGCCTTATCAGTCACATTCGCCACTGCCACTACTACTACTACTACTACTACTACTACTACTACTACTACTACTACTACTACTACTACTACTACTACTACTACTACTACTACTACTACTACTACTACTACTACTACTACTACTACTACTACTACTACTACCACTACTAGACACAGCTGCTGCTGCTACTACTACTACTACTACTACTACTACTACTACTACTACTACTACTACTACTACTACTACTACTACTACTACAATAATAATAATAATAATAATAATAATAATAATAATAAAAGTAACAAAATCAATCATCATTATCTGATCATCATCATCATCATCATACTCGTCCTCCTTATCATCATCGTCACCATATCATTACCAAGAGTCATAAATTTTGATGGCTATAATGGTTTCATTGTCTTCTTGGCATCTTGTCCTTTTGCTGTCTTTGTTTCCTTACTTTAGTGATGTGAAATATGAACCCCGCTGCCTGCCGGCCCCATTAGTGTACAGAACCACACCCAGCGACCTGGCAGCCTTGACCTGATGCGGGTTGGAGAGTGTGGAGAATATTTAGGGGTTGGCGAGGAAAGAGGCATGGGAGAGAGAGAGAGGGAGAGAGAGAGCGAGAGAGAGAGAGAGAGAGAGCGAGAGAGAATGAAAGAAAGAGATAATGAGAAAGACATGGGAGAGAGAGTGAGGGATTGAGAAAGGGAGAGAGAGAGAGAGAGTGTGAGTAGGAGTGAGTGAGAGATTGAGAAAGAGACAGTGAAAGGGAGAGTGTGTGAGAGAGGCATGGGAGACAGTGTGAGGGATTGAGAGAGTGAGAGATTGAGAAAGAGGCAGAGAGAGAGAGAGAGAGAGAGAGAGAGAGAGAGAGAGAGAGAGAGAGTGAGAGTGACAGCGGTATAATGTATTCGAGAGTCGGTGAGCCAGATGTGTGCGAGAGTGTAAGAGAAAAGGAGAGAAATAAAGAGAGAACCAGAGAAAGAGATAGAAAAGAAAGAGATTGAGAGTGAGTGAGAGAGTGTGTGAAAGGGAGAGAATTAGAGTGAGAGAGAATGTGAGGTAGTGTGAGACAGAGAGATTGAGATAGACTGAGAGAGAGGAACTGAGAGAGGCTGAGAGAGACTTCGAGAGAGAGAGATAGAGAGAGAGACTGAGAGTGACTGCGAGAGACCGAGAGAGAGACTGATAGATAGAGCGAAATATACCGAGAGAGACTGAGAGAGATCGAGATCGAGAGAGACTGAAAGAGAGACCGAAAGTGAGACTGAGAGAGAGACTGAGAGAGAGAGAGAGAGAGAGAGAGGGAAAGTGATATAGAGTGAGAGAGAGAGAGAGAGAGAATAGTGAGAAAGAGTGAGAGAGAGAGATCGAGAGAAAGACTGAGAGAAAGACCGAGAGAGAGAGGGAGACTGAGAGAGACAGAGAAAGAGGTAGACAGAGAGAGTTAGAGGGAAAATGAGATAGAGTAAAAGAGAGAGAAAGTGAGAAATAGTGAAAAAAAGAGAGAGAGAGAGAGAGAGAGAGAGAGAGAGAGAGAGAGAGAAACAGAGAAAGAGAGAGAGAGAAAGAGAGAAAAAGAGAGAGAGAGAGAGAGAGAGAGAGAGAGAGAGAGAGAGAGAGAGAGAGAGAGAAAGAGAAAGAGAGAGAAAGAGAGAGAGAACGGTGTTTATTTGTTGTCTTACTACATGGAAATGTGACCTGAAGACAGCAAACCACAAGAGAAAGCTGGTGAAAGTAAATGACCGATTCAATGCCTTCAGTGGTAATGACATATCGTGGTAGCCCTTGCTGGGGACAGACCAACTTCACTGGACGGTACCTGTGGTCAATATCACGCTGACCACTTCTACTTCCCATGACATGTCCTGGTATCAATTTAAGACTGGGTCGACCTGGGAGCCCGTGGCAATTAAAATAATGTGCCCCAATGTGTACTCCAGACACATGGAAAGAGACATGGCAGGAGATAGAGAAGGTTACCCACGCGTCCTGATGAGGGCGATGTCCTGCAACGAGCATGCTACATGATGATGATGATGATGGGGATTTAAACACGTGACTACCAGTCCGACAGGCAAGCGGGATAGCCACTGGGCAACCATGGAGTCCCAGAGATAGCCAGTGGGCAACTGTGGAGTCCCAGAGATAGCTAGAGGACAACCGTGGAGTACTAGAGATAGCTAGTGGGCAACCGTGGAGTGCTAGAGATAGCTAGAGGGCAACCGTGGTGTCCCAGAGATAACTAGAGGGCAACCATGGAGTCCCAGAGATAGCTAGAGGGCAACCGTGGAGTCCCAGAGATAGCTAGAGGGCAACCGTGGAGTCCTAGAGATAGCTAGAGGGCAACCGTGGAGTCCCAGAGATAACTAGAGGGCAACCATGGAGTGCTAGAGATAGCTAGAGGGCAACCGTGGAGTCCCAGAGATAGCTAGAGGACAACCGTGGAGTGCTAGAGATAGCCAGTGGGCAACCGTGGAGTCCCATAGATAGCTAGAGGACAACCGTGGAGTCCCAGAGATAGCTAGTGGGCAACCGTGGAGTGCTAGAGATAGCTAGAGGGCAACCGTGGAGTCCCAGAGATAACTAGAGGGCAACCATGGAGTCCCAGAGATAACTAGAGGGCAACCATGGAGTCCCAGAGATAACTAGAGGGCAACCATGGAGTCCCAGAGATAGCTAGAGGGCAACCGTGGAGTCCCAGAGATAGCTAGAGGACAACCGTGGAGTGCTAGAGATAGCCAGTGGGCAACCGTGGAGTCCCAGAGATAGCTAGAGGGCAACCATGGAGTCCCAGAGATAGCTAGAGGGCAACCGTGGAGTCCCAGAGATAGCTAGAGGAGATAGCCAGTGGGCAACCGTGGAGTCCCAGAGATAGCTAGAGGACAACCGTGGAGTCCCAGAGATAGCTAGTGGGCAACCGTGGAGTGCTAGAGATAGCTAGAGGGCAACTGTGGAGTCCCAGAGATAACTAGAGGGCAACCATGGAGTCCCAGAGAGAGAGAATGAGAGAGAGAGAAGAGAGAGAGAGAGAGAGAGAGAGAGAGAGAGAGAGAGAGAATGAGAGAGAGAGAGAGAGAGAGAGAGTGAGAGTGACAGCGGTATAATGTATTCGAGAGTCGGTGAGCCAGATGTGTGCTAGAGGGCAACCGTGGAGTCCCAGAGATAGCTAGAGGGCAACCGTGGAGTCCCAGAGATAACTAGAGGGCAACCATGGAGTCCTAGAGATAGCTAGAGGGCAACCGTTGAGTCCTAGAGATAGCTAGAGGGCAACCGTGAAGTCCTAGAGATAGCTAGAGGGCAACCATGGAGCTCCAGAGATAGCCATTGGGCAACCGTGCAGCTCCAGAGATAGCCAGTGGGCAACCGCGGAGCTCCAGATGTAGCCATTCGGCAACCGTGGAGCTCCAGAGATAGCTAGTGGGAACCGTGGAGTCCAAGAGATAGCCTGTGGGCAACCGTGGAGCTCCAGAGTTAGCCATTGGGCAACCTTGGAGGTCCAGAGATAGCCAATGACTGTGTCAGTTGTTGGTATTTTTATTTCCTGTAACATGAGGGGGTGCGGGGATGGGGGACCATGCTGATAATGTCATTAGCGAGGTCGGATGAGGGTTGGACGCTCGGGCTTGTCGTCCGCTAAGAGAGGGAGAGACTGACCACCTATTCGTCCGTGCCTTCAAGTCTACAACATGTCATGACCCTAACAGGTCATAGACCCGTAGCCCACCGTTGCTTCGGGACATGTTTATTTATTTTGTGTGTAAACATCCGGTTGGCGTTCTGTATAACTTAATATCAATCATCATCATCATGTGCCATGCCGATAAGCATGGACGTTCATGTTCGCCATCTCACACGATCACCAGAGTCGTGGATCAGCTCCATGTTCTTGTCTCGACCATACCACGTGGCCAAGCCATCTAGATATTTACTTCTTTGCCGCCCCTCTCTGCTTTCCCCCTAAATCTTGCCAGTTGTCACAAAGTTCTCTATTTTATTTTTTCTCATAACGTGTCCAGAACATGTTGACTGTCTACGTCTAATTTTTGTAATCAGTGTACAGTTTTCATTCGTTTCTTGTAGGACTTGCTCATTGGTTTTTCTGTCTTTCAGTGCCATTCACTGAATTTTCCTCAGAAACCACATCTCCACTGCCATTATATATATATTTTTTTAGCTTGTCAGCTCATTGTCCACGCTTCACATCCATAAGTACAGGCTCAATGTATAAGATAGCACTTCATTCTTTTTCTCGTTGCAATTGATATCCTTTTATTGGTCAGTAGAAAGTTGATGAAAGAAATAAAAAAGACACAAGTGAAATACTTCGGCCACGTTAAAAGACATACTACTCTTATAAAAACCATACTGGAGGGCAAGGTTGAAGGCAAGCGAGCAAGAGGCAGACAACGATACAAGTGGGAAGATAAAACCAAGAGATGGACGAACATCAACCTGACAGAATGTAGAGTCAAGGCGAGAGACAGACAGTGTTGGAGATCCATTGTAGTCAACCTTCATTGTGGAGATGGAACATGATTGATTGATTGATATTTTCCATCCTGCAAAAGGCTCCCTTTATAATAGCGGTTCTGCTTCCAATCTCTTCAAGGCAACTTGATGTCATGACTGTTCCGAGATAGTTGTACCGATTCACTTGTTTAAGAATATTCTCCTTTACCCCTAATATTAAATTGTTGTATTTCTTTCTTCGTAGTGTCCACCATAATCTCTGTCTTCTTACAATTTAATTCTAACCCTAGTCGTTCACTCCGTACAATAACCGCATCTACTAAATGTTACATATCCTGCTCATTGCCTGCAATCAATACTGTATCATCCGTATATCCAATATTATTGATGTTACGTCCTCCAACAGTGAATCCTCTCATATCTTATACATTTCTAAAAATATTTTCACTGTACAAGGAAAAAAGATCTGGAGACATTACACAGCCCTGTCGCACACCTCTCTTAATAGGCTGATACTGACCTAATTCAGTATCAATCTCTATGGCAGCTTGTGTTTTCCAGTATATGATCTTTACACGTCTAATGTCTTTCCCATCAATGTGTAGATCTGCAAGCATCATCATCAATAACCACCTCTAGGGCTATAACTGGGATATGCGTATTATGCCAATTGTTTCCGTGACCGAACTACAACGGAGATGGCGCATGGTGTACACGCTACTTTACTATCCCACAAACATTTATTCTACTAACTTGACCGACTGGGCTGGATGCCATTCCCACCGCTTATCCACAACAGTATTCTACTGGTCAGTGCAATTGTCTATTAAATTATTGGACATTGCAAATGTCTATTACATTATTGGTCAGTGCAATTGTCTACTAAATTATTGGACAGTGCACATGTCTATTAAATTATTGGACAGTGAATTGTCTATTAAATTATTGGACAGTGAATTGTCTATTAAATTATTGGTCAGTGCAAATGTCTATTAAATTATTGGTCAGAGCAAATGTCTATTAAATTATTGGCCAGTGCAAATGTCTATTAAATTATTGGCCAGTGCAAATGTCTATTAAATTATTGGTCAGTGCAAATGTCTATTAAATTATTGGTCAGTGCAAATGTCTATTAAATTAGTGCTCAGTGCGGCAAATGTCTATTAAATTATTGGTCAGTGCAAATGTCTATTAAATTATTGGCCAGTGCAAATGTCTATTAAATTATTGGTCAGTGCAAATGTCTATTAAATTATTGGTCAGTGCAAATGTCTATTAAATTATTGCTCAGTGCACATGTCTATTAACAGATTCAAGGTCACATATTCTTTCTTTCTTCTTTCTTTCTTTCTTTCTTTCTTTCTTTCTTTCTTTCTTTCTTTCTTTCTTTCTTTCTTTCTTGCTTGCTTTCTTTCTTTCTTTATTTCTGCTGTCTGTCTCTCTGTCTGTCTATATCACTTCTCTCTGACCTGTGGGTTTGAGTAGTTAAGATTTCACACATTTCTCTACGTGTCATAACCACCTACTGGCTTAGTGTTTGCCCGTTCCGGTTCAGTGGAGCGTTTCACATTGAGATCCGAATCCAGGGCATCAACTACAGCAGCCGGATTCCTTAGTGTTCAACCACTCCGCTATTTGATATATGTCATTCCTGTTTGCACTGTTTGGTCTGCTCTAGGTACGTTTACTTAGGACAAACAATTTCAAGCATGAATAATACCCCCCGTTTGCCGAATGAATAAAATTCGTGGAAACGCTGTACAACTGTGGACATGTAGCATATGGTCTAGGATGGAAGCTCCCTCAGAAGCACACTTAGAACATTGCTGTACTTATCCGGCAGCTTCTGCAGCTTGTCTTGTTCCAGATGTATTGGTGTGACCTTTCCTCTGGAGTAAACTAGGCAGGCCAAGAGAGGGATCATGCTGCATGGGCAACACAACAGATTTGTGCTATGGGGAATTATAACTCCATCCCTTATCTCCGCCGTGGGTTGTAGTTACGCCTTTGTTTGAAGCACAATGTAACAAAATATCGTCTGTCAAGACTGCAGGTGCCAGTGTGTGTGTGTGTGTGTGTGTGTGTGTGTGTGTGTGTGTGTGCGTGCGTGTGTGTGGGAATGTAAACATTATAAAACAACACGAAGTAATGTAACTTACACAGCACAATTACGGAATACGAAAGACATTGAGGCGACACGTATTCCTCAGCAAACAAATACACAACATAACATATAAACATGGGGAAGACACAACACTGACCACATTTGACATAATAACTGAATAAGAAGAATACAAAGATGAAAAAAAAAATAAAAAGAATGAAAATAAAAAAAAAAAAAACAACAACACTGAACAAAATGTGCTACCGTACTTATCTCAGAATCATAGGCTGTGAAACTTTTATGGAGTCACGGCAACGACGGAGACATTTACTTCATTATCCAAATTCGTTCTACATACAAAGTGTAGTGAGACTTTACAAACACCCGGTATTATTACTTCTTTGGTTTTCACAACAGAAGAACTGGTAGATCACCACGGCCTGGAGAGAATGGTGCTGCCGGGAGCGACCAGACAATCTGACCGACACTCAGTACTCTGAGGAAAGCCCGGCAGACACTGCTACATGTACCATTAGTATTAGTATTCTACGCTGGCTGTTGAAGATAGGGCGGATCACGCATGGGAATGACCCGAGTGCTGTAATTTATGTTCTCGACTCAAATCAACTCAACAACTCAACTGTTTTTCGTCAGCAATTGCGGGGCATTTTACCGTTAACGAACTGAACATTTTGTTTTCAGCAACCGGTATGTGGAATCTTTTTACACAGACGAAAATTTCCATCTCCTATATTACACCGTAGCAACGTCTTTCGTGTGGATAATTTACTGGTTTCGCAGCTTCAAATGAAAACTTTAAATGTGTGATAGAAATTACAATAACTATGCTATTGTCTTGTAACCTGTCAATATTGTGGATGCCAAGAGTGTTAAGCCCGTTACATCACGGTGTTGACGAACGTGGTGATGCCAAAATGACAGTTTAAAGATGGCCGTCCCACTTTTGACATGCACTAAAGAGGAGCAGCGTTCTGTCATCCATTAAAAAAAATCAAAATCAGTGAAGGTGTAAAGTTTATAGAAATGCATCGATGAATGAAGGTCCATTATGGCGATGCATGCTTGTTAGTCCAGCAAGTGGATGAGTGCAGAAGGAAGTTTCAAAACGGCGTGTCTTCTGTGACAGACTGTTCACGACCGGGTCAGGCACACCGAGTAGTGACCTCAACAAATGTGTGTCTACAGGGATTCAAGCGCTTTATCGATTCCATTCTACAATGACCCCCACACGTTTAACCTCAAGGAGAAGTTATATCAGGGCACATCCCTGGCTCAATCCTGTGACTGAGTTAGCCGCAAATAGCAGCTGCCCACGAGTTTACCCTCACTAGCTTATTAATTTGAAGGTGACTGTTGTCCTTAAGGGGGTAATCAATTTTCACGCACACACACACACACACACACATACACCACACACACACATCACTTACAGCACTCACATCACTCGCGCACACACGCACGTGCACGTACGCACGCATACACACACACACCATTTAAGGTTATCATTTGAAGCCCCCTAGTATCATCTCATCTCATCTCATCTCATCTCATCTCACCTCATCTCATCTCACCTCACCTCATCTCACCTCACCTCATCTCATCTCATCTTGTTCCTCTTGTACCTTGCGGTGTCGAAGTGAAGTATAAACAGCGGGAAAGTGCCCGTTTATGGGTTTAATGTATCGATATTCCCATGGACTCCGCTATTTCCTCTGCCCATGGTTTACGTGATCGGCCTCTTCCTCTGCTTCCCTCTGGTCTGTACATCATTGCTTGTTGTGGTATACTGTTAGTTAGTAACCTAGTTACATGGCCAAACCATTTGACTTGCTGCCTTCTAATAAACTCTAGCGCCGTTATAATCCCCACTTTAGTCCTGATTTCTTCTTTTCTCATTTTCTCTCTTCTTGATACATTGAGTATTCTTCTCGACAATCTCATTTCTGTTGTTGTGATTTTTCTTTTCTCTTTTTCTGTCATTGTCCAGGTGTGGCATTGATAGCAAAGAGTTGGTAGGAAGATTGTGTTGTAAAGTGCTTTCTTAGTAACTATTAATACATATTCGTTCTTTAGTATTGTTGCCATTTGTCCAATGAGCTGGTTTGCCTTATTGCTTCTGTTTTCGATCTCGTTTGTTGCTTTGTCATTTGATGATATTATACTTCCTCGGTACTTGAAGCTATTTTCTTGTTTCAGGGAGTGTTCTTGTATGTGAATCGTTTGTTTTTGTCTTCTTTAGTTACAGTCATTACCTCTGTTTTACTTGTGCTAATTTTCATGTTATGTTCCCTACAAACTTCGTTTAGACTATTCATGTGGTTTAGTAATTCTGCTTCTGATTTTGCCATTTGTACTTGATCGTCCGCAAATAGGAGTTCGTTAATGGCGTAATTTGCAGATGGTTCTTCTTCTGTGTTCTGTTCGGCATGCGGTGTTCTTGCGGTCTCTGTTTTTGTCTGCTTTCTTTACATATGCTGTCTATCTAGGTTATGAACAAGAGAGGGGACAGGACACAACCTTGTCGTACTCCAGATCTTATGGTGAAGGGTTCTGCGTGTTATCCAGTTCTTCTCACTATACATTCACTGTAATTGTATAAGTTTCTGCATAAGTTTGTTAGATGTGTACTCACTCCACATCGTTTAATTATTTTGCACAGCTTATCAAATGCATTTTCTTGGTCGACAAAGGTTAAGTAGAGTGTTTCATTACATTCGATTAATCTTTCTTTAAGCTGTCTAAGAGCAAAAATGGCATCTGTGCATCCTTTGTTTTTCCTAAACCCGAGTTGTGTTTTGCTTAGCTGGGGTTCTATAGTCGTTCGTAATCTTTTCTCAAGAATTTTGCAAAATATTTTCCCAGTATGACTCAAAAGGGAAATGCCTCTGTATTGTGTGCAGTCTCTTTTACTGCCTTTGGTTTTCCTAATTGGGATAGTTATGGCGTTTCTCCAGTCTTGTGGTGTCTGTTGTTCTACCCAAACATGGTTGAATAGTCTATGTAGCCATGCTGTTCCTACTTCTTTTGCTGCTTTAATTAGTTCATTCGGTATTTCGTCTTGTCCCAGTGATTTATTCAATGTGGCTAATCTGACGGCTTCTCCAATTTCTTCTTTCAGTCTGTCTGATTCTAGTTCTTCGATGGTAGCTGTGTCGGCTTCCTGAATTCCTATGGCCTCTGCTGGAATGTTGAGAAGCTGTTCGAAGTACTGCCTCCATCTTATTAGGATTTGTGTTTGTTCATTCATTGGTTCTCCCTTTTCGCTGTTAGTTATGTCAATTGGGTCAAAGCGTTCTCCTCTGATTCTCATTGCATTGATATTTTTGTAGAAGTTTCTAGTTGCCTCCTTGTAATACTTCTTAGTTTTTCAACGAGCCCCTTCGTATGTTAATGCGAATATTTTAACAGTCAATTCATGTTACCAGCAGTAAGGCAACAATTGTGATTACCGTTGTTGAAGTAAATGTGTGATTCCTTATTATAAATTACCGCTCTTGAAACAAATATGTGATTCCCCATTACAAGTTTGCACACTTGAAACAAATGTATGATTCCTCATCACAAGTTAGCACCCTTGAAACTAATGTATAATTCTTCATTACAAGTTACCACCCTTGAAACAAATATGATTCCCCTAAATATTTGAATTTATTCACGTGGTTAAGCATTTTCCCATCTAATGCAATATCACATTTTGATGTTGTGTTTCATTTAAATGACCATTGTTATTGCTTTATTGATACTCAAGGAAAGTCTCACTTTTTGCATGCAACGTACAATGTCCAACAGTTGAGCATTGTTGTTTGCCACCATAAATATTCTGCTATGGGTGCTTTATAATGATTTAATAAGTTTACCACTTTGCAATAACCGCGCCTCTTACTGGCGACCTTTCACCCGTATGAACTTATGAGTTTTCAGACGTCAGAAGTGTGCGGCTGAGACGAGACAGAATTGTGATCGCCCTGAACACAATGATCAAAGTGTACACTTTCACACAAAACCCACAGCAGCTGCACGTATTTGAAACAGGTTTCAACCCAAAAGGTCTGTGTGTCATGTGCCCCAACAGCAACATTTCCCTTTTGTCTTTCCCTGCACGCAAAATTGGTCATGTGCAGATCGTTGACCTTGCTGACACAGAAAAATCCCCATTGGATATTCCAGCCCACGAGGCAAGCCTCAGCTGCATGGCCATGAACTTGCAGGGAACAAAGCTGGCCACAGCTCCAGAAAAGGGAACTCTGATCCGTGTATTCGACACAGCAACAGGGTCTCAAACACACGAATTACGTCGTGGTGCCAATCATGCACACATTTACTGCATCAGCTTCAACTCTGATTCAACGATGCTCTGTGAGTCCAGTGATCACGGAACTGTCCACATATTTTCTACAGAGGATGAAAAGAAGAACAAACAGTCCAGCCTGGCGTTTGCAAGTTTCTTGCCCAAGTACTTCAGTTCCAAGTGGAGTTTTTCCAAGTTCCAGGTTTCTGGGGGTGCCCACTGCATCTGCGCCTTTGGTTCTGATCCAAACACTGTCATAGTGATCTGTGCTGATGGGTGTTACTACAAGTTTGTATTCAATGCCAAGGGGGAGTGCTCTCGGGGTGTGTATGCCCAGTTCTTGGAGATGACAGACGACAGAACCTGAGTGAAGCCTCCTCAGATTCCCTGGCATAATTTATCTTTGAAATGGGTGTTTTATGTGGGACTCGCTGCCAGCAGAAACAAACTGGTCATAATAATGTACTTGGTTGCATTTGAATTGTGTGCATTGCCAGGTTGTTATTATAGTAAATAAACAATACATTGAAAATGGAAAGAAGACAACTGTACATTTGTTAAATAACATTCTTGAACTCAATTGTAAACAAACATGTTGTAACTTGAGAGTGACGAGCTACAAGTTGCATGTTTTTTTGTGTTTTTATACATGACGAAGATAATAGCACTTTCATGGAAACCTATGTATGAAATTTTAGTAGTTTTATTTCATTGTGACTGGACAAACCAGATTTCACAAAATACAAATACAAAATAAAATTCTTCTCTGTATTTGAAAAAAAAAAAAAAAAAAAATTTGTGGGGAAACAACATTTTCTTACTGGCCTCTTAAGGTCACCCACAATTTAAAGAAAATTTACTTACATTAACGGCGAAAGACCTTGGAAGTCTATGGGGTTTATGTTGATAAATATGTTTAGAGGAAATGTCATTTATGTTTGTAAATTTCATTCAATTTGAACAAATAGCTCTCTCTCTCTCTCTCTCTCTCTCTCTCTCTCTCTCTCTCTCTCTCTCTCTCTCTCTCTCTCTCTCTCTCTCTCTCTCTCTCTCTCTCTCTCTCTCTCTCTCCCTCTCTCAATCAGACACCATTTTCACAGCTTTCGCGTTTTGCTTGTTAAGATGGGATTTTTGCTGCGAGATTTAATGTGGGGAAATTGTGTAGATACATACAAGAGTATCATTTTCGGAAACATAGGTGATCAGGAATATTTTTGAATTTCTTTACACGAAACTAAGTGTGAATGAGTATACCTGGAGTGTGAAAGAGTTTCTATTAAATGTTATGGTGTGCATGGGAGTAAATGATTACCCAACCATTATCATTAACAGGTAATTATGTAGGTAGTTACACCATGCCACGAATATAATGTTGTCACATGTGTATGAATGTATATGGTGTATTCGCAAATGTAAAAAAGACACTGCTTTTGTACATTGATTGATTGATTGATTGATTGATTTAGGAACCGACATCATAGCATTCGGAGCATTCCCATAAGCGCTCCGTCCCCATCCTCAGCAGCCAGCGAAGAGTTCCAACACCAATGGTACCAGTAGCAATCTGATTATATAGTCCGTCTCGCCTTTCCTCTGAGGGTAGAGCCAGATCCCCTGTCACTCCTCGCTGTCTCATTCTTACCAGACTATGGTGATCCATTTGCTCCTTCGAGGTGTACACGTGCTTCCACAAGGCCGCAACCACGTCTGCCTTGTCATGTATCAATACTCCACCAAGTTTTGCAGAGCCAGCCAATCTGTCCGCTTGTTCATTCCCCAGCACACCGGCATGCCCCGGAGAAAAGATCCAAGCGATGCTTTCCACCCGTGACCTCCGAAGCGAAGCAAGCCACTATACCCAAAGCTTGCCTGTCCTCACCTTCCTCAGCAGGCTTTTTTAGTCAGTTACAATCACTATGTGTGTGTGTGTGTGTGTGTGTGTGTGTGTGTGTGTATCGTATTCTTCATCCAGCGGAAAGCTGCACTGACCGCCTCTACCTCCATTCTTAAGCTAGATGTTGTGGTATCATATGCCAGGCTCTCCTGCACCAAACGTCGACCATTCGCTTTTTGTAAATGCTTTTGTACATAATAAACGATTATAAAAAAAGAAAAGAAAGAAGAAAATTAATAACGCCCATCCCAAACTTTGATAACATGAAGAAAGAAATGAGAAGACTGAATATTAACATATTAGGTATATGTGAGACCAGAGGGCAGTATAACTTCCAAGGAATACAGCATAAACCATTCTTGTGGAGAGAAAAAATATATAGGGGCATCAATTACAATGGATATATAACTAGGAGAAGAACAATGTGGATTTGTAGAAGGCAAGGGTTCAGTAAATGCGAAATATTCTCAATGCCAATGAATTTCTTCGCCTCACGTTTTCATGCCCAGGGCTTCTTGAATGATATAACGAATTAGACATGGCCGAGGACCAGAGTAAACATTTTGAAATGACCGTCATCCTCGGAGATTTCAACGAAAAAGTAGCAACGAGAAGGTGAGTGGTTTGACTGGTGACTATGGCCTAGGTGATAGGAATGAGAGAGATGACGATTAACAGGCGTAAGTGAGTAGGACAAAACCTGATCTGGCACAATCAAGGCCTGCATGCACTTATTTTCGCACTAGCGAAAGGCCGTGCAAGCTTATGGGGCTTATGTTGACAAATATTACAAATAGTTCTCTCCCCCCCACCCCCACTCTTCCTCCTCTCTTCTCTCTCTCTCTCTCTCTCTCTCTCTCTCTCTCTCTCTCTCTCTCTCTCTCTCTCTCTCTCTCTCTCTCTCTCTCTCTCTCTCTCTCTGCTAAATGCTGGTGCAATTACGTTTGCTTAGAGAATATTTCAAATATCATAATAACATGATAGTAATGCCTTGATTGATCACTACACTTATGTTCAAGCATTCTGCCGAATTTTTTTTTTTCGCATATCCTATTTACATCGCTGTCAACAACAGCATTTTACCGCTGTTGTTGATGTCTTTGCAAGATTACGCAGAGTATTTTGCATTGCTTACTGAGCGACAATCTCAGATACCCCTGTAAGTAACCAACGCAACCCGATTCCTTACCGAATCTCGCGCAGCTATGTCCCCACACGTGGATATACGGGATTACGGAGAAAATCGTTAACCTCTTCGCCAGGGAGACCGGCTCTGCGGAATTGCTAGATATCTAAAAGAAAAACACCCCGACAAACAAAATTGATGGTCCTTCATTATTATTCTGATGATCATATTGTTCTTTTCTTGTATCATCATAAAGGTCTTTCACATAATCTGACCACGCATGTAAAATCTGATCTTTTTCTATTATGATTTTGCCATCTTTGGTTTTTAGGCAACCTGTTGATGTGTGTGTGTGTTCTTTTGTTAGTGATGTCATTAATTCTTGTGTGCATTAATTTGGTATTCTGGGTGTTGTGTTGGTTTTCAATTTCCTTGCAATTTTCCTCAAGCCATGTTTCTTTTGCCTCTTTGCATAGCTTCCTAATTTTCCTGTGAATTTCTTCGTATATTTCCTTGTTATTTTTGTTATTTCTTCTTATTTCCATGAGTTTTAAGATGTCTTCCATCATCCATTTCTTGCGTCCTATTATCTTTATTTTTGGGATTATCATTGTTGTTAGTGCAGCTTCTTGACTGATTTCTTTTATATTTCCAATTGGTCACTGACGTCTTGAAATAATATTTCCATATCGGACAATGCATCGAATCTGTTCTTTACCTCTACGTTGAATTTATCTGTTATCTCCTCACTCTTCAGTGCCTGTAGATCAAATTTTGCGTTTCTATTTGTATATTTGACTTTCTTTAAGTTTATATGCAAATTGCCTAAGACTAATCTATAGTTGCAGTATCAGTCTACACTTGGTAGGGAGACATAAACATCTAACATCGTTACAAGGGAGAGTACTAGAATTTGAAAAAGAAAATGGTATACCTAGCTATAATACCACTAACTAACATCAAAATCTTTTATTTTTCTTTGAGAAATAAAACACTCAATACCGCAGTCATTCTTTGCAATCGTGAAAAGAAAGCTATTAAAGTCTTTATATAACGTCTGTTTAATCTTCATTTACTTACATTTTATGATCAATGTCAGGGTCTTAAACTTGGCTCGCTTACCTAACAGTGTGAGACAGTACAAGTACAACGTGATTTGACGTAAGACTCAACGACACACCGTTCTATGGATTTATTCACATTTCAAATACAGAACGATGATCACAACAATATATACTCGATACTTCAATACACTTACATACAACTCACAAGTCTCACTCAAGATGTCCAGACACTCGACTTTCAGTACAGATACCACACAACGCCTTTCTCTCTGCACACGTCTGTCCGAGTCGAAGTCCCAGAGCTGTCTGCCGCTAGTTCGCAACTTGCCTCTCACCTCAGGTGACGTCACGAGGCATGCGTGCGTTTAGCGTAGTCCTTGCTTGACCGCTGGTCGCTTGTCAGCCAGCAGTCTTGCAGGCCGGTAACCACTATTCGCCTGGCGGCGTAACGAAGTTACTGCGTCCCTACTGGGAGCTAAGTCGCCTGGCGGGCGTAACGATGTCACTGCATCTCTGTCCCCTTTCTGGACTCTGACACGCTCCCCCGGCAAATTCATGAAAGATGTCATCTTTCATGTATCCTATATATACATAATGGGTTAATATTTAAACCTTGTCAGAGTCTACCCTTTTTTTGTTATTATATACGTTGGTATCAAAATACAACTAAACACACATATGCCATAGCAATATATAAGAAATGGAAGTTGCATTCAACGACATGTGGTGTTCAACCTTTAACACTTGTCAGGTTTCATCCTCTCGATGGCTGATTACCTCAATTGCATCAATGACCCAGTCAGATCAGTAGTACCAGCTTCACGCATCTACCTCGCAGCAATTTAAAAAAAAAGTAATAATATGGTTCTTGAAACAAAAACCATCTAGCTAGACTGAAATACGACTTTTATAAGTCATATAAAACGCTCAAACCGTGCCCTTATTTGGTCAGTAGCTCTCGTGTTGGTCTGCAATGTCGGCAACCCTCTGCCATGCCTAGTAAATGTCTACCTGTTGTGTTGACAATCTGGCAACAGCATGCCTATTTATACGCAACACATTACTGAATACATTTCAAATTATGGCCCTTTGTGTACGGATGTAATAACAAATAAATGAAAGGGAAATAATTTTAACATTCATGAAATACAATAATTTACAATAATTATTTTATTTCTTAGTGTCATCGCTTGACGTTTCTTCATATTAACGAGAAAATGTCGGTAATATGAATACATTAATCAAGATATGATTCTAAGATTACACTACCTAAATAAATAAACACACAATTCGTGTATTTCATTTTATAGATTCCTAAAGATTTTAGCATCGTCATAGATATTTGAACTTTTATTTGTCGTCTGCTAATTTTACTCTAAATTCTAACTAATCCGGAAGTACACACGAACATTAAAAACAGCTGATGTTGAAGCTTGCAGAACACACTTGTTCCGGTTTGATGTAGTTACGGAAAGTACCTTTCTCACAGTTCATGTGTTGGATGTTTCACAAAACCTTCTGGATTACGATCGAATGTTCATGTTGGATGTTTCACTACCGAACATTATGGATTCCGGTTGACTGCAGTGGTGTAGCTGTCAATGTTTAGTTTACACGTTCACACTCGTCATTAAAATATCCCTGGAATGATCCACACGCAGATGTCACTGTCAAATTGGATAGTTCGCTTAAGGTAAGTCTTTGAGCGAATGTGACACTGTTCTTGTTGGTAGTATATACAATTAATAAAGTTCGCTTTCTACCACACACTACACAATTATACACGACAATCACTACATGAATTAGTAAAATAAGAAGCCTATTTATAATGGGAGCAATCCCTATCACATTATATTATAGACATTGCACAGCTTTTTGTGAATAGAAAAAAAATAATTCACTAATGACTGGCTGTGTCGGTCCGAGTGTACACACTGCACTCAGACATTGGTGCTTACTGGGTCGGTCGGACAACGGGACAAAAGATCGGAAATTGAATTGGATCTGCCTGGAATATGTCGAACCTCAAAGCTGTAATCTTGAAGTTTAAGAGACCAGCGCGCTACCATATGATTTGAGGGTACTCCTGAATTTATAAACCGTAAAGGGCTGCTGTCAGATTCCACGATAAAGTGACGTCCTAGAAGAAATCTGGATATTTTGGTTATACCCACCACTAAAGCTAGGGCTTCCAATTGAGGGATAGACCACGCCCGTTTTCTGGGCTTTAGTTTTCTGGATACGAAGTACACAGGATGGAGTATGTTATTGTACTCTTGTAACAAGACTGCTCCAATCGCCACGGAGCTAGCATCTGTACGCAATCTGAAAGGTAAATGGAGATTGGGCAATTTGAGGATGAGGTTGTTTACACTATTATCAGAAAAATATGATATTACTTTGCGGAATGCAATTTGTAGGCATTCATTGTTTACAATTTTCTCTGGTTTATCTTTGGTTAGTAAATTAGTAAACACTTCGGTCAGTTCGGAAAAATCAGGAATGAACTGCCTGTAATAATTTATCAATCCCAAAAGACTTCTGACTTGTTTCTTAGTAGTCGGAAGTGATAGTTTTAGTATCTTGGACACAATTTTATCGTCTGTCATGACAAAGCCATTGGATATTTTGTACCCCAAGAAAGTTATTTCCTGGTAGGCTATGTCTACTTTCGCAGGCTTTACAGTCAGTCCGTGCTGTCTAATACGTTCAAATGTCTGTTCTAACGTCTTAATGTGCTCTGTCATTGTCTCTGTGTGAACACAGATGTCGTCTATATAGCAAATTATGTTAGGAATGTCTACAAGAAGAAGTCGTGTCATACGTACGAAGGTGGCAGGGGCATTGACAAGCCCAAATGGAAGTTTGCACCATTCGTACAGTCCCCAAGGTGTGGCAAATGCTGTCAGATGTCTGCTCTGTTCGTCTACTGCTATTTGCCAATATCCTTTCGTCATGTCTAACGTCGTAAAGAACCTAGCGTCTGTCAGTTCTGTCAGAAGATCGTCAGTGTTTGCCATTGGTTCCAAATCTAGAACAGTTATTTTATTTAGCTTCCTATAGTCAATGCACAGTATTATTGTATTGTCCGTTTTGCGTACAATCACCATTGGAGATGAGAAGTCTGACTGGGATCGTCTTATGATGTTGTTTTTCTCTAAGTTGATGATTTCTTGGTGTAAATGTTCTTTGTAGTGTACTGGGATGGTGTATGGTCTGCATTTTATGGGTGTGTTTGATGTGAGTGTGATGTGATGCTGTACTAATTCTGTTTGTCCTGGGTTGTTGGAAAAGATGGTGTTGTACTGCTGTATAAGCTGTTTGCAACTGTCTGTCTCTGCTTGAGTTAACCTTGGATTGATTTTGATCTCCTTCAAGCAGCTTGTCGTGTCTAATGCAGGTGTTGGAATCTCGTCACTAGCATCGTCATCTTCGTGATCTATTATCACTGTACACGCTGTCGTATCGTCTTGTCCGTTGTCTCTGTTGTGGTATGGTCTTAGCATATTTATGTGATATATTTTGTGTTTGTCTTTTATTAGGATTTCGTAGTCTACAGGTGAAATCTGTCTCGTCACTTTAAAAGGTCCCTGCCAAGAATCAGTCAATAAGTGTCTGTCACTAGGTAGTAGGAGAAGAACGTCCTGTCCAGGTGTCAACGTTATTGTCCTGTTACCTTTGTCACCATACTGTCTATAAGTAGCACCAGATAGTTTTAGTGCATTCTTTGCAATAATACAAGATTTGATGATTCTTTCACGCAATGATGTGACATATACGTATGATGATATGGGTTTAAGTACTGGAGTAGAGTCAGTTAACATTTGGTGGTAAATAGTCAATGGGCCACGTGGTTTAGCACCATAGATAAGTTCAAAAGGAGAGAAACCGGTACTAGAATGTGGTACGTCGCGATAAGCAAAAATAATAGCTGGTAGATATATATCCCAGTTATTGGGGTGCTCTTGCGTTACTTTTGCAAGCATGTGCTTTAGATCCCCGTTAAATTTTTCTATTACTCTGCTACTGTGAGGATGGTACGGGGAATTGAAACATTGCTTCACTCCCAACATTTTGGTGAAAGCCTGAGTAGATGCGGCAATAAACTGAGTGCCCCTATCAGATTGGATAGTATCTGGAAAACCTATCCTAGAAAAAATGTGGAAGAAAACTTCCATTATGTCATTGGCAGTTATGTTCTTTAGCGGAATAGCTTCTGGCCAGCGACTACATTGATCAATGAGAGCTAGAATATATTTATTCCCTCTAGTTGTTGTATGATTAAGAGGGCCCACTATGTCAACAGATAGTTTTTCAAAAGGTCGACTGGCTAAGTCAGTAACTTGTAACTTTGCCTGTGGGTGTTTACCTTTTTTTTACCAGTTTCTGGCAGGTGTTACAACTTCTGCAATATTCTTTAATGTCATTGCAAAATTTGGGCCAATGAAACTGTGTCAATAACCTTGATCTGGTCTTAACGTATGCCATATGCCCTGCAAGAGGTATATCGTGGGCAAGATGTAAGGCTTGCTTGCGATAATTTGTTGGCAAAACAGTTTGCTCTGTGGTGTTGTCACCTCTGGTGTAATACCTGGTGAGTATATCATTTTTCATAGCAAAATGCCATTTCGCATTCTTGGTTACCTTTGGCTTTTGTCCGATCAGATTAAAGTATTTTGACAATGAAGGATCAGCTTTTTGTGCTGTTACAAATGTTTCCTTCATAGTGTTTGTAGGTAGTGATACTGGGCTAAGTGTTTGTATAGCCTCAGTTTGTTTAATTTCATCTTGCACTCTAGCAGTAGCTCTAGTTACTGCGTTCACACATTCAATGATATCAGATGATGATGGAACAATGTTATCAATGATGTCATGAGAACTTAGTGCTACATTAGCTACCATACATTCAATAGGTGGTGTGACATTTTCAATGATGACATTTGATGGTGATGTTATGTTATCATCAATACACAGAGATGTTATGTCATGAGGTTTATCATTCACCTCTTGTAAATTTCCAATAATTACATCACACACTGGGTTTGTTAATGCAGCGCACTTTACTTTCCCAGTGAGGAAAGGTGTTTCAATATATGCCCATGCTAATGGGTATTTCTCAATATTGCCTGAGAATGTTCTGCATGTTACGTGCCTGCCTGTATAGTCTGTAGGCATTATGAACGTTCTTTTCAGACCAATAAGTGAACTGCCTGTATCACGAAGGACTGTAGCAGACTTGCCATTTACATATCCGTGATGGATGTTTATTCTGCCTTTTGAATCTACTACTAAATTAGCTTCTTCATTGGCAATAGGGATGGCGTGACCGCATGTTAAAATACCATCTTCATAAAAGGTGTTACAAACAGAGCATTTGTTTGCGCTAAAAATGTCAAAAGCCTGTGCTGAGTTCACAGGATGTTTCTCTGGCTGTTCTTCATCAGACGACGAACTATCAAACAAGGCGGCATTTGCTTTGTTGGTCATATGCCTGCCCTTACAATCTTTCCGATGGTGTCCGTACGCCTTACAGAGGAAACATTTACGCAAACTTTTGAAGGATTTACGCCCCTTATCTTGTCTGTTTACCATGTTTAGTAGGTAGGTATGATATCCTGGGTTTTTATCACACATCTCACCCTGATGATGTGAATATTTACAATAATTGCAATGATTAAACTTCTCAGAAGTAGGCCTATGAGGTTTCTGCCTACTATAGGGTTTGTCATAGTTAGCCGCTGCTACAAAGTTAATGTCAGTAGCTTCAGTGGCAAAGCAATGTTTGTTGGCTGTGTAGTACGCCGAACCACGTCTTTCAATCTCATCCACACTAGTGCATTCATTCTCTAACAAAAATTTAGAAAATGCTGAAGGAATAGATGATACAATTTTGTCTCTAATGATCAGATCTTCTAATCTCTGATAATTTTTGTCAATTTTAGCTGCTGAAGTCCATTTGGTGAATATATCTCGGACTAAGCAGAGGTAATCAGAGAACGTTTGAGTCGGTTTTGGGCTCAACTTACTGAATTGTTCTCTGTACCCTGCCTCATCTAACATAAAATGTGCCATAATCTTAGATTTCAGATAATGGTAATCCTTTCTGAGGTCTTTGGGGATGGTTTCAATGACTTTAAGAGGTTCCCCTGACAAACTCCTCATGTACACAATATTCCATTCAGACAGTGGAACTTGGTAATGTTCCATTAAAGTTTCAAAATTTTGGGTAAAGGCTGCGATGCAGTCACCCGAGGTATAATTACGTACAATACCTTGATATTTCTTGTACTGGTTTTCTTTCTCCAGTCTCTCAGATTTCTTAGACTCTTTGTTAATTGCAGTCTCAGTGTCAAGTTGTTTTATCTTCAACTGTAACTCCAGTTCTTCTCTCTTACTCTGAGCTGCTATTTCTGCCTTCTTCAGCTCACTATCTATCTCAGCTTGCTTTGTCTTTGCAGCCAATTCAGCTTCAGCTTGTTTGGCAGCCCGTTCAGCTGCTCTTTCATCGCATTCATTAGCTTTCTCCTGTACTAGTAGGTATTCAGAGTATTTCCTTTCACTCCATTTTGTTAATTCATCACCTGTCAACTGTAATTTTATCCCCATATCGATGAAATCAAATAATGAAGACATGATGGACAATGTCAATGAAATACCAGCCACACAAAATATGTTATAAGTGGTTAGTAATGAACAATTTACAATTGATTTCTATTGACAAGGCGTGCCTAAAATTGCATCCTTCAAGTAAATGAAAAGAAAAATATACTCAAGTGCCCTGGATGCGGTGAAGAATGGTTGGAAATCGGGCTAGGAACTGTAGGGTCGCTACTTCGAGAACACAAATGACCTCTACAGCAAGGTTTCGGATGGTACGGAAAAACCTGCTTTATTTTTGGAGGAAAATAAATTAGCGTCTATTTGTTGGTGTGTGCCTGCTTGTCACTAAGTATTGATTAGGTTTGTATGACGTTGAGTGTAGTTGTATGTCGTACGTTTGTCTGTCAACAATTTTTTTCCAAACACCAAGTCACTTTCTTTCCAAAACTTTCTGCTTTCCACAACTCAATGCACAAAGACAATCTACATGTATGTTAACACTCTACAACATTGATGACACATCACTTACATCAAGATAACATTCAGTAAGGACATAGACATCAAGTGTACAAGATGGCGACAAGGTCAAAATGGCGACAAGATCACAATGTCGACAAGGTCAAAACGGTGACAAGTTTCACAAATCACAAATGTTTTACACGCTTACAAGATCAAACAACATGTATGCACTGTACGTTTACAAATAGTCTTACACATGGTTAAACAATGTAGTAATAAATCAAAATGAGCCTTCCACGATCACATCTACATGTACTATGAAGTTTGACAAAAATTTTAAGTTCACAAACTCTAGTTTTAAATCGTTAATCACATAAACACGTTCATTTCAAAGACGGACGAATGCCACCACGTCCACACATGTCAGGGTCTTAAACTTGGCTCGCTTACCTAACAGTGTGAGACAGTACAAGTACAACGTGATTTGACGTAAGACTCAACGACACACCGTTCTATGGATTTATTCACATATCAAATACAGAACGATGATCACAACAATATATACTCGATACTTCAATACACTTACATACAGCTCACAAGTCTCACTCAAGATGTCCAGACACTCGACTTTCAGTACAGATACCACACAACGCCTTTCTCTCTGCACACGTCTGTCCGAGTCGAAGTCCCAGAGCTGTCTGCCGCTAGTTCGCAACTTGCCTCTCACCTCAGGTGACGTCACGAGGCATGCGTGCGTTTAGCGTAGTCCTTGCTTGACCGCTGGTCGCTTGTCAGCCAGCAGTCTTGCAGGCCGGTAACCACTATTCGCCTGGCGGCGTAACGAAGTTACTGCGTCCCTACTGGGAGCTAAGTCGCCTGGCAGGCGTAACGATGTCACTGCATCTCTGTCCCCTTTCTGGACTCTGACAATCAACTTGTTCAATTCTACGTTTACCTTTAATTTTTAAACTGTACTTTTAATGACACTTATTCTTATCATTCAGGGGTGTTTCCCCTTTGTGGGAAACAACATTTTTTTACTGGCCTCTTAAGGCCACCCACAATTTAAAGAAAATTTACTTACATTAACGGCGAAAGACCTTGGAAGTCTATGGGGTTTATGTTGATAAATATGTTTAGAGGAAATGCTATGTTTGTAAATTTCATTCAATTTGAACAAATAGCTCTCTCTCTCTCTCTCTCTCTCTCTCTCTCTCTCTCTCTCTCTCTCTCTCTCTCTCTCTCTCTCTCTCCTCTCTCTCTCTCTCTCTCTCTCTCTCTCTCTCTCTTTCTCTCCCCCCCCCCTCTCTCTCTCTCTCTCTCTCTCTCTCTCTCTCTCTCTCTCTCTCTCTCTGTCTGTCTGTCTCTCAAGCAGACACAATTTTCACAGCTTTCGCGTTTTGCTTGGTAAAATGGGATTTTTGCTGCGAGGTTTAATGTGGGGAAATTGTGTAGATACATACAAGAGTATCATTTTCGGAAACATAGTGATTCAGGAATATTTTTGAATTTCTCTACACGAAACTAAGTGTGAATGAGTATACCTGGAGTGTGAAAGAGTTTCTAGTAAATGTTATGGTGTGCTTGGGAGTAAATGATTACTCAACCATCATCATTAACAGGAATTATGTAGGTAGTTACACCATGCCACGAAAATAATGTTGTCACATGTGTATGAATGGATATGGTGTATTCGCAAATGTAAAAAAGACACTGCTTTTGTACATAAAAAAAAAGAAAAAAGTATGAACTTACGATCTCGCGAACCCTGAACTGAACGCTTAATGGCGCAGTCATCTTGAACTTTACCCTCTGCTATTTCAGTGGAAAACGATATAATGGGATATTACAGGAACTCTTTTGTTACGTCCAAACTTTTGTTACAGAAGTTCTGAGTTAGTAACTATAGCACAAACTCTAACTCGTTGTTCGACGCACTTTAGCAGACGCTTAAGCGTATGAGTACAGAAATCTGGCTTGTCTGTAATTACATCACAGAATTAATTATATCATTTCCGGATCCGTGATGCGTGGAAGCCGCTTGTTCGCAAAGCTGGTTTTAGAATAATTGCAAATAACAAGAAATAACAATTAAGCGCAGAAGAAGATGCCGGGTTAATTTTTGAAATACAAAAATGTAATGTGATCGAGGGGAAAGAATTGGTTGAATACGAAAATGCTATTAATTACCTTCAGAAAAAGAAAGTATGTAAGGAAACAAGAAGACGACTACAATACACCTTAGTTATTCAGGCAGTGATGTCCTGATTTAATCAACATTTATTAGCGTACCGATGTAAACAGATCAACGTACCGAAGTAAACAGATCAACGTACCGAAGTAAACAGATCAACGTACCGAAGTAAACAGATCAATGTGCCGAAGTAAACAGATCAACGTACCGAAGTAAACAGATCAATGTGCCGAAGTAAACAGATCAACGTACCGAAGTAAACAGATCAACGTACCGAAGTAAACAGATCAACGTACCTAAGTAAACAGATCAACGTACCGAAGTAAACAGATCAACATACCTGAGTAAACAGACCAACGTACCGAAGTAAACAGATCAACGTACCTGTCAAGAGGTGAGGTTGCTTCCTCTCCACAATGATACGAGTTCAGGCTCTATAATGTAGTGAGCTCACCTCAAGATCTATGTGGCTCTGGGCATCAGGGGTACATGACTGCATATATTGAGGCATTCTGACACAGGACAGGGTAACCATCTGAACTCCACAACAACGACTCAACGCATATACTGATGGAGTGAACTGCAATGTATTTACTGCAGCTGATCTTAGACTACGGTAATGAGTGTGGGATTGATGCCGACTTCAGTCATTCTCTCTCTCCATACACTCCCGCTCTTCAATCAGAAATCATCTCCACAGACCAGTGAAAGTGTTGGGAACAAGGCCAGCCGCCTAGTGTATAATGCAACTCCAATATACTACTCCTACCTTCAACCGGAGCTCACCATAATCGAACTCCAACAGCTAGCGCTGCCTTTGGTGACTTATGAATTAGTAACGGTTTGACTCCCGAGACTGGTATTGAAAGCACATCCTATCACCTTGTCAGCTGGAACACAAACTAATGCTTAAGCCGTTATGGCGTTAGGTGACGTCCTATCATGACGTCTAAATTGCGTTCAATGTTGGTGTCACAATGTTCACCATTTGTGACACCCTTTATCTTCTTCTTTGATGCGCTAACTCATCAATTGCCTGCATCACTGTCATTTGCTACATGACAGCTTTGCCCCCTCTACAATGAAAATGATCGTTAGACCATTTTCTATGTTATCTTGAAATGCAAGCAAATGATGTCCACGACGTAAATTACATCCTATTGTGATAGACAACAGCATTCATCCGTCATTGGAACTTAGTTTGTCAACGTGAACCACTCTAGATCGTGGGATATTGAACACCGGACTAAAATACAAGTCCCGAACACCGCCACCTCTACATTCTATAAATGATCCCTGAGATGTTATCGCGTTAACATGCTCGACTACTTGTAACTAAATTAAGGCTCAAACACCGCCAGTTCATATATTAAGATCTGTTATCACGTATATATGTTGACACCTTAAAACTACTAACGGTCTCTATATCCCCGAGTGCCGTCAGTTAAATAAAAACACCATCCAGTGTTGCATACCCAACGATCACATGATCCGTAGTCGACAACTGATTGTCCTTGACGTGAATACATATATCCACACAACTGCAAGTCGACCTGGCACACCCTCATTTCTTTTCGCTATAACATGTCGATAGGGAAAACTATTCTCGATATCACTGTGTTATATAACTATAATGTGTTGTTCATTTGTTATATGTATCTATGTATCCTATAATGTGTAGTGTTTACTATATGTTTGTGTCTATTAATTTTCTTTCATTCCTTTCTCTTCCTTCATCCATCGTGAAAATGATATGTATGATGATCAATAGTTAACACAGCACATACTCCTGACATTATGAACTACAACACATCAATGTCTGGATAATTAAAATAACAAATATCAATAAAAACAAAATATATAAACATAACATTAAAACAATAAACATATTCATTTATGAAACATGTTAATCACTTAAGATATACTTAATTAATTTTATCGGAGATTCGCACAGACTCTGTCCTCGAGTTTATGTCCTATATTGAAAATTCCAAAATCATGAATTTGTTCATAATTTTCTTATACTAACACAATTAAAATTATCTACAAACCACCACCGATAGTACCATATTGGCTTGTGAAAGAATGAAGCCACACAAATTGGTTATGCCGCTTCCGCAATACACACATCTAGCGACGTGAAACTTTTCACCTGTTTCTCTGAAATAATAATAACAACAAGTGACCATCTTACGTCCATACTTTCTTTTTTTTTTTTTAAATTATATATTTATCTGTGGTAATTCAGACTTAGCCACAGTCATCCTACCGTAATGTTACACTACAAACAAAAATAATTAAATCAGACAATATAAATATATATATATATAAATATATACATATATCCATAAAACTTTCATAATTTATTTATAGTCTACTGAGTAGATCAGCTAGATTATTTTATGTTCTAAAAATTGAATTCCTGAAATGCAAATTCAGTTTTATTTGGCTTTATCGTAAAATCAAACATCCGAATGCGACAAAACAAACCATCTGTCTAGGAATGTACGATGATGTACTATTTCATTTTTATGGCTGATACGTTTGTGATGTCTTTAAATCATAATTGTAGAATGATCACGGATAATTCTGAAAACAAAAAGAAGGTATAAGAATTCCTATAAACAGAAAGGCGCTACTGGCGCGGTCATGTGTATAGAATCCTCCGCCATCTCAGATATGATCCATACAACTATATAAATTTCGCCATGCTCGCTCTTACCCAGTCTATTTGAGCCTAGGTTTTAGATAAAGATAATCACTTATATAAAAAAATAAAACAAAATGATTGATAATATGAACCAGACAATAATACAAATACAGTACACTCCACTTATAACAATGTTTATGATGACAATACAATCACAATGACGCTACATGTTTTATTTACGGTTAGTAAAATTCATTTTGAGATGACCAAGAATTTTCTTACTAACAGATATTTAGCCACTTTCTGACCAGAATTTACCAATGATAGAGTAATTTCATAGCGCTTGTGTGATTCGTATACCTTTCTCCCAAAATACAAGACAAGATGTAGTATTTTCCTATACCCTTGTGTAAGAATGTATACGACAGACAGTAAACAGGTACCATCCACCACAACACCATTATTTGCTCCGAAAATGATCTCAGGATTGATCCTTGAATGTGCTTCTTGCAAAGGAATCTCAGATTCGTCATACCGTGTCGTCAGGCAGGTTGTTCGCATACATTGTACAGAATCATCATATATACCTATAATATGGCTCACCTTCCGGCGTACACCATATTGTACCATCTTAATCACACTCCCTGTCACCTTAGCTATACATTTTATTACTTTGTTTGTTATGATAGATAGCAAGGAAATCAACCAGAAGAAAGTTATCGACCAAATCAAATGAAGTATCTGTTTTCATACACATATTCTTCGGATTACAAGACGGAACTGTCACTGATATGTCATATGTCCGTGGTTTTCTATCCACTTGTATGATGTCCTGTTGCAGCGTTATTGCTGCGGCTTGAACTGTCTTATTATCTTTAGGTTCCACCATAACTGGATGTGACATGTGTGTGTTTGAAACCAGACCATCATGAGGTAATCGACTTTCCTTTTGTATTTGTGTATTATTAACGGTGTTTGCTACAATATGCTTCCTTTCCCATTCTGTTATGTCCTCACACGAAACATCACATAATTCAGGGATATTTCCAATAAAGACATCCACAAATGGGTCCGGCAACGCAGCTACCTTTATTTTCCTAGAAAAATATGGGCAGTTTATATCAGCCCAGGCAACTGGAAACCTTTCTCTTCTACCTCCAAAAGTTCTACAGGTCACATGCTCTCCAGTATAGTCGGTTTCATTAATTAGCTTTTTATGTATTCCCACTATACTCGACCCGGAATCGCGTACTAAGCTACATTTCTTTCCATTCACTATGGCGTGTTGTACGATCAATGATCCATTGGTAATTTGGACCGCATTAGCCTCCTGCACATGTATTTTATGACCACACGTCAAGTTGCCCTCTTTGTGAAAGATCTTGCATGTATGGGTCGATGGGAGAATATTCCACTTCTACCGTATTTGCATGACTAGTCTCGTCCGAGTCACTGTCACTACTAGATGTTAGCATCCCTATGTTTGCCTCTTTATACAGTTGTCTTAATGGACAAGCTAAAAACATATGTCCAAAACTTTTACATTTAAAGCATTGTGTTTGTCTTTGATAGGTGTTAAATCTGTCTCTATTTCTAAGTGCTAATTTCTTTATGTAACTGTCAAACTGCGGATGTTTGTCACACATTTGATGTGAGCCGTGGGTAAAACCACAGTGTTTACAAGTTGTCCACACACCCTTTTTCTCGTGTTTAACATAAGGTTGATATTTTGGTTGTTGTTGTTTTTCCCTCCTTTGATGTTGTCCCCAGACTGTTGTGTGTGTTTGTATCCCTGCATCCTTGATTTATGAGGGAATCTATCACATGCGTTTGTCTCCACCAATGGGGAAAAACTATTATTAAATATGTCTTTGTGGGCGTCGAAGAAAGATTCTCCCTTCTCATCCATCTGCTGTATACTCGAACATTTCTGTTCAATAAGAAAGGTAGACATAGATGGAGGAACCGCCGAGATCAGCTTATCTCTAACAATCAAGTCACGTAGCTTCTTGTAGTTATCAGTAACATTGGCTGATCGAGCCCATTTATCGAATGTTAATTGAGTCAAAGAGGAGAAGTCAAGGAACGTCTGTCCTGCGTTAGGACTAAGATTTTTTAATGATGCACGAAGGCCAAATTCGTCAAGACAAAAATGAGACAGCAGTTTCTTTCGAATGTATGAGTAATCACTACGTAACTCATCTGGGATTAGTTCTACAACCTGCAAAGGTTCACCACTTAAGTGCCTATGCAGCAAAACTGCCCATTCGGTCTCTGCAACTCCATAGTGTCTCAAGATTAGCTCAAAATTAGTTAGCCATGCCGAGACGGAATCGGAGTTGGAGTATGTCTTTATCACCCCATTATATTTCTTAATGGCATCTGTGGACTGTGCCTCCACTTTGTTCCTAGCAATCTGTTCATCCTTGTCCTTCTCGTACTGTTTCATTTTGAAGTTATTCTCCAATTCTTTTTCTTTCAGAAGCTTTTCTGTATTCAATTTCTCAAGATTAAAAGCCATTTCTTTTTCTCTTAATTGTGCTTCTCTATCCAGTTTTTCCTTATCTGCAGCGATCTGCAATGCCATCCTTTCCTTATCAGCAACCAATTGAGCTGCAATTCTGTCATTTTCTGCGGCTATCCTTTCTTTATCTGCTGCAATTTGAGCTGCAATTCTGTCATTTTCTGCGGCTATCCTCTCTTTATCTGCTGCAATTTGAGCTGCAATTCTATCATTTTCCATAGCCATTTTTTCCTTCTCAAATAATCTTTGTCTCTCTTGTTCATCTAGTCGATCCTTTTCCAATTGTCTAATCGCAACTCTTTCGTTCCTTTCATGAGCTTGAAAATCTGTAAATTTTTTCTCGGACCACTATATAAGATCTGCTCCTGTCAAACCTGCATCTTTCCCAATTGCAACAAAATCCTGTAATGATGACATGTCTTTATGTTTCTACAATATTCAATAATAATAATCAAAGTGCGAAATGAAGAAAAGAAAAAAAAAATAATTTACCAAACCATAGACATGGCTTATAAGTATTAAAATCGACAGATAAAATCGAAGAAAGTCGAAAGAAATAATTAATAAATTACAATTAGATCCATTAATAATGAAAAATGACAAATAATTTTATAATAGACACGATCTATAACTCAGCAGTTACAGTATAGACAGAGTTAAAGTTCTTTAGATTCCAGCATTATGCAACAAATCAATAATGCACCGCGCATAAGAACTCACAACACAAAATAGCATAAAATTGTGTATCATGCCTATGACGTCATCACGGTTACGATAATAAAGACAAAATAACTGCGTGCAAAATTACAGTATTCTGACCATAACTAATTACTGACAACCCACAAACAAATACAATACTTAGCTCAAGAATAAGTAAACCTTTTCCAACAGTTTGATAGTAGACCAATTCACTCGATTTGATAAATAATTTTGTTCGATGTTACTCCGTAAGCACGACTCTGATGAGTTTATATGTACGTTCCTGAAATCCAAGGTCTGCGTACCTTCATAAATGACATCACTGTGTCTATTTCGTTGTACTTAGGTGTTAATTCATCCAGTTTCCGTATATGTTTAAAATGTTGAACTGTCGTAGGTTAAACAAATTACGAGAATAACACTCTAGGCACGATGCCTGTGATCAGCCTTAGAAGGAGCCTGACTGATGTGAGTGTTATTTGCTACCCAATGTAGCTATCAGGTTTAGCACTATTTTGTAATGCTCTGTCGATATGCACTAAGATGACCACTGTGTTGATACAGCCTCAGCGAGGCGTTGATTATCTCGTACACTTGAATAGCACTGGAAAAACAAAAATTCGATTTCCGTAGAACATATGTCACTGTGACGAAATGTTGTTGGTATAGACGACACAATCAACCAGAGAAGGTGACCCAATGACGATCCGACAATCACTGATTTTGTAGATCTTGATATCAATCAGTTATTACAAATCTTCCGTATCAAGTGTGTCTCCTATGTATCGTGACATCTATTTTTTGATCCCAAAATGGTAATTGATAGTTTTTTCCAAAATATAGTCCACTTAGACTTTCAATCTTGCTCTTATAATGAGTATAATAACTCGTAAGCAAATGTTCTCTATCTAGATCATCAATCAGAGCGATAATGTCAATATACGGCTCTCGGACAATTAAGTACAGTACCGACCTCTTTAGCATCCAGACAACAGTCTCCAACTGACACTGACAGTGCTGTTAATCGTTTATAAGATGATAAGACAATTAAACAACCGAGGATGCGCCACTTGATCACCAGCTATTGATCGGCATGATCCTCACATTTACAAATAAGTTGCGTGTTCATGAATGTGTTTCTTTATCAGGCTGCGAAAATGACCGTTACTATGTCACTCGGTCATGGTTCAAATCTGTTTGGATGACGCTCCCATGTCAAAACCAATGGTTCAAATCTCTTCGGACGATGCTCCCATGTCAAGAGGTGAGGTTGCTTCCTCTCCACAATGATACGAGTTCAGGCTCTATAATGTAGTGAGCTCACCTCAAGATCTATGTGAACAGGACTGCATATATTGAGGCATTCTGACACAGGACAGGGTAACCATCTGAACTCCACAACAACGACTCAACGCATATACTGATGGAGTGAACTGCAATGTATTTACTGCAGCTGATCTTAGACTACGGTAATGAGTGTGGGATTGATGCCGACTTCAGTCATTCTCTCTCTCCATACACTCCCGCTCTTCAATCAGAAATCATCTCCACAGACCAGTGAAAGTGTTGGGAACAAGGCCAGCCGCCTAGTGTATAATGCTATTCCAATATACTACTCCTACCTTCAGCCGGAGCTCACCATAATCGAATTCCAACAGCTAGCGCTGCCTTTGGTGACTTATGAATTAGTAACGGTTTGACTCCCGAGACTGGTATTGAAAGCACATCCCATCACCTTGTCCGCTGGAACACAAACTAATGCTTTAGCCGTTATGGCGTTAGGTGACGTCCTATCATGACGTCTAAATTGCGTTCAATGTTGGTGTCACAATGTTCACCATTTGTGACACCCTTTATCTTCTTCTTTGATGCGCTAACTCATCAATTGCCTGCATCACTGTCATTTGCTACATGACAGTACCGAAGTAAACAGATTAACGTACCGAAGTAAACAGATCAATGTACCAAAGTAAACAGATCAATGTACCAAAGTAAACAGATCAATGTACCAAAGTAAACAGATCAAAATACCCAAGTAAACAGATCAATGTACCAAAGCAAACAGATCAACGTACCGAAGTAAACAGATCAACGTACCGAAGTAAACAGATCAACGTACCGAAGTAAACAAATCAACGTACCGAAGTAAACAGATCAACCTACCGAAGTGAACAGATCAACGTACCGAAATAAAGAGATCAACCTACCGAAGTAAACAGTTGTTGTTGTTTCTTCCACTTATGCCGTTAGGCGTCGTGGGGAGAGGTAATTGGAGTTCCAGCGCCGTGACTAGCACCTTTCCTCCAATTTTCTCCATAAATCTTGAGCAGAATTTTTAGGATCAAGTAAATTCCCTACCGGTTTGCAAGACCAGACGTAGGTTCCTTACCTACTTAACCCATGTATATTTGCTACTAGCCACCATGTCACTTCCACTGGTCGCCTGCTGGATAGCTTTCTGCTATGCCAGGTAGGACGGAACGACCGACTTTGGAATTTGGAACTTGCCCTCAGAGTGTTTTAAAGTGTACTCATTCCTATTACGACCGACTTCGTAATTTGGAACTTGCCCTCATTGGACGCCTACCGACGAGCTTTCAAGCTACGCCGGCAGGACTGACCGAAAAAAAAGCTATACCAGCTTACTGACTGCAGGCCCACTACTCATCGAGAGAGAGAGAGTGTACTAGGCAATAGATCCTCGTTAAAGTGTACTCATTCCAATTACGGGGCCTCGATAGAGTCCCGTATTGTTATTTTTCGTCATTACCTCCCCGTGCCGGGAGTGGGTAAGTTGCGCGCCTGACAGTAACAGACCATAATCGAGGTCAGCATGGCTGAATGGGTAAGAGTGCCTGCTCTTAAGCTTACGGTGTGCTGATGTCGAGGTGGCGGGTTCAACCCCTATACCTGACAGCTGGACCACAATGTTGACTTCTGGTCCTTGACTTGGGGACATACATTACAAGTTCATCATCGGGAGTCTCTGTGGCGAAGTGGTAACACACATTGTCTTCATCACGGACTCAAAGAGTATGCTTAGTAAAGTGGAGAAAGGAATGTTTCGCGTGGAATGGCTCACCTCACTTCAGAGGTCACAGATTGTAAAACTTGTATGGATGTTTTGCCATAGCCATGCGGGAGTGCGGGAGGAATGAACAGGCTGATAGGCTGGCAGGGAATGCACCTCTTGGTGGTCGATTACCTATGGACAAGGGATAGGTGGTAGTGCGCTTATGGGGCCGGGTGGAGAAGGTGACGTCACAGATTTAGAACCCGTATGCGGAAAGGATGAGATTGCGGGGGATTGGCAAGGGTTCTGGTAGAATCTTAAAACTTAAAGGGAAGACCAGGAGTACTTTCAATCAGATAGCGTGTAATCTTTCGCTGGCTGTTAAACTAGGGGACGGATCTCGTATGGGAATGTCTTGAGTGCAGTGATGTCAGTTCTCAACTCAACTCAACACAACAACTCGACACAACCACTCAACACAACAACTCAACACAACAACTAAACTCAACACAACAACTCAACACAAAACTCAACTCAACACAACAACTCAACACAACCACTCCCCAAAAACCAAACAACTCAACACAACTCCC
>JACEFZ010018436.1:0-5000 GCA_014155875.1 Cepaea nemoralis
TTTCCCACTCCCTTTTTTGTTTAATTGGTCCAGCACATGGCGGTCGATTTTGTGGAGGATGTCTCCTGTGCAGAAAGCTAAGTCTGGAGTAGAAGTGGTAAGCCATCTTCTGGAGTAGAAGCTCGGTGTGTCATCCGCTTTGTTGAGTAGATGGAGATTTTAGTCTATTTCCCAGTCCTCCAATTCATCTCCTCTTTTGTCAGTATCTGGGTATCCCCATCTTTCTGAACGGCTATTAAAGTCTCCGACAATAATGCAGTTTGTGTCAGTTATTTTCATGTTTGAGAGTGTAAGGTCCTTATCTGCTGGGCTATACAGATTGTAGATTCTTATTTTCACGTCCTTTATCATTATATCAACACCTATAATTTCCGTTTGGTTGTCAGAGATCACAGATAATTCGCTGCAAGGTATTGTATTTCGTGTAAGTATTAGAACTCCTCCTTTGTGTCCTTCGCGGTCGAAACGTGTGGCCTGATATCCTCTGACTGAGAATTTGTGATTGGCGTTGAGGTGTGTCTCTTGAATGCATGCCACATCTATTCTATCTTTATGAAGACGATGTGTTAGGGAGTCTTTCTTCTTGTAAACTCCTTCGGCATTCCACTGTAGTATGTTGAGTGTCCGGGGTATTTGGTCAATAGCTCTTAACCTACTCCTCTGTGCCTTGACTCCACAGCACAGGGGAAGGTGACCACCAGTAGTCATGGGTGGACCCCCTCGAGGCAGGGGGCCCGGCACTATCACCGCCTGATGGGACTTCACGGGATTAGCACCATATCGATTAATTTTGATTTGTGACATCATGAATTAAGTTACGTTGCACTGCTTTGTCAAGCCTGTGGCTCAGTACATCCGATTTCGACAAGCATTTATTCGGGATGCTTTCCCTAGCCTTTGACTGTCCCCAGTCTACCTACAAGGCAGCAGGTTTCACGTTGCACTGCTTTGTCAAGCCTGTGGCTCAGTACATCCGATTTCGACAAGCATGTATTTGGGGTGCTTTCCCTAGCCTTTGACTGTCCCCAGTCTACCTACAAGGCAGCAGGTTTGTGTGTCTCTTCGTCTGGTCCCTCTCCCTTGACCTGTCCGACATGGGTGGCCCTACCAGTAGCTGTGCTACCGTCGGCATAGCTCTTGGGGTCATTGGGACGCACCAGCCCCTCTACCTCGTCACGGTGGACACACAGCAGAGGGGGTCTAATATACAGTTCAGTGGATACAATCTTACTGTATCTTAAACAAGCAAGAGGAATATAGACTCGCCAAGCACAAAGAAACATTGCTCCAAACGGATACAGCAATTAATTATGAAATGATAACAATAACAACAAAAGCCACTTTCAAATCCAAAATGGAAAAGAAACAGCCACACTGCCAACACAACAAACAATGCATATAATATCAATTATCCTGCTGAGACTAGATTAGCCTTTTCTAGCAGTCTATGTGTCTATCAGCATCCTTCTGGAACTACATCTTGTTCGAATCAAGCAAACACCAAACACCATCGTCACTCCAACCCAAAGCTGCCCAACGAAACGATCCAAACACCGTTAACACAAACAGACCACCCTGTCCTTCCAAGCGACTCAAAGAAAGAAAAATATCATCAACGTTGAAAACTGCGGGCGAGATCACAGAAAACTACAAGCTCCGTGACTAACCAGACAAAAGCGAAATGCTCACAACCTAAAGACAAGTCACAGACGCCGCTAGACGCCCAAAGACTAAGAAACGTAGTGTATGCCAAACAGAAAGGTAAGAACAACACGGATGTTGTGGGGATCTAACGAAGTGCAAGCATGTGCGCTACATTCCGGCATTCTACAACCGATTCGTAGAATAACTATTGGCTACCCCTTGGGAAAATCAAACATTTCCTGGCTTTCACGGGGCCAGATTCCAGCAAAACAGGAAGCCAGGGGAAAAACAAGATGCTAACGTAATGTTTCTGCCTCTCTTTTGTCCACCACGGAGAGTGCTGTAAGGCGTTATAAGAAGAGTTGATCATTAGCTTTGATCTTTGTTCCTCTTTGTGACTTCGTTACTTGGGTTTGCTGATTTTGTTGAGTATTGCATCTTTCGACTCCACCTTCCCATTCCGAGTAAACCAGTATGTATTACTGTGTTTGAATTCCTGACGCCGTCATAACGTGAATCATTTTGACTGCTTCACAGCGTTTGCGATCCAGTGCTTTCATTAAGCTGCCGAGGAGAATCCCAGCTCTAGCAGCTGTGATTGGTAGTCTGTAACTGTCTTCATTCTAACTCCAGGACAGCAGGATTGTGACTATACTGGGATGTTGTCTATCCCATCCACATATTTAAGTTGGGGGAGAAGCGGTAATATAGTGGCCAGCACGTCTGCCTTCCTGGTCGGTGGTAATGTGTTCGACTCCAAATCAATGGGAATGTTCTTTTTAACTAGCCTTAAATTAATTCATTATGTGCCGTGCCATTAAGCATGGGCGAGCATCTTCGCCATCTTACAAGAACACCAGATTCTTAGATCAGACCTGTATTCTCGTCCTGATTATGTGGCCAAGCCATGAATCTCCCTGCTTTCACCGTGATCTTTGGCCGTCGATTTTGCCAGTTGTCCTAAAGTTATCCAGTTTATTTGTCCTCATAACGTGGCCCTAAAGTCTAACTGTCTATATATAAATTTTCTAATCGGTTTAGTCTTGTGTTTCTTGTAAAACTGTCTCGTCATTACTCAGTCCTTAGGCTGTATTCTGTGCATTTCCTTAGATTCTTAGAAGCTACATTCCAACTCCCATTAGATGTTCCTCAGCGTTTCTGCTAATTGTCCATGTGTCATATATATATATAATAGTATAGCACTTCAGGACTCTCTTTTTCTTTGCAAATAGCAGGTTTTCATTGGTCAGTATGTATTCCCCCTTGCAATGGGTACATTTGCCCTGGGGATTACTAAGCTTAAAAATTGATGCATACAGGTAACTTATATACACAATTTAACGACTCATTTTCTCACCATGAGGTGGATTATGTATACGGTGCGGGTTCCGACATGCCTACAGCAATCTGCACTCGATGGGTGATGTGGACCAAATCATACAGCTACAATTTACATCCCAGGGGAGTTATTGGCTACTCCTTGGAGGCTGAGTCGCCCGCGAAGTCCAGCTCAATAGAAAACACACAAAAAAAAAAAAACGCTCTAAGGGTGATTGAAACGCAAGATCACAAGTGCGGAAAGCAATCGCGATGTCCACTGCACGGACGCGGCTCAAGTCTTCTTCTTCTTTCGTTCGCTTGAAACATGTCTACAACTGCAATGTCGTCTCTTGTATGAATCTAACAGTCTTTTTTAGTTCATTCAGCGGTCCATAGAGTTTATCTTCCACTGTTGTCTCTCTGGGCCAGAAGGTTCGCCTGGATATGTTGTAGTTTGGGCAATCCTGGAGTATGTGCTCTGCTGTCTGCGACGCCAAACCACATGTGCACATGGCTGAGTCACCAATCTTGAATTTTGTATACAAGTGGTTGCGTAATCTATTGTGTCCTGTTCTGAGGCGCAGAAGAATGACCTGTTCTGATCTGTCCATAACGTGGTAGTCGTCTTGAGTAAGGTTTGGAGGCTTTCTGATTGTTATTTTTACAGTCAGTTTATGTCCTCTACATGACGTTGCAATGAACCCCAGCATTCTTTCCTTGTTTGTGATTTACTAGGGAATTTGTGTTCAATAGTTGTTTTCTTAACGGCCGACGCATCACAGAACCGAAATCAACGTGCAACGGTTTGTTTCAATATCGCCGAAGGCTGGTTTAGGGCCTTTGACTTGGTATGTCAGGGGATTTTGAAACTGCGTCTCTCACTATCCTCCACGCCGCGGAAGTAATGTATAGCTCTCACTTAATTATTGTTGCTGATTGGGTTCTCTATACAAACAGACACATAAACACAAGACAACGATTTAAAGATAGACATGAAGGCTGACAGGCAATTGGGCAGACATGGAGATGGAAGAATAGACAGAACAAATGTGTGGGTTTACTGTTATACAGCCGGTAAGATAAGACTGACAAACAGGGAATAGATAGAGAGATTAGAAAGACATGCACACAAACAAACAAAGATAAAGAAAGACAGACAGACGCGTATAAAGACTGATCTATCTACAGACAGAACGAACGAACGACCGAGGGACATACGAACGGACGGAAGGAATCGAGAGAGACAGAGAGACAGAGAGAGAGAGAGAGAGAGAGAGAGAGAGAGAGAGAACATGAAAACAAGGGTTAAAAGAAAGGATACAGCCAACGATGAAAGCAACACAACAACATCTAAGGACAGTAAACAAGCCACAGTGCCTGTGAAGAGCCACTGGATGCCCTGTTCTGTCTGTCTTCACAATGTCTGTCAACGCCTCATTCCCATCTGGCAGCCAGCCTCAATTTTCGGGCCATGTTGATCTCAGCACTGAGGTTATCGAAAACGGCGCTCTCCGGAGATGACGAGAAGAAAGGAAAGTCAACAAGAGAGGACTTATGAAGAAGACAGACGGGAGTGGAAAGAAACTATGGATGATATGATGATGCAAGAGGAGAAACGTTCGTGTTACCGAGGTCCAGAAGCAAAGAATATGAACACTGTGTTTTATCATGCATATCATTAGAGGCGGCTAAAGACGTTGGCAATGATGCAAACTACCTCAACGCTCAGATAACTGCCGTCATGGTATAAACACTCATATTTCAGTAGATCAATGTGCACTCGGCAATATCACGACGGCAGTTTTTACATCCCGAAACATTTTCTGGTATCCATCTGAGTCTGGGTGGGCCTGAACAAAAAAAAAGGGGGGGGGGGAGAGAGAGAGGGGGGGGGGGGGGGGAGGAGAATGGGTCAATTGTTTAAATCCGACTCGGAAGGAGAAACGACAAAAAGCTCAGTTAAACAAGATTAAAGGAGGCGCTCCTCCTAGAAGGAGTGAAAACACACGAAGTGGACAATTTGAGACATAGGTGGA
>JACEFZ010018436.1:10000-60000 GCA_014155875.1 Cepaea nemoralis
TGCCCGTCTAACTATTATTAGAAACAGGCGGTGAGGTGACATGTAGGTGTGACGTGTGCCTGTCTAACTATTATTAGAAACAGGCGGTGAGGTGACATGTAGGTGTGACGTGTGCCCGTCTAACAATTATTTGAAACAGACGGTGAGGTGACATGTAGGTGTGACGTGTGCCCGTCTAACTATTATTTGAAACAGACGGTGGGGCTTCTAATATTTTTTGAAACAGGCGGTGGGGTGACATGTAGGTGTGACGTGTGCCCGTCTAACTATTATTTGAAACAGACGGTGGGGCTTCTAATATTTTTTGAAACAGGCGGTGGGGTGACATGTAGGTGTGACGTGTGCCCGTCTAACTATTATTTGAAACAGACGGTGGGGCTTCAAATATTTTTTGAAACAGGCGGTGGGGTGACATGTAGGTGTGACGTGTGCCCGTCTAACTATTATTAGAAACAGGCGATGGGGTGACATGTAGGTGTGACGTGTGCCCGTCTAACAATTATTTGAAACAGGCGGTGAGGTGACATGTAGGTGTGACGTGTGCCCATCTAACTATTATTTGAAACAGGCGGTGAGGTGACATGTAGGTGTGACGTGTGCCTGTCTAACTATTATTTGAAACAGGCGGTGGGGTGACATGTAGGTGTGACGTGTGCCCGTCTAACAATTATTTGAAACAGGCGGTGGGGTGACATGTAGGTGTGACGTGTGCCCGTCTAACTATTATTTGAAACAGGCGGTGGGGTGACATGTAGGTGTGACGTGTGCCCTGCTATTATTTGAAACAGGCGGTGGGGTGACATGTAGGTGTGACGTGTGCCCATCTAACTATTATTTGAAACAGGCGGTGGGGTGACATGTAGGTGTGACGTGTGCCCATCTAACTATTATTTGAAACAGGCGGTGGGGTGACATGTAGGTGTGACGTGTGCCCTGCTATTATTTGAAACAGGCGGTGGGGTGACATGTGCCCTTCTAACTATTATTTCAACAGTTGGTGGGGTGGCATGTGGGTGCGACGTGTGTTTTCTATTATTTGGAAGAGGAGGTGGGGTGACTTGTAGGTACATTATGTTCTCTTCTACGATCTATTAATTTCTTCTAAGATCTATTCATTCCTTTTACGATCTATTCATTCCTTCGACGAATTATTCGCACCTTCTAAGATCTATTCATTCCTTCTACAATCCAATCTTTCCTTCTACGATATGTTCACTCCTGTTACTATCCATTCATTCCTTTGGATGTACGGTCGTTTAGTGCGCATACAGCAACGCTGATAATGCCACGAACGCGGTTGGGATGGGTTCGACGCCTGCGTTCGTCGTCCGCCAACGGAGGGAGAGACTGACCACGTAATCCTCCGTGCTCTCAGGCCAACAAAATGTGATGGCCCTATCACACACTGACTCAGAGCAACTTCCTGCTTCGGGACGTCTTTTAGTGTACATCGGTTGGAATTGGGGCATAAGTGTTTGTCTGTAATTACCGTTCTATAAACTTAACAACAACAACAACAACTAATAATAATAATAATAATAATAATAATAATAATAATAATAATAATAATAATAATAATAATAATAATACATTTCGCATGTATACACAAGTACACTCGCGCGCGTACACACGAAGACTATGCTACAGTGTCAGACCATTTTCCAGAGCCCGTACAAATGTTTATGTTGTGTCAGACTTTCACATATTTTAGGACACAACATATGAGGTGGGTCGGTCAGTTCCCTTCCACGTCGTCTTTTAGTCCAAGACATCTCACAGACAATGATCATTGTCCGACATTGTCCGGCTTTATGTAAAAGGGTCGACCCCAGCGCCGCAAATATCACCAAAGAAAAAAGAACCCTGTCTCCGCTAGGGGTTGGAACACGGACCACTATTTGTGCACTAACCACTACACCATCGCGGCTCTGTTACACGGCTGTATGTCGCAGGTTTACGTTTCAGCCATTTCCTGACTCCTCATCCGTCACCCTCATCATCAAATGCCATACAGAGCGGCAGCTGAGCCATCACCTTTCAGCGGGAAAAAAAGAGAATTTTCCCCGCGTTTAAAAGTGCAAAGATCTTAACAACTTTCCCTATAAATAAATTGATTGTGTGAGATAAGCAATAAACTGATTTTCTGGGTCAGGCGACAAGGGACCCATACCAGATAGTCATTCATTAGGTAACTATGGTTATAGTATTGCTACAAGTAGGATGGGTCCAGCAAACGTGGACAATTAATCTCATCCACTCGGTGCCGTAGCCGCCCGGAAAAACGGAGTGGGGTTATTGTAAACATTTCCCGGAACATGGCGTCCGGTTATGGCCGGGTTTGGCTGAGTGGGTATAACATAAAACATATCGTCTTTAGTAGGCAGTCCGTTGGGAAAAGTGTAAAACAGTGTAGCAAGTTGGAGGCCATTTTGAGAGAAGTGTGTCAAATATATTTTTACCCCTCCCTCTTTTATTTCTTGCTCTATCTTTCTTGATCTATCTGCAACTCTTTATCGTTCTCTGTCTCTCTTTATCTCTCTATGCTTCTATATCTCTCAATATCTCTCTATACTTTCATATCTCTCTAAACATGTATATCTCTTTATCTCTCTATATCTCTATATTTCTGTATTGCTTTTTATCTCTATTTATTTCTCACCACTTCTACAGCTATCTCTACTCTCTTTCGTTCTTTCTATTTCTCTGCCGCTCCTTCACACTAGCGTCTACTAAGAAAGCTGTCGAGTTTTGAATACAGTAGCGGTGGGCTGTTGTTTTTTCGCTTGGCTGCTACCATGTGCGGGGACGCTATAGTGCAGCCGATAGCATGCTTACCTGCCTGCCTGCCTGCCTACCTACCTGTCTGCCTGCCAGATGGTCATACGTTCGAATCCTCACTAAGGCGGATTTAGACCAGAAAATCCAGCTGCTGTGGAAGCGGAAGTACAGGCTCTGGTCTTCGAGAATTCTTTCTACACGGATGGATCGGTCGTCCGAGGGAGAAGTTCATGGGCCTTTACGTCTCAGGCCGGGGGAAAAATTGAAGGAAGAGTCTGGCGCTTTGATTTGACTACAAGCAGCCTGACTATGGAAGTCATGGCAGTAAGTAAAGCAATAACATGACTCGAGACACAGACATTCAATAGGGCATGAGTTCTTAGTGACTCAATGAGTATGCTCAGGAGGATAGAGATGGGGTGGGTCAGAAGAGAGTGGATGCTGTCTGTGGAGCGGTCTCGGCTGGCAAAGATTAGTTTCATCTTCGTGCCAGGGCATGCGGTTGTGCAAGGGAATAAGCAGGCTGTCAGGCTTGCAGGTAGGGCTACAGTGGAAGGCGGACGAGCCATGGACCAGGCATGACATTCTGAATGCTCAACGAGAAATAAGTCGTTTACGAGAACCAAGCGATGACTGGGAATCTACAACCATGGTCAGGTTGCGAGAACAGCAAGTTAAAAGAGGTGTGGCCAAACAAGAAAGCCAAAGAAGAGTAATAAACCAACACAGAACTGGTGTCGATAGCCGCTACACGCTGCGGGATTTGCTGAGGAGGGGATCCGAGCACTTATGGACTGAATGGTTCGATGTGCAGTGAGGATGATCCTGTCGCCTAACTAACTAACTATTTAATTGACCCTGTGTTCCCAGGTCGTCTTAGCCTCAAATTGGTACTAGGAAATAGCATGGGAAGTCAAGGCGGCTCGCGTGACATTAACCACTATCATCCATCAGGTTTCGATTGGTCTATAAAATATTGAGATTAGCACCATATACCAAATGTGTATGAATACGTGTAGAAGAGTACTTTACGTTTTACGCTACCATATACCCAGTTCATCTCATAGCAGATACTGCCGTAGGGGTGTGCGATGTTAGGCCTTCACATACTTCAGGTCAGACGTACTTCCGGTTTAATATGGCAGATCGAGTGTTGAGCTGTTAAGGCCTCTGAAGTGTTTTTGCTTCTGGCTACGGGTTTCGTACGTATTTTCCTCATGTTGAACCGGTAGTACCTGGTTCCGTCACCCAGCTACTGAGTTGTGTGTGGAGCGACACTGTGAGCTGTGGATTTCACGTGGAATGCTTTTACATCTGTCCGCGGTGGTCTGTATTGTAAAATGCATATTTAGAAAAAAAAAATGGCGGACGGCTGGTTGCTGAACTAGCTGATCTTTCCTTATGCAGTAAAGAGTGTGCAACTGCTGGTATTCTAGTGACTGCCGCTTCTATCAATAATTAAATGTAATTTTAGTGGCGGACTCTTATGTTGGCATGCTGGCAGCGGCACTATGTACGTACACCTGTGCGTGCTGTTGGTTTATCGGGACTACTGTCTTTTTCACTTTTGACGTGGGGCATTCAGGGGCATTTTGTGTGATATTATTTACTGGCACTGACACGTATCATTATGTGGTGACCCTTTGCGTGAAGTTGAAAAAAGCGACTAACGACTAACACTCTACAGAAAAGCAGACAGACAGACAGACAGACAGACAGACAGACAGACAGACAGACAGACAGACAGACAGACAGACAGACAGACGGACGGACGGACAGACAGACAGACAGACGGACGGACGGACGGACGGACGGACGGACGGACGGACGGACGGACTGACGGACGGATGGACATACGGACAGGAAGATATATATTGACGTATCCTTACGGAAAGCGATCCCCTTGCTTCTTTTTTTTTAATGAAATTGGTCGTTCCCTATACCCACTTCTGCGATAGAATCTGTTCTTTGACGAATATTCATATTTCTATTTCTTGAACATTGTACTATATATAGTTCATAAAGAGAGAACATTATTCAACAGAAACACAGTAAAACCATACAAGAGAGATAAAACCATAAGGAACACGTAACAAATATCGCTTCAGGAAGTTGCCGTCCTTTAGATGTCTGTGCTTAAAGCGTCATTCAGTTTCCAGATTAACAGAGTAGAAGCGAGTGTGTCTCGCGAGTTCTTACAGGCACACGTTCATAAAATCTGACTTCTGTTACAATTTTCATTTCAGCGCTTAGTGGTGGTGGTGGTGGTGGTGATAGTTGTTGTGATGGTGGTGGTGGTGGTGATGGTGGTGGTGGTGGTGATGGTGGTGGTGGTGGTGGTGGTGGTGGTGGTGGTGGTGGTGGTGGTGGTGGTGGTGGTGGTGCTACTGCTGCTGTTTCCTCTTCTGCCGGAAGCGTTATTGTATTATTTATCATTCACGGAAACTGTAGGTCTGCATGGCCGAATGGATAAGAGTGTTAGTGTTTAAACATTGTGTTGTTGACAAGGTAGTGAGTTCATCCCTACACCGGTCCGAGGGACTAATATGTTGATTTCTTGTCCTTGATTTGGAGACGTACATTACAAGTACCTCTGATGTCGGAGTGCTTTTGCATGATAGCGAGGGACACTGGTAATAGGGAAAGCTAATCCACACGCAAAAATCAGTCCAGTGTACTAGGAGTAGGAGCATATGTAAGGACTACGCTTGAGTTCAAAGCGAGCGGAAAAAAAATCGGAGCAACAAAGGAAAAGAAACGGTTGAAGAAAACTAGTTTAAGCCAGAAGAGGAAAGACAACTGGTAGAATTGTGGATTTACAAGGGGAGCAAAAGAGAGAAATAATACAAAAAGTTAACTAAATCAGTGTTGGATGTTAAGGCCATGTGGCGATAAGCATCCCATCAAGAAGATAAGCCAGTTTTCAACGGTTGTGCGGTGTCTTTCATCCAACCTGCGCGATCGGATGGCTGTAACCTAAATACGGAAACCCCACAGTGATGGCTCCAGCTGAAGAGAATGGAGCCCCTCTAGAAGTGTGGTGACTGATATCAAGGAGTTGGAGTTTATCTACTAAATCTCTATCGGGTTCGCCAGCGTCTGTGATGTCACACTGCAAGTTTTGACATAGATGAAGATGAGTCAGGCATTGGTCACTTGAAAAAAGTCGCTTAAAAGTTGCACCGGGTTTTTATTCCACATGGCTCAGTCTCTATCCGCAACGAACTGCCGAAAGCGTCGCACAAAGCACGATCTCCGTAGATCCAGCGTCACCCATAAGTCTCCGAAAACAAAAACAAAAATGTGCTCGTCAAACCTAATTGTCCATGATTCGCTCCCGTACACCAGGATTGGCTCAACATAGCTCTTAATAATTCTTTTCCTCACCTTCATTGACAAAGACAAATTGCTGCGAATATTCTTCATCTTATGACATGTTGTTTTTATTTGGGCTATTCTACATGTAACGTCTTTAACACATCTTCCATACTGTATCATTGAAGTACCCAAATACATTACTCCCGGGGAATACTTCTCAATAAATTCACAGGGAGCCTTGTTCCCTCTCTTGGTTCACACACGAGCTATTCTCTCGGCTAAGTCTGGGACAGGCAGCATATTTTTTTTCAGCTTTTCATTTTCTTGTCATTGTTGTCATTGTCAGCTTGTCATTCTCCTCATCCCGTTATTATGCCTTAATGTAGTCACCGTAGTGTCATCCCCGTGTATTGTATTTTGTGTATTTATTTGCTGATGAAGGCTAGACTCCACAACGTCCTGTGTTATCCGTAACTGTGTCTCGTACATCTGCATTCATTGTCACCTTGCTGTCTTGACAGACGGTAGTTTGTTACATTGTGCTTCAAAACAGCCATCATAACTACAGCCCATGCTGGTAGCGAATGTGACTTTCAATTGACAAGGACTTATAGCCCTCGCTACCCCTCGCTTTGATTCCGCGACAGGTTAAGAACAGGGATGAAGTTATAGTTATGCCTCTCCATAGCACAAAGCCTTCGCTGAAGTGTAGAGACCATGTGTTGCCCATGCAGCATGATCCCTCTCTCGGCCTGACTAGTTCACTCCAGAGAAACAGGTAACATCAATATACCTGGAACAAGACAAGCTGCAGAAGCTGCCGGATCAGCAAAGTAATGGTCTACTTTCCACGTGTGAGAGCTTCCATTCTAGACCAGTGGCCAAATAAGGCTTAGGGCCTAATCTGCACTGCCATGACATTTAGTCTGTAGGTTGCCTTTCCTCGTACCAGGGTAAGGCTTGTATCCTCCCAATTGCGCTCCTCGTCCGAAACCGATAGCACAATGTAGGGTGTCGGGTTTAGTAAGCGCCGCCCAACATTGGGCGCTAACAGAAAACAGGTAGCACCGTCTACTATCATACTGTAGCTCAGTCATATCTGACTAAGACCTGACTCTACTTTGTGTTATTTTATATTTTTGACCTATCCACAGCTTTACCACAGTTCCGCTAATTTTATTCGTTGCTAAAGGGGGTGGGTGATATCTGCATTCGCAAAACAAACTAGAACAAAAGGACAGTTTTACATCGCAAAGATATGCAAATCATCTGCCAGCTGAAGTGTGGGAACTATACTCATTACAATGAAAGAAGAATAAATTACTTAACCGCGAAAGCTATCTTCAGATGAGAGATAGCCAATAGAATATAAAATGACACTATTTCGCATGCAGTACCGCGTCTGATATGTTTTCAAATCCCAATGGTGAAAAATACGCGTCGCTAGAGAAGATTACAAATCAGCAGGTTGTATCCCCTGCCCAGCAGGTTGTCTCCCTTCATTAAATTCCTTCTTTTAGCTGACAGCTTTGGGTGCCCTCTAGCGAAAAACTGTGATTGTACGCCGATTTCGCATCAAACAATGCACACGAAAAACCAGCTGAAGGAGATAACGTGGGTATAGTAGCATGTTTTTCGCTCTCTTAGCACAAAGATGAAACCAACAGGTTTTTGTTCGCTGGTTGACATGAAGTGGAAAGTCTATGGTTGAACGATTTTTTAGGGGAGAAAGGGGGCGAGGGTGGGGAGAATGCTGGAAATTAGAAAAGTATGGGAGAGTCTCGTGGTTCTCAACGTACGCCGTGCGTTGATTCCTACACTTTGAGTGTCGTTGTGAATAAGACCATATATGAAGCACATATCATAGATCAACTAAGAGGCTTCTTTGTAACCTGATGCTGAGAGGCAAAAACAAGGATAGAGAAAATATGTTTATTTTCTAACAATATATCTACCATCATTATCAACCCCCCCCCCTCCCCCCTTTCTAGACTAGGCAGCGTCTCACCAGGTTTCCGTGTAGACAGCGTATTTGGATGAGGTGTTTCTCTTGTGTTGTGCGTCTAAGCATGAGGCCTACGACCAATGGCGGACTAGTCAAGGTGTCAACTTGCTCGATGGCATGTGGGTCCGGTGCGGCCCCTGATAAAGTAGGCCCTCTTAAACATTATGCATGATGTTAATCATCTTAATGAGCTTTCGGATGATTTCACTTCTGGCAGCCAATATGTCTTAGGCAATATGTTTTAGACAATGCATGGTAGACAATTCAAATTACTGTGCGAATATCTGTTGTATATTTCAGTATATTAATATTCACGGAAAAGATCTCAGAATAATTTAAAAAAAATATTTACTGGAACCAAGTAGCAGCAATTAAAATTGGAAATAAAGAGGGCAATTATGAACAAATATGGCTGAGAGTACGACAGGGATGTGTTTTGTCACCGGATCTCTCTCCCTTTATAGCGAAGTAATAATGAGAAAGATCAAAGAGAAGCTAGGAGTAATATTCGGAGGTTATAATATAAACAATATACGCTATGCAGATGACACAGTATTGATGGCCATCCATCCATCATGTGCCATGCCGGTAAGCCTGGGCGGTCATGTTCTGCCATCTCACTCGGTCACCAGAGTCGTGGATCAGCTCCGTGTTTCTGTCTCGACCATGCCACAAGGCCAAGCCATCCAGGTACTTGCTTCTAGGTTTTCCCCTTGATCTGATTCCCTCGATCTTACCAGTATTGATGGCGGATAATGCAAAAGATCTATAGCAATTGTTGGACATTGTAGTAATTGATAGTGCAAAGAAAGGACTCTCCTTGAATATCAAGAAAACAGTAACAATGGTGATATCAAAGAAAAAGGTGACACCCAAATATGAAATAGAGATAGAATGGAAAATTCTTAACCAGGTGGATAGTTTTAAATACCTAGAGGTATTTATAACATCAGATAGAAGATGCACAACAGAGATTAAAAGCACAATAGGGCAGGCAAAGGCTGCATTTCAGAAACTGAAGACTACCGGGAATCATATGCAATAAGTCACTATCAATGAATGTAAGAAAGAGAGTGCTAAAGTGCTATATAGAACCCGTTTTGCTGTATGGCAGTGAATCTTGGAATGTAAATGAACAAATTAGGAAGAGACTGGAAGCAACTGAGATGTGGTTCCTGAAACGAATGTTGCCAATTTCTTGGACTGCCAAAGTAACTAACAACGACTGCCTGAAAGAGGCTATTGAAACTAGAAAATTATATACAACAATAAGAAAGAGGCAGACAGCCTTTTTTTTTTGGGGGGGGGGGGGGGTCATGTGATGAGAAGAGGGGCATTGGAGAACATCGTGACAACTGGAAAGATCGAGGGGAAGAGAGGTAGAGGCAGACCAAAAGAAATGATGCTGGATGGATTGAGAAGGTGACATGGAGGAACATCAACAGCAGAGTTGATCCAGAAAACCAAAGACCGAGATCTGTGGAGAGTCATGAACGCTACGCCAGCCGGCATGGCACTTGATGATGATAATATTTCAGATTGAAGGATTTATTGAATTACTTTAGTGTTTGTTGTGTTATTTCTGAAGTATTTACCTGACGACATAAAGCGAAACATGCCGGGCAGTAAATGGTACAATCTATTGTTTGTGTCTCCGTTATTAAAATTCACTAAGGGAAAACATTGTTTTGAATATTTTTAGATGCAGTCTGCTGTTAACCATGACCTGAATACTGTACTCTTTTGTTTTCCCGTACGGTTACTGTTTAGTGATCTACCAATAATCCAAATAAAATAACATAAAATGAAGTCATGCAGCTTTACAAAACACAGTTACGAAATACATAGAACGTTGCGGCGACTAGCCTTCATCAGCAAACAAATACACGAAAACACAACATATAATGACGGGGATGGTAGTACACTGACACTTGTCAGTTGTCGCCAAGTTCTTCAATTTATTTGTTCTCATAACGTGTCCAAAATATTGTGACTGTCTACGTCTAATTTCTCTAATCATTTACGATTTTCATTCGTTTCTTGTAGCACTTGGTCATTGGGTTTATGTCTGCCCGTGGTATTCTTTGCATTTTCCTCAGAAACCACATTTCCACAGCCATTAGATGCTTTTCAGCTTGTCTGTCATTGTCCATGCTTCACATCCATACAAAAGTAAAGGTTCAATGTAGCACTTCAATGCTCTTTTTTTTTTCTCGTTGCAAATGACATCTTTTTATTGGTCAGTATGTTTTTCAAAGCTACCTTCGCCATGACGATTCTTGTTCTAATCTCCTCAAGGCATTTCCCATCAGATGTTATCACTGTACAGAGATAATTGTACCGATTCACTTGTTTAAGAATATTTCCATTTACTTGTCTTCTTCTTCTTCTGCGTTCGTCCGGATTTTTTTTTCTCGGATGTGACTACTTGTCTAATACATGTATTTGTTTTTCTAATGACGATCATCATGATCATAATCCTTCTTACAATTTAATTCTAACCCCAGTTGTTCACTATGTGCAACAACCGCATATACTAAATGTTGGAGACCCTGTCCACATTAAGGCATGATAACCGAATGAGAAGAATGGTAAGATGATAAAATGAGAACGAAATGAGAGGGACGGTAAACGGTGAAGAAGTATGGAGTGGAAGATATAAATACGAAAATTAAAAGACAGGTAAAAGCATTTATTCATTCAGTAGCATGTCCTTTGCAGAACCTTGCTCCTATAATAACCATCCGAAAAAGTTCTCGGTCATAAGTAAGATACCACATCGAGACTGTACACCGAGTTGCAGTTATTAACATAATTAAGGTATTAATAAAACTAGTACCGTTCACCATTTCTCTCATTTCGTTCTCATGGTTTCATCTTTCCATTCTACTCATTCGGTTATTATGTTTTAATGTAATCCTCGGTAAGGTGTGTAGTTTGTCGGGGAAAAAAAGAAAACTCCAACCTGCACACAGTTCGCGGCGACTGCACTAGCCAGGCGGCCTTAATTCCCCAGGCTCAAAAACCCCCTGCCACACACCGCAAGGTGCTATCATCATCAAGTGACCTGCCGGCTGACTTAGGCGTTCGTGGCTCTCCACAGATCTCGGTCTTTGGTGTTCTGGATCAACTCTGCTGATGATATTCCTCCATGCCACCGTCTCAATCCGTTCAGCATCATTTCTCTTGGTCTGCCTCTGCCTCTCTTCCTCTCGATCTTTCCAGTTGTCACGATGTTCTCCAATGTCTCTCTTCTCAACACATGACAAAAGAAAGCTGTTTGTCTCTTTCTTATTGTTGTATATAGTGTTCTGGTTCCATTAGCCTCTTTCAGGCAATCGTGGTTAGTTACTCTGGCAGTCCAAGGAATTCGCAACATTCGTCTTAAAAAACCACATCTCTGTTGCTTTTAAGTTCTTCCTAATTTGCTCATTTACATTCCAAGATTCGCTGCCATACAGCAAAACTGGTTCTATATAGTATTTTAGCACTCTCTTTCTTACATTCATTGATAGCGACGTATTGCATAAGATACTCTTCATTTTCTGAAATGCGGCTTTTGCCTGACCTGTTCTGCTCTTAATCTCTGTTGTACATCTTCCATCGGATGTGCCCCTAGGTATTTAAAATTATCCACTTGGTTGAGAATTTCCCCTTCTATTTCTATGTCACAATTTGGTGTCCCCATTTTCTTTGATATCACCATTGTTATTGTTTTCTTGATATTCAAGTAGAGTCCTTTCTGTGCACTCTCTTTTACTACAATGTCCAACAATCGTTGTAGGTCTGTTGCGTTATCTACAACAATTGTTGGACATTGGTGCTATATTGGCAGTAAATGACAGTTTTAATGACAGACAGTAGTCATCGCAATGTCTTCCTCGTGTTTATATATTGTGTTTTATGCTTTTGTTTGATGATGAAGGCTAGTCGCCGTAACGCCTTTGTTTTCCGTAATTGTGTTCTATACAGCTGCATTTCTTCGTGTTATTTTATCATGTTTACATTTCCACATCTTTACAGCAGTTCCGCTCAGTTTATGATTTTATTCGTTGTACGTGGTAAAAATTCCGCAGCGGAGCAAGCACGATAGGTGGCTTCTGATAATCAAAAGCAATTCCCCTCCCCCCCCCCTCCCCCGCCGAACGTTTCGGCAATGTTACCTTCCTGATACTCTCATAGAGCGGGTCCGTCCGGTCAAGTCTTCCGGCCGTTCTTCTCCTGTTGTGCGCAGACACCTTCGAGACATGTATGATCGTACATCTCCCTTATCAACATCCCTAAGTGTGTCTGCCCAGAAGCCTTCGGACACCCGGTGCATCTACCAGCGTTGACACTGCACCGTAACTGACCACGGGAAAGCCAGCTTCTTTTCCAGGAGGTGGCCTCAGACTTCACCTCCGCTGATACTAACAGCCCATTAGGAGATGATGGTGGTCCAATCAATCTCGTGCCCCATATCACCACAGACCAAGTTCCCTTCGCCACCCCCTTTCCTTTCCAGCTACCAGAACATCCAGAAAACGAACCATAACCGATTTGACTAGACTAGATCCACCACAAATTCGCACTGGTTCCGAAAATAACATCTGGAGACTACTGGGAGTTAGTCGGCGCCTGTGGCTTAGGGGTCGGTGACCGTAGTTTCACGAGTCCCCGACCTACCGGGTAGTAGGTTCAAAATGCAGCAGCAGACGAATGGAAGCAGATCACTTGATTCTATTGTATGAGATTCGGCCGTTCAGAAAGCAATGGCAAACTAATGAATGTAAAATAAAATTGCCCAGTATCACACAAAGGACAATAAGTGCTGGGGATGATTGCAACGCCATATGAAAAGAAAAGCTAACTTTAACCGGGGGTTGAACCCGAACCACTAGGTAGGTTTAACCACCATGCCACAGCAGTTTTAAGAAGGAGACTACAAGAACAGAACTCTGAGAACCCCTGGGCGAGGTAGATAGGCCAAAGAGACGATTCAGAAGCGGTGTCGAGTTTTGATTTCGTCAGGTGGAAAACGGCGCGGAAACTGAGCGATTGATATGAGATAGCAGAAATGGTAGGAAAGGATGAATGCGTGAAAGGTGAAAGAAGTCATTAATCAAAGTGCCAAACCCGTACTGGATCTTCAAATTTGTGGTGCGATAGCAACCTTCAGGGATTTACTAGTTTCTGTGTATTGCTTGCCTCTTCTTGTAGATAGTACAGCAGTCGAGGTTGTGCAGTGGTTGGTGAGTGCCTTTGGCAACCTTTAGTGAGAATCGCGTGGTTCGATTCCCCATGTGCTGATTGGTATTATTATTATTATTATTATTATTATTATTATTATTATTATTATTATTATTATTATTATTATTATTTCACTTGAAACGTCACGAAAGCTTGGAGAGAACAATAATGCCTGGGAACAAAACTCGCTTACACTCAGGAAATAAATGACCGTAGACCCCGAGGTAGACCAAGAAGACGGTGGAGAGATAATACATGTACAGACCTACAAGCACTTGGAATCAACGACTGGCAAGAGAAGGTCCACCAGAGAGACGAATGGAGACGGATTGTATCTGCAGCAAAGAACCTCAATGGCTCGGAAAGCTGAAGAAGAAGAAGATATGCCTGGGAAGAGAGGAAGAGGAAGGCCAAAGAGAAGATGGGTGCAGGATGTGGCGGATGATCTCCAGATGGGTGTATCAGACGCGGGACATCTTGCTTATGATTGAGAGGTTTTCCGGAAGGTTGTTATGGGAGCGAGGTTCTGCAAAGGACATGCTACTGAATGAATGAATTATTATTATTATTATTATTATTATTATTATTATTATTATTATTATTATTATTGGTGAGGGTTGCGTAGGCATCGACCCAGGTTCATAAAATAGTCAGAAGTGCTTAATTTACGATAGGTTAATGTTAAGGCCGTGTGGATCTCCCTGGCCTAGGTGTTAACGTCTTTCTCCGTAATCCCGTATATTCTCGTGAGTAACGTAATCTGCGCGAGAATCGGTAGCGGTTCTCGCCTCGTTGGTAACTTAGGGGTATGTGAGCCGGTCGCTCAGAAAGCAATGGCAAACTACTGAGCGTAATCTTGCCTAGTATATCAACAGCAGCTGAAAATGCTGAAGTTGACTGCAACGTCCTGTAAGGGATATGAAAAAAGGCCGTGTGTGTATCTTCTTTCTCGCTCTGTTCTTATTCTTTGTTGTTTTCTTATTATTATTCGTTTTGTTTTATCCTCCTTTCCTCCTTCATCTCTTCCATAACCACAACCACCACCACCACTATCATCATCGTCATCCGCATGACCCTTTTCTTCTTCTACCACCACCGCCGCCGCCACCTCCACCACCACTGTTACCACCACCACTAATATTACTTCCATTATTTTTCTTCTGCTACAACTATCATTACAACTGCAACTACTGCTGCCACTACTATTACTATATTTCACTGAGACAGCTTCGGGGAGCCAAGTGTCGCCTCTATCTCTATATAAGCACGCGAGCATGACTGAACAGGATACCTATAATGCGTTCACAAATGTTCACCCCCGTATAAAATTCCATAACTCAGTAACTAGTTGAGGGAAAATAACGAGATTTAGCATGTAACTTTATTATTATGTACATCCAACCACCCCCATCCCCACCCCTCTCAAAAAAATTGGTTTGTAGATTGTAAAGCAGATCTCAATTAGTCAGATCTCAACAACGACAAAGTGATAATTACACCGATGGACAAACAGCAGGTTCACATCTACTTACCGCTGTATAAACAGATCTCGTGCCAAACAGACTGTAGACAAACACGTGAACCTGCAACAGAAAAGTATGATACTTGATTTCACATTCAGTAATTTTCCTCCTTTATCGCAATGTACGAAACAACATGCCAACCAACAATCACGTTCGACAATCAAGGAATTGAACATATCAACCAACAATCACATTCGACAATCAAGGAATTGAACATGTCGCTCCCCCGATGTGTCTCCACCTTGTCGCGGTGGGGGAGCTCTCGTGTCCCAGAGATCCCAAGAGCATTGTCGACGGAAGCACAACTACATGTCGGACAAGCCTTGGGTTCGGGACTAGACCAAGAGAGACACAACCTGTAGACCAGTGTTTCCCAACGTGGGGCCCACGCCCCACAGGGGGGCAATTCGATTGTTAAGGGGGGCAATTCGAAAATGGAAGAAATCGGATAGATATAACAAAACGGGCAGACTTGAGACTGAAGTTAATTAAATTGGCACCTGACATAAAATCTCTTTGCAGCAAGCATCAAGCGCACGGATCTCACTAAATTTAAATAATTACTAATAATTAAAATAATAGAAAAATCTTTCATTAAAATTATTTTGTACTTGAATGTCAGTTCTCCATTATATGTTTTGATAATTTACTTACTGTGTTTGCTCAATCTCCCCCGATGGTGTTTCCACCTTGTCGTGGTGGGGGAGCTTGAGTTTCTCAATGACCCTGAGAGCTATGCCGGCGGTAGCGTAGCTACCAGCAGGGCCTCCCAAGCCGGACAGGTCAAAGGGTAGAGAACAGACAAAGAGAAACACCCTGGTCCTCCAGGTTGGGGGTTGAAGCGTGGGGTTAACATCCCCACCTTTGTAAAAACCTTTCTTTGTTACGAAACAAATACACGAGCCTCGATATCGGACCTACTTATCTGGACAACGACCTTGGAATGTTAAAGGACTTTTGAGATTTGGAACATGGAATGTACGGACACTATATCGAGCTGGAGCTGCCGAAGAACTAACCCGGGAGCTGGTTGAATATCAAATGGATATAACAGCAATTCAAGAAATAAGGTGGCCAGGAGAGGGTACTTTAGAGCAAAATGGAATGATTATAATATATGGAGGAAACACCCAAAATAAACATGAATTAGGAACAGGATTTGTCATAAAAAAAGAGTTATGGGGGAACGTTTTAAACTTTAAAGCTTTTAATGACAGGATTAGTAAATTACGAATAAAAGGTAAATGGAAAAATATAACGATGATTAATGTACATGCACCTACTGAAGAGAAAGAAGATGATATTAAAGAAGACTTTTATAATGATCTGGAAGATGTCATAGAAGAAACCCCCAAACAGGACATCCTGATTGTGCTGGGAGACTTCAATGCAAAAATAGGTAGAGAGCAAACTAATAAAAAAAGTGGCCGGTATGGAAAGCCTACATACAACTTCAAATGATAATGGATGGAGAGTCACCAACCTGGCAGAAGCCAAAGGACTGCAGATTAGCAGTACCAGACTACAAAGAAAGGATATACACAAACAAACTTGGAAATCATGTGACAAGAGAACCTATAATCAAATAGATCACATTTTAATTAACAACAGAAATGCATCAAACGTACAGCAAGTCAGAAGTTATAGAGGAGCTGAGTGCCATAGTGACCACTTCCTCGTTGGAGCAAAATTTAAAATAAAACTTCAGAGAGATTTCTATACTAAATTACAAAGATTACACTCAACATATAACAGAGAAAAACTACAAGACATTACAGTCAAAGAGAAATTTACAGATGAAATAAAATGTAAACTTGAAACTCTGCAAAACCCTTCGGAGGAAAGCGTTGACCAAACTTGGTTGAACATCAAGAATACAATTCAATCTACCGCAGAAGAATGTCTCGGTGTGTTAACCACGCATAGAAAGAACAGATGGTTCAATCAAAAATGTGAAGAAGCAGTCATTAGGAAGAAGAATGCCAGACATGTATGGTTAAATGACATTAATAACATCCAAAAGGAAGAGCATTATAGAAATGAATGTAAAGAGGCTACAAAAATAGTCAGACAGCAGAAGCGAGAATATATGAGTAATATAATCAAAGATATGGAAACTAATCACCAGAAAAATGAATCCAGAAAATTTTTTAAAGAACTGAAGTCAATGAAACGAGGGCACCAACAAAACACATATGGTTTAAAAGACAAAAATGGGAATATGATAAATACCAATGAGGAAATGTGCAACAAATGGAAAGAATATCTTATTGAATTACTAAATTGTGAAGCTCCAAGTAACATTTTCCCACAGGAAAAGGTTCTAACATGCGAACCACAAATTGAAGAACCTACATTAGAAGAAATCCTATATGTAATCCATCCATCCATCCATCATGTGCCATGCCGGTAAGCGTGGGCGGTCATGTTCTGCCATCTCACTCGATCAACAGAGTCGTGGATCAGTTCCGTATTTCTGTCTCGACCATGCCACAAGGCCAAGCCATCCAGATACTTGTTTCTAGGTCTTCCCCTTGGTCTGTTCCCCTCGATCTTACCAGTTGTCACCAAGTTCTCCAAATCATTTCTTCTCATAACATGCCCAAAAAATTGTGACTGTCTACGTCTAATGTCTCTGATCAGTTTACGATCTTCATTTGTTTCTTGAAGGACTTGTTCATTGGTCTTTCTGGCTGTCCATGGTATTCTTTGCATTTTCCTCAGAAACCACATTTCTACAGCCATCAGATGTTTTTCAGCCTGGCTGCTCATTGTCCAAGCTTCACATCCATATAAAAGTACAGGTTCTATGTAGCATCTCATGATATATGTAATCACACGACTTAAAAACAATAAGGCAACTGGGACTGATGGAATTGCTGCTGAATTTATAAAGACAGGTGGCCATCTAAAGCTATACGAACTAATAATAAAAATCTGGAGGACAGAAGAATTACCCCATGACTGGAAAGAGTCATTATTGATATCTATCTTTAAGAAAGGAGGCAAGTTCCCATGTGGAAATTATAGAGGAATATCACTACTGTCCACAAGCTATAAGATACTATCCGCAGTATTACTAAATAGACTAAACCCATATTCAGAAGACATATTAGGTGACTACCAGGCGGGTTTTAGACAAAACAGATCAACAATAGATCAGATATTTATCTTACGACAAATAGCCGAGAAACATTGGGAATATAAAAGAGATCTCCATAACATATTTGTGGATTTTAAAAAGGCTTATGATAGTGTCCATAGGAATATTCTATGGAATGCTATGCAGGAATTTGGAATACCAAGGAAGTTAATCAACATGACCAGACTATGCATGGAAGATACTTATAATATAGTAACATATAAAGGCAGGAAATCAGACCCCTTCCAAATAACATCTGGCTTGAAACAGGTTGATGCGCTACTCTTCAATCTGGCTCTAGAGAAAGTTGTAAGGAAGATAAAGGAGGAATGTGATATTGGAGGAACATCCAAGCTGCTTGGTTATGCAGATGATATAGATATTATATGGCAAAGTGAACAAAAGACATTGGAAATATTGACTCACTTAAAGGAAAAAGCCCAACAGATGGGGCTGGTTATCAACCAAGATAAGACAGAATATATGGTAATTTCAAGAGACGGAATGGCTAAAAACTCTTGCCACATACAAATAGATAATATGACCATTAAAAGAACGGAAACATACAAATACCTGGGTACAATCTTCAACTGCTCCAACATCATAAGGAAAGAAATACAAACTAGAATCAACTCTGGAAATAAGATATACTATGCACTACAACATCTACTAAAATCAAAGGCGCTATCTCGTAACACCAAAATCACAATATACAAAACACTGATCAGACCAGTTGTGCTGTATGGCTCTGAAACCTGGAGTACAATGAAAGGAGACGAAGCCTTGTTACAAACCTTTGAGAACAAAATTTTAAGACGCATCTTTGGACCCATTAGGGATACACAAAGTGGAGAGTGGAAAAGAAGAAGTAACAAAGACATTTATGATCTGTTTAAGTCCCCGCTAATCACTGGTATCATGAAGGCTAATAGACTACAATGGCTGGGGCATATAGAAAGAATGGAAGATAATAGGGAAACAAATCTCGCTTACACTCAGGAAATAAATGACCGTAGACCCCGAGGTAGACCAAGAAGACGGTGGAGAGATAATACATGTACAGACCTACAAGCACTTGGAATCAACGACTGGCAGGAGAAGGTCCACCAGAGAGACGAATGGAGACGGATTGTATTTGCAGCAAAGAACCACAATGGCTCGGAAAGCTGAAGAAGAAGAAGAAGAAGTTTGCTGAATAATTTCCTAGTGATTATCGGCCCTTTGGCTAGGATCGTGTGCATTTGCTGCTTCCCCCCCCTGGTCAGGGCGGGGACCGGGATGATCAAAGAAAAACCCATCACATATCTTCACTTTAGATGTGGGCCTGGTGGACCACTGTGAGAAATAGCTCACAGTGAGACTAAGGGTCCATACAGAAAAAGAGGGAGGCGGAGGAACCAGCTTGAACCCCCCCCCCTCCCCCCAAAAAAAATTCACCCAACATAACCGACACACAGGGACGCGGCACCGGGGAGAGGGGCGGGCGGATCTGGCCCATCTGGGAACCGAGAGCCCTTCTAAAAAAAATATGCAAGTTTCTTTAGTGAACATTTCAATTTTCGAATATTAAAAATGATGCATCATATGTTTTTTTTTTTTTTTGGGGGGGGGGGGGGGGGCATAAGAATGTCAATGTCTAAATTAGGCGCACGGTGCCGCTAAAGTTTGGTCCGGACACATACTCTAAGGTTCTCAGCTGAGGAATATGGCTTAACGCCTCTAAGCCATAAACACTCAGATGTGAGAGCCGGGCCAATACCCACCGACCGATAAATGGAGGTGAGATGCTGAGCACACTACATGCTTAGTTCAGATACTTGTTCGAAGGCTCTCAGCTGGGGGATATGAGGGATCCCCGGATGAGAGGGCCTGGCCGTTTCTCGCTCACTGAACGCGCACGGAGGTAAAGTGCTGAACCGGCAACACATGTAGCCTACCTCCTGAGCGAGTACTAAAGGTAGAAAAGTGCCCCAGTCGCACGAAATGGTTACGAAAAATGTCTGTATCTATACTCATAGAGAATGTAGTCAAGGTGGAAAAAAGTCTCAATAACACGAAATGGAACGCCTGGCTAGCGAATCCATGGCGTGGTCCGAAGTCCGAAGCGAAAGCTTATCTAGTGTATGTCGTCCGCAGACTGACCGTTCCTGGTTTGTGATTGAGTGACCAGTGGCAAGCGAAATGCCCAATAGATGGAAGTGAGGAATTAAAGCAGCCATGAGCAGGACGTGGAAATTCCTCGGGTGAGCCCAGTCTCAGAGCAATATGTGCCGGCTCTGCAATTTTCGAAGCCTCCTTGGATAGCGGGGAAGTGCCCATGGTCTGCCTTCCCTTGAGGGTTGACTGTGATGTCGTTGAGCGTTCTACTTTGACCAGCTGAGATGTGGGTGACACCACAGCAGTAACAGTCTAACGCAGTGTTTCCCAACCTTTTTTGTGCCATGCCCCACTTAAGCCTTTCTAAAATTCATATTGCCCCCCTCCCCCGCCCCACGCCCCCCCCCCCTCAACATATATATTATTTTTAATATTCAAAAATTGAAATGTTTACTAAAGCAACTTGCATGATAGGTTTTAGGAAGAAATCACTAGGTAATTATTGAGCAAACACAGTAAGTAAATTTTCAAAACATATAATAATGGAGAACTGAAATTCAAGTACAAAATAATTTTAATGAAAGATTTTTCTATATTATTTTAATTATTAGTAATTATTTATTATATAAATTTAGTGAGATCCTTGCGCTTGATGCTTGCTGCAAAGAGATCTTATGTCAGGTTCCAATTTAGTTAACTTCAGTCTCAAGTCTCCCCGTTTTGTTATATTCAGCCGATTTCTTCCATTTTCGAATTGCCCCCCTTAACAGTCAAATTGCCCCCCTGTGGGGCGTGGGCCCCACGTTGGGAAACACTGGTCTAACGTCTCTCGAACCCTGGGAAGGCAAACCCGTAGAAATGCCTGCTGAAGTCGGTTGTGCTGGCCTACGGGTGCAAATAAATCAGGCACAACGCATAAAACGTCCGAATGAAATGTCTTTCGTGCTAGGAACAGCTCTGACTAACTAGTTTTCCGAATAGTTCGTGTCCGGAAAAGCTCTGACTAGCTAGTTTCCGAATGTTCGTTGTGCCCGGAACATCTCTGACGGGGCACATCGACAAGCACATGTCCGAATCGAAAACTCGCTGAGTGGATACCGTCTGCAGACCGGTCTGGTTAGTGCGGGAAAGGCTCGTGGTGAACGATATGCCCAATATATTGAAGTGAGGAATTAAAGCAGCCATGAACAGGATGTGGCGATTCCCTCGGTGAGCCCAGCACCAGGGCGCTAAGTGTCGGCTCTGCAACTATGGAAGCCACCCTGGGTGGCTGAAAATGCCATGGACTGTCCCTGCCTTCTCTTGAGGGCTGATCGTAAAGCATTGGACCGTTCCAACTTGACAAGCTGGGATGTGGACGGCACCACAAAAGTGAGTGTCTCCCAGGAATGCAACCTGGTCAAAAATGCACGCTAAAGTCGGATGTGTTGGCCTACGGGTTTCGGCCCAAGGGCGCATAACTTAGACACACCGCAATCACATCTGAGAAAGAAAAAAAACAAACACTCCGGATGAACGCAAAGAAGAAGAAGAAGAAGATGTCAAAACCCACGGGGAATGTTCAACAGATTATAGACGACAAATGGCAATAACAATGCAGAGATTAAACTGCAGTAAGAACCCACGTTACAACACCAGCCAACAAATTAACGTTATTGTTTGAGAACATGCATCTTGCCAGTGTCAAAATACAGATGTGAGTCATGGGAAATTTTGCAGTAAAAAAAAAAGAAGACAATGTGTGCGTGCTTGCGTGTGTGTGTGTGTGTGTGTGTGTGTGTGTGTGTGTGTGTGTGTGTGTGAGTGTGTGTGTGCGCGCGCGTGTGTGTTTTTGTTGTTGTTGTTGTGTTGTTTTTTTGTTTTTGTTTTTTTTTTAAACGTAAATGTTCAGAAAAGTTATGAACAAATTCTTAGAATATCGTGGATTAAGAAGGAAAAAAAATACTGACATTCAACAAGATTTAAACATCGAAGAAAACATGCACGTAAACATCATAACGTCTTGGAAACAGAAAACCTGACTAACCCAACTGGCACCTTGCCGTTTAGAAAGACGATAGTTAGTACAATGGTGATATACCTCTACATAACTCAAAGCCTGGACTGAATTCAGACACCATGTGTTGTCCATGCAGCAAGATCCCTCTCTTGGCCTGCCTAGTCTACTCTAGGGGAAAGGTAACATCATTACGCCTGGAACAAGACAAGCTACAGAAGCTGCTGGATCAGCACAGCATTACTCTAACTGTCCGCCTAGACCAGATCTCAACAAAGGCTTCTTAGGACCTGGATTTCTCTGCCATGACTTTTCGTGTATAGGCTGCATTTACACGCACTAGGGTAAGGATATTACCCTCCCAATTGCGCTCCCCCGCCCGAAGCCGTTAGCACAGTGTGGAGTGTCGGGTTTGGTGAGCGACGCCCAACATTCGGCGGAGTTAACAGAAACCAGGTGGTACCGTCTGCTTGCGATTACGAATACCGGAATAAATATGCAAGAGCAAGGGATCCAAACTAACACCTATGACGTTATTAAACGTCCCAATAGTTTGGAAACAACGCTGATGTAAGGTATGGAAGAAGAAGCAGTGGTCGATCAGAACAAAGCTGGACACGCGATACAGAAGACACATTATACATGCAAATAAAGAGGTAGGAAAACTAAGTGTGATGAAGGGTTTTTACAGCGGGAAGTCTTGAAAGCCAGGTTCTGCAAAGGATTTACTAAACAATAATTTAAAAAAAAAAAAAAAGCAGCAACTGCGGGTGTATGAAGTTTGATGACCATCATATATTTGGGGCTGTGGGTATATGAAGTTTGAGGACCATCATATATTTATGGCTGTGGGTATATGAAGTTTGAGGACCATCATATATTTGGGGATGTGGGTATATGAAGTTTGAGGAGCATCATATGTTTGGGGCTGTGGGTATATGAAGTTTGAGGACCATCATATATTTATGGCTGTGGGTATATGAAGTTTGAGGACCATCATATATTTGGGGGTGTGGGTATATGAAGTTTGAGGACCATCATATGTTTGGGGCTGTGGGTATATGAAGTTTGAGGACCATCATATATTTGTCGCTGTGGGTATACGAAGTTTGAGGACCATCATATATTTGTGGCTGAGGGTATATGAAGTTTGAGGACCATCATATATTTGTGGCTGTGGGTATATGAAATTTGAGGACCATCATATATTTGTGGTTGTGGGTATATGAAGTTTGAGGACCATAACATATTTGTGACTGTGGGTATATGAAGTTTGAAGACTATCATATATTTCAGGCCAGAGTGCATGGATGCATAAGTGGTCAGACTTTCCAACCTGTAGCGAATGGCGATCCTAGACTGCGTTCAGGCCATTGTCAATGCAAATCTCTAACCGTTACATCAAAGCGCCTCTAAATAATTTTACACACCCACACTCACCAACACACACAAACACACGCACACACACTCACACGCACACTCACTCACACGCACACTCACTCACACAATATCGCATACCGCGTTCGAAATCAGCTGCAGGCGATTTGAAAGCAGACCGCTTTGGGTTAATTTTTAACAATGGTATGAGCTTCAGTCGTTCAGAAAGAAATGGCAAATTGCATACCATAAACGTGTCTAGTAAATCACAAACAGTAAAAGAAAAATGCTGAGGTTGATTGTGATGTCCTGTATGGTGTTTCTAGTGACTGCTACTTCCATCGATAATGAACTTGAATGTCCAGCCTACGTTTGTGTCTTGACTCGATCGACTTCTTCCGTGCAAGTGAAATAGTAGCATTCTTGGAAAAGACACTCATCGGGGCCAGAAGTTCTTACGATGCCAGGTAATAACAGCCAAACTCGTTTAAGTTATAGTAAAAGGAACATGTTCATTTATTGTTTCCACGAAATACGACATATTCTTCTGTACTTGTATATCCCCATCTCCAGGACTTCTATTCACTGTCTAATTGCTTGTTCGTTGTCGAGGCTTCTGTGCCATATAGCAGTTTTGAATGTACATAACATTTGACAGCTCTCACTTTCAAGGCCTTGTTAATATCTCTAGATGTTAATACTGATTTCACGCTGTTGAAAGCATTTTTGGCCATTCCTATTCTCTTTTTGATTTCTGTTTCACTTCTGCCACCATCTGTTATTACATGACCAATATATGAGAAACTTGTTACTTGTTCTGGTATCTTCCGGTTTACAGTGATGTTCATAGTTGGCCTCTCTTTTTTTTTTACAGCTAATTATAATAGCTATCGTTCTGTGGATGTCAGTATCTAAGCCCCATTCTGTTGTTCAGGAAATTACACACTCAAAATAGCACATTCAGACAAGGGAGTGGAACATGACAGCCGTGTACTGACGCTTAAGACGGACGATGTTATAATCCGAGGTGATAATAAATGGCAGTCCTTGAATTTACAATCTGGATTGCATAGCGCTACCAGACACTCGCTACGAGGTCTTGGGTTCGATCCTCAGCTGGGCAAATTTGAATTTTTCTAAAGTGATCTGGGCTCCCAGGTATATAAATATAAATCAAAAATATCTTGGGAAGTAAAGGCGACCTGTGTGATACTGACCACATCAGCCACCGAGTGCCGTTTGGTCTATACAAATACGGGTCTGGTTTTGTATGCCAGATGCGACTTAAGGCGTCATAAGCAATTTTACAATTTGTTTTTGTTGACTTACGGGGCAAGGCTGGCATGCTATATCCTAGGTCTTAAAAGTTACAGACAGATTCTTAGCGTTCTGTGGCTGAAGAAGAAGACAAAGACTTGAATATTACAAGACTTGGGCATCCCTTAACACTGGCTCATCATCACCAGCATGTCTCGTAAACTGAAATGTTTTGACTCTTTGAAACGTCACAGGGGTCATGAAAGAACAGTGATGGCAGGGATTAGGGGTCAGGGTGTCGGCTTGCCAGATGGCAAGTAAGCTCTCTGGACCTTAATGAAATGGGACTCCTTACACGTTAGACTCTCATCTGTCATCTACTGCCTATAATACATTGCGGTGTAGGACAGGGAAAGGAGGGGGGAGGGGACTAGAGCCTGAAGAATTACGGCAGCCAGGATAGCACAGTCGCCGCGAACTGTGTAGGTTAGGGTGTTCTTGTTTCCCCCCGACAGAAAAAAACAAATCCACATCTTACCGAGGATTCGAATTCAGGTCTCTCGAAGGAAAACTCGGTATTCTAGTCACTCGACCAGCCGACACTCAAGCATTAGACATTAGGTTAAAACGTTAAGACCTTTTAGTCCTGGCAACCAATAGTGTTAGATCAAGAGCGTCACTGACAGGCGAGTTCCTGGAGAATGAGGCAACAGTCAGCCAGCACGAGGGTGGACACCGAAGACAATGGGCGAGAAAGTTCGTAAGGCAGAGCAACTGGCGAAGGATCGAGAGTCTCTTCAGCGGTCCGTGATGGGGGAGACATTCTATAAAGGATCTGCTACATGATGATGATAAGAACATTTTTATGTATTAAAAGAATTGATTTATTTGTTTGTTTCGGGATTTGAGATTTAAAGAGTGAACAAAATCCACAACTGGCAACGCTGATCGTATTCCGGTACAAACCTAAGCTAAAGCCTTGAAAGAATATTGCGTGTACTTTGGAGAATGTTGCGTGTACTTTGGAGAACGTTGCGGTCAACCAGACGTGGAGTTTTCAAGTAATTTTATGCTCAGTGGTTTGCCGTTGTTTTGTGAACGAGAAGTCACAGATTACGCCCATTAACCAGTGTAGGGAATTAACCCACTACCCCGCCAGCATCGCAAGGGAAGTTTAACAGCGGGCTTCCTGACCTTTCCACCCACGTCTACTGCATGACTTGGAATCGCCATCTACAGATGGAGGTCAGAATGGACGAATAGTTAATAGCACTCACTCTTAAACTTCCGGTGTGCTAATACCGAGGTGGTGGGTTCAACCCTTACACCGGTCAGTTGGATTAAAATGCGAGTTCTCGTCCTTGACTTGGGGAGGTAAATTAACAGTACCTCACAAGTCGGAGTGTGTTCGCATGATGCCGAGGGACACTGGTAATAGGGAAAGCTAATCCACACACACAAAAATCAGTCCAGTGCACTAAAAGTATTAGCTCGTGTATGGACAACGCTTGAGTTCAAAGCGAGCGAGCGCAAATAATAATATTAATAATAATAATCTATCAATGTATGTATCATGTTTCTTCCATCATCAGCGAGCCAGTTGCCGATGCCACGTCAGCAGTCAGCTCCAAGTTAATCTCCCTCAGGATCGTACACTGTCTCCTTCTCCTAGATCCTCCTGGCGATCATTCCCTCCTGTTTTCCTATCAAGTTACGGAAACTCACACAAACAACTGGCAGCTCCCGCGTCTACCATCAGCATCCATGCTGGTGTTGTTTTGAAGAAACGCTTTCCTGTTTTGATCGGGGTCGTCGGATCTTGTTTATTTTATGCGAGGACTCGGTAACCACGAGCCTGAACTCCAATAGAAGGCAAAGGATGGAAAAGTCGGTAGCGTCAGAGGTAGCGTGTGGCGAAGTGGCTATGGTATTGGTCACAATCAGGAGACCAGGGTTCTAATTCCCGATAAGACAGAAATATGCTGTCTATCAGAGATAAAAGTTTTGGCTTGCACACCGCGTTGCCATTGTTCTAGAGCAAGGACTGGGAACGTCCGACCGGCGGGGTGTAACAGGTTTCTTTTTCTTCCACTTCTGCTGCTCCTCCCTCTTTTTCTTTCTTTCTGCTACTCACTGTCTGCTTCTTCTTTCTGTTCCCCTCGCCTTCCTCTTTCACTTTCCGTTCCTCTTCAACTTCGCCTTCATCTTCTACTTCTTCTCAGCAACATTAGCAATGGCACAAATATTGTTCCGATAGATAAATTCCGTGCCGATAAACATATTCTGTGCCGATAGACAAATGTCCGTGCAAATAGACGAATTCTGTGTCGATACACAAATTCTGTGCCGAGGACATATTCCCTGCCGATAGACAAATACTGTACTAATAGACAAATGCCTGGAGGTCAGCATGGCCGAATGGGTAAAAATCCTCGTTCTTACACATCCGGTGTGATGATGCTGAGGTAATGGGTTCAACCCCCCCCCCTTACACCGGTAGGTTGGACTAAAACGTTAACTTCTCGTCCTTGACGTAAATTACAAGTACCTCTGAAGTCGGAGTGGTGAGTTCAGCAGCAAAAACAACAACAACAACAACAACAAAATCCAAAAGCTGGCGCCTGCTATCGGTCTGTGAAGTGTTAGAGCCATCAATTATTTAAAACCTGAGTGCACGGGGGGATAGGTGGTCAGTCTTCCCCTCCAGTAGCAAGCGGCGAGTGCAGGCATGGAATCCTCATCCCATCGCGCTCATACTATAGCATTACCCACAAACTGTTAAAGCAGTGCGTCCGTTATACAGGGTGTTTGTAAAGTCTCACAACACTTTGTATGTAGAACAATTTTGAAGAATAAAGTACATGACGTCATCAAAATATGTGATCCACACTCCATCGTGAAGTAATATGCAGCGAATGGCTGTCGTCTGCTGGAGTAATTCTTTGCAATCCAAAACAGTATGGTGTTATCAACGGAAGAAAGAATTTGGGGTTGAACAAGTGTTTCGAAATGGCGGTCGATACACACAGATGGTTGTTGAAAGATTTATAGCAAGATTTCTTGATAAACAACCTCCTCATCGCATTACAGTTAAAAATTTGTTGATTAAGTTTTCATGAATACTTCATTGGTAATTTCCAGATTCCCCAAAACAGCGTTAGACCATAGCAATGACTAAAGTTAAAGTTAGTTGTATATCCTTTACAGGACGTTTGCAGTCAACACCAGCATTTTTTGATGTTGTTGATGCCTTGGCAAGCTTACGTTCAGTAGTTTGCCATTACTTTCTGAATAACCGGCACCCATACCATTTCGTAAAAAACCAGCACAACGCGGTCTACAGCCAAATTGTGCACAACTGTGTTTCGAACGCGGGTATGCGGGATCACGAATCGCGTCCGTAACGCCTTCGCCACGGAGGCGGCTAGCAGTGACTATTGTAACTAATTTAATGAAATTTTAAACACATTTTTAGATGACAACATGTACTTAATTTTTCAAAATTGTTCTACATACAAAGTGTAGTGAGACTTTACAAACACCCGGTATAAAAAGTTGTAAAGAGTTACAATCATCAGTGGCGAGTTCAGAAATAAAGAAACAACCGCGTCCCGAAGCAGGAACCTGGACTGGGTCAGTCATGTGCTAGGACCATCACCTTTTGTAGGCCAAAGTGCACGAAGGAATAGAGGTCAGTCTTTCTTTCCCATAGCAAGCGACGAGTTCAGACATAGAAAACTCGTCTGAATTAGCTCATGCCATTTTCAACGCGACTCTCTAAACGTTACACCAACACATCCGTCACAATGAGTTCACCTGTGCTAACCATCTTTTGTATCAACCGGCGACATGAAGATTCCTGTTCATCCAGTCTGACTGTGGAGCCACTAGCTTGTTGTACTTACCAAACACGGAAACAACATCTGTCTAATGGATTTCTCTCTTGTACTTGGAAAAAACACTGTCAGGGGAATCTAGTCTACCACTTACTCACATGTCATTGGGGTTTGTTAATTTTGATTGTGACATGTGGATTGAATTGTGTTTAATGAGTAACTTTACTGCGAACTACCTTTGTGTTTTCAGATACGTCAGTCGACATGGTCACTGCCTTTTGAGATCATGTGTATTGTCATTAGTCATTAGTCGCAGTTCCAACATAACAGCAACGGGCAACCCCATAATACTCCGTTCCTGTGGTAGCGAGTATCACACAAGTTCCTCACTATCCCATGTGGAATGTGGAACATACAGCAGTCCTGACAAAACCCACAGCGCGCACACGCATACATGCATAAGGTCGCTGCCAGAATGAAAACACAACAATCCGCCACAGGAAATACTGCAGCATGCACCTCACGAGATGCAGCGAAATATGCCAGGCAATAAATAGTTAGTGATCGTTTCTATTTCCATTCCTTTTGTTTTGGGTCCTGTCTGTCTTCTGTAACTTTACTTGTGACACTCGATTTTTTGGTTTTTGTACTTGGTCTCTTGGACCGTTCAGGGGCGTTTTATATATACATATTATTGTTTCATTCTTGTTGTTTCTTTGACAAAAACTGTCATCGAAACGTTCTGTATCTGTGTTAGTTTTTTTCATCGGGTCGAGCTTCTCAGTTACAGTTTGTGTTATTTATTCGGACTCACTTGAAAGCTCGGCTACAGCAAGCCCTTTTTATCAGTACCATACCTCAGAAAAAATAAATGGGGAGAACCGTTGAGGCCACTGAGACGATTACATAACTATTTATGTAATCATACCTCACAAAGACTGAAAACTAATTAATGCGATTTTTATTTAACATATTGTTCCATTAATCTAGCTTTGTTGTTGCCCAGAACTCTTCTTGACACATCATGAAATGGTTTCCTTTTGATTTCCACATCCACGTGAAATTTATATGCTAAAAATATTCTACAGTGGGTAGGTTATTAATTTTGGGGTTTTATTTTGCCAGGAAAGGCAGCTTAAAAAGGGTACCAGGACGTATCTTGGAAAGTAAAGGAGGATGTTTGGTATTGACCGCGTCGCTTCTCGGGCGCCGATTGGACGATAACAAATGGGGCCAACACCATATACCCGATACGACTTTCGGCGCGTAAAACGGGCCCTTCACCTTATGCTTCCATCTGTCCTTTATTCGCACTTATCCTAGACGGCTAAATATCTGACTCGCTACCAGAGGCCAAGAAGAGCATAAAGAGATCAGGAAGAGCAGAGAGCCGTGGTAGCGTAGTGTCTAGACGCTCAAGCGCTCGTTCGGTAATCATGTGTTCGATATGGCTTCAGTGTCGAATGTTGTGAATTCCTTGGACTGCCAGCGTAACTAATAAAGATTGCCCGCAGGAAGCTAGTGAAAGTAGATCATTATATACAGTTATAAGAAAAGACAAAAAGCATTCTTTGGTTATGTGATGAGAAGAGAGGCATTGGAGAATATTGTGACAACTGGAAAGATCATTGAGGAAAAGAGGCAGAGGCTGACTAAGAGAAATGATGCTGGATCTGTGGCCTGAAGGAATATCACCGGCAGGTTTGATCCAGAGAATCCAAGGCAGAGATCGATGGAAAGACATGAACGGCTACACCAGGTGGCGAGGTACATGCTGATAATGGTGATCTGGTGCATTGATGCGTCCTTCTATGGTCCTATAAACATATGACGATCTAAGGTTGAGTCTTGAGTAGCATTGTAACAGTTGGCCATCTAGTGTTTATCAAAGTTTACCCTAAACAACGTTGGCCATCTAGTATTTTATCAAAGTTAGCCTTATACAAAGTTGACCATCTAAGAGTCCTATACAAACTTGATCAGCTAAGAGTGTGCGTCCACGCTATTCCTACACTAGTTTGACAATCTAAGGGCATGTACCGGCTTGTCATATAAACAGTTGGCCATCAAATCGTATAAACAGTTAGCCATTTAGTGGTGTGTACCTGCTAGCCCTGTGACAAGTTGGTAATCTATTGGTGTAACTAAGGGTCATCGCGAAAAGCCCTATAAAAAAGTTGCTCATATTAGGGCGTATTCCGATTAAGTGTATAATAAATTGCTCATCTAATGGTTTGTTCCTGATTGCTTCTTAAAATGTTGGTAATGAAGTGGCGATGCCTGATTGACTCAATAATCTAGTGGTGCATTCTGGCTAGACATATGAATAGTTGGTAATCTAGTGGTGCATTCCGGCTAGACATATAAACTATTGATAATCTAGTGGTGCATTCTGGCTAGACATATAAACATTTGGTAATCTAGTGCCGCGTTCAGGCTAGACATATAAACAGTTGGTAATCTAGTGGTGCATTCCGGCTAGACATATAAACAGTTGGTATTCTTCTTCTTCTTCTTCTTCTCCTTCTTCTTTCTTCTTCTTCTTCTTCTTCTTCTTCTTCTTCTTCTTCTTCTTCTTCGCTCATGCGGAGAGTTTTTTTTTCGGACGTGATTGCGTTGTGCCTGTTTGCAGCAGAGCTGCGTTCTTGCGCCGTTAGGCCAACACATCCGACTTCTGCGGGCATTTGCTGACCGGGTTATCCTTCCCGGGGCCTCTATCGCACAGACGGACTATTCACGCACACGCAGGCCAAGAGTAGCAATCGCTCAGCGCACTCCCTCGGTACCCGGTGGTTGGTATTCTAGTGGTTTGTTCGGGCTGGGCTTATAAACAGTTGGTATTCTAGTGGTTCGTTCAAGCTAGACATATAAACAGTTGGTATTCTAGTGATGCGTTCCAGCTAGACCCTTAAACAGCTGATAATTTAGTGATGTGTCCCTGACTTACCCTTAACACGGTTGGCATTCGAAGGGCGAGTCCTGACTTTAAACAAACGCTGCATGTCCTTTTCATGACGTTACAACTAACCCCAACCTGGGGTTGATTTTCTAAGCAATTCTAGGTTGAGAAGATGCCACTTCTTTCTGAACGAGAAGTCAACTGACCGGCGTGTGGAATGAACCCACCACCCAGCCGTCTGCGCACGGGAAGTTTACGCGGGAGTTTGATGAACCTCTCGGCCTAATAACGTTGGTAGTCTAGTAGTGCTTTCTAGCTCACCCTGGGCTCGCCTTATGTAATCTATGGTTTGTGTCTTCGTTTTTTAAATATAACGGTGTGTCCTGGGTTCGACCTATATAATGTTGGTCATATATTGGTGTGTCCTGGGCTCGCCTTATTTAATGTTCGTCATATATTAGTGTGTCCTGGGCTCGCCTTATTTAATGTTGGTCATATATTGGTGTGTCCTGGGCTCGCCCTATAAAATGTTGGTCATATATTGGTGTGTCCTGGGCTCGCCCTATAAAATGTTGGTCATATATTGGTGTGTCCTGGGCTCGCCCTATATAATGTTGGTCATATATTGATTTAAAAAAAAAAAACTATAAAAAAATAAAACAAGCCGCCTAATTCCACACAAGGACTGCCCATAGCTGTTTAAAATTATGCGCATTTGCATATATTACGTCACCTCAATATGAGATGGGTTGAACGTATATTCTTTATGGTCACATGTTCGCTTCCAGAGTATCTTAAACATTGGTGAGGATGCTTTTCAGGAGGCCCCGTTCTCTATTAGAACTTTGGAGGAAATGTCTGATGTATCGAAATCAAAGATTTCAGACAATCACATGTCTGACATTCGAGACAGCGATGGACTGGTTCAGCCGGCGCGTACACACAAATGGCAAACATGTGGTTTTTGGAATCTGGGATTCCGTGTGTGAGCAAGGCGGTGACTTCTGACCTTCCCGACAAGGAAATGTTGGTAAAACAGAAACACAATGCAACAACAACGGCATGCCGGGCTAGATGGCTACAACATGGCCAGCGTCAGGAAACATTAGGCAAGAAACTAAACAGCATCACATGCTGATTCAGTACATTAATGCCGAATTCCCCACCAGAAGAATGTTTTTCTACATACACGATCAATTGCCGAGGCAGAGCCGGAGGAGACTTGATAGGAAACAGTCTGTGTACATACGGGCGTCGACGGCAGCAGCGGAGTTAACTGCAAGCAGATCGCCGGGAGAATGTGTTACAAGAGGGTAGATTTGTCTTCTATGAAGCGCCTTCTCGACTGGCAAAGGCGACGATGTCTTAGCATAAGCAGGTCAATTTGTAGTTGTTGCTGTTGCGTTCGCTGTCTTTGAACACAATCGTAGTTCATACACGTGCTAATAAAATTAGTGCATTGATCTGATTTTTGAGTGTGGATTAGCTTTCCCTATTACCAGTGTCCATCGCCATCAGGCGAACTCTTTTCGACTTCAGAGGAACTTGTAATTTACGTTCCCAAGTAAAGAACGAGAAGTGAACAATTTAGTCCAACTGACCGGTGTAGGGGTTGAACCGGCTAACCGGCATCAGCACACCGGATGTTTATAAGCAAGCGCCCGTGTCTATTCGGCCATGCTGAATACCCCCCCCCCCCCCCCCCCCCCAGCAAGCCACTTAAAGTGAAGGGTGAAGTTTCATGACAGCCTTTCACCCCTGAAGTCGGGGTGGGTTCGCCTGATGGCGAGGGACACTGTTAATAAGGAAAGCTAATCCACACACAAAATTCAGTCCAGCACTAATGGGAGTAGTGTGTATAGACTACACTTGAGTTCAAAGCAAGCGGGCGCAAATAAATAAATAAATAAATGACAGCCTTTCATTGTGACAAGGATACATGTCAGTGCACGTACAGATACATTATGTTGGAAGTCGTATGATGTGACGAAACATGATCGCCCACGTCAGCCAGAAAGGCGCTTTATGATGTAAGTAGACACAGCACTAATCACTATCAAGCGGCCTGTCCTGTGATGAACTTCACCCACGTAACAGGCTTTCGACGTTCCTCTCAACCGTAAGTTGACACACTTAAGTGCAGTGCAAGCCTCTTAAGGCTATCTCGGATAAGGCAAATTTCTGTTGTGAAGAACAATATTGTATAGTACGTTGTAAATGTATTACTATATATATTTTATACAAGTTAAAAAGTTAGTTGCATATCCTTTACAGGACGTCGCAGTCAATACCCAGCATTGTTTGCTGTTGTTATATCATGGTAAAATTACGTTCAGTAGTTTGCGTTGCTTTCTTAAACAACTAAATGAGCCTGTTTTGCTGTATGGGAATGAATCTTGGGATGTAAATGAACAAACTAGAAAGACCTCTGAAGCAAAGGAGATGTGGTTCCTAAGACGAATGTTGCGAATTGCTTGGTCTGTCAGCGTAACTAACAACGATTGTCTGAAAAGAGATTAATGGAACTACCGGTAGAACATTATACACAACAATATGAAAGAGAGATACGGTTTTCTTTGGTCATATGATGAGAAGAAAGGCATTGGAGAGACATCGTGACAACTGAAAACATTAAGGGGAAGAGGGGTAAAGGCAGATCAAGAGAAATGATGATGGATGGATTGAGACAGTGGTATGGAGGAATAACATCAATAGAGTTGATGCAGAATACCAAAGACCGCGACCTGTGAAGACATGAACGCCTATGCCAGCTGACAAGGCACTTAATGATGATGATGATGATGATGATGATGATGATGATGATGATGATGATGATGATGATGATGATGATGATGATGATGATGATGATGATGATGATGATGATGATACTAGTCTAATAAGGTAAAGATCCTCCCAACAAAAGTAATTCCTAAGGGGTGTGAAATGTTCAGCCTTCCCATATTCTAGGCCAAAGCATATGAGGTGGATTGATATTTTTCCTTCCTTTCTCATTTCCCATATTAGGCATTTCATAGACAGCACTAATCAATATCCAGTGACCTGTTCTATGCAAAACTTCACACCCTTAACAATCTTTCGACATTTCCACAAATAAGTAATATAACAGTCTTAGAAGGTAAAGATACTTCCAAAGATACTATGTCCTGCCTCTATTGATGTTACGTTTTCAGAAAGAAAATGTGGCGGTTTCTCTTTGTTGTCCACATCAACATCTATGGTTTGTGACTTCTGTCTTTGACGGCAAATTCCGGTTGTCGGGGGAAAATGCGTTGCTTGCTCTGGTGAGATGTACATATATCCACTCATTACAGTTAATAGGTTGCCGTGCTCTGCTCATAGCTTCTTGCCGCAACAGACAGAGACGTCAGGATATATGCTGATGTCATGAGAAACATGGATTCATCGTTATCCTGTGCCATGCCGATAGGCCTGGGCGGTCATGTTTCGTCATCTCACACGATCACCACAGTCGTGGATCAGCTCTGTGTTTTTGTCCCGACAATGCCATGTGGTCACGCCATCCAGATATTTACTTCTCTGCCTTCCCTCAATCTTGCCAGTTGTCATCAAGTTCTTTAGTTCATTTCTTCTCATAACGTGCAACATACGCATGTGAGACCTGGACACATACTAAACAAGCTGAACAGCGCATAAATGCCTTTGAATATAAATGTTATAGACGGATTCTAAGATTATCTTGGATACAGAAAAGAACAAATGTATCCATACGATACGATCTGAATACTGAAGAAGGTTGGCTATTAAAGACCACAAAACACATAAAATTGACATGTTGTGGTCACTTGAAAGGTCATGCAAGTTTGGAGAGTACAATAATGGAGGGGCATATGCCCGGGAAGAAAGGAAGAGGAAGGCAAAGGAAGAGATGGGAGCAGGATATGGCAGATGATCCCCAGATGGGTGTATCGGACGCGGGACATCTTGCTCATGACCGAGAAGTTTTCCGGAAGGTTGTTATGGGAGCGAGGTTCTGCAAAGGCCATGCTACTGAATGAATGAATGAATGAATGAATGAATGAATGAATGAATGAATGAATGAATGAATGAATGAATGAATGAACATGCGCCCCGCCCCCCAAAAAGTGTGACTGTCTGCGTCTAATTTCTATAGTCAGTTTACGTTTTTCATTTGCTTCTTGAAGGACATGCTTGATTGGCTTTGTTGTCTGTCCATGAGTTGTGTTGCACTGGATCGTCAATCCTGTGGTTCAGTACAACCGACTTCGACAAGCAATGTTTCGGGTTTGTTTTCCCCAGCCTGTGACTGTCCCCAGTCTAACTACAAGGTCGCAGGTTTGTGCCACACCTGGTATAGTCCCTAGCCTGTGACTGTCCCCAGTCTAACTACAAGGTCGCAGGTTTGTGCCACGCTTAGTATAGTCCCTAGTCTTTGACTGTCCCCAGTCTAGCTACAAGGCCACAGGTTTGTCCCTCACCTCCTCTGGCCCTCTCGCTATTTCACACTGTGCTCTGCGCCTTCTTCACAAGGTCGTGTAGCGTGACTTCTGCCATGTCGTATGTTGTAGGTTGTATAATTCTGCCGTCTGGTCTACAAAGTTATAGGACTAGCGCCATATGCCTGTATAACTGAAAGCGTGTAGACTGGATCCTTTACTGTTTTACTTACTGATGTATTACTTACTTATGTTTTACTTACTGATGTTTTACTTACGTATATTTCGATGTAGACCATTCTTATGGTCACTGCCCACGCGTAATATACATAAAGACAAAATGTGAAGAAGAAAAAATTGAAAACAAAACTAGCAGACATGCAATCAATAAGTCTAAAACAATAATAAGTTTAAGACGCATATTCCTCAATGAAAAACGGGTGGTAATACCAAAATAATTAATAAAATGATGTATTGAACATTTTTAACAAAACAGCTGTAGCAGATAGGAATGGAGGGTTATTACAAAAAGTTAAAGTGGGTACATAAATGTATAGCAACAGTGACAGTGAATCGGTAATCAATGATAAAGTGTGCTACCAGCAGGCGTTAAGTATCCTTCAAATATCACCTACAGCAGATAAGTTCGCGCGATAAGCATCTCATAAAACGATAATTCTGACGCAGAAAGCCGACTTGTGAAAGCCATTGAGTCTTGCGATGAACTTGGGCAACCGCAGATAATGTCATGTGTCAGCAGAATGAATCACCCTTAATGCACGCGAATCACTGACGCCCAGAGAATATACTACGCTGGAAATAAAGTCCCGTAAGTAAACTATCGTTGAGGAGCAGGTGGCCGAGTTGTCAAGGCACCAGTCTTTGATAAATTACGTCAATTTCTGTAGCCACGGATAATGTCGCGTCGGCAAAATGAAGCATCGCCCTTTATTCACACACGTAACTGAGACAATCAGAATACACTAATCGTTATATACTATTGAGAATACACTAATGAGAGTGAGAATGTATCAGTCAGAATATACTAGTGGGAATATATCAGTGAGAATGTACTAATGAGAATATACTTTTTTGTTTTAAATGTTGCATATCCCTTACAGGACGTAGCATCAACACCAGCATCTTTCAGCAGCTGTTAATGTACTAGGCAAGATTACGCTCAGTAGTTTGTCATTGCTTTCTGAGCGACCGGCTCACATACCCCGTCGCCGATTCTCGCGCAGGTTAAGTTATTCACGAGAATATACGGGATTACGGAGAAAGACGTTAACGCCTACGCGAGGGAGTCCGGAGAGAATATACTAGTAAGAATATATCAGTGAGAATATACTAATGAGGATATACTAATGATAATATATTAGTGAGAATATACTAATGAGGATATATTGATGTGATGATAATATATTAGTGAGAATGTACTAATGAGGATATACTAATGATAATATATTAGTGAGAATATACTAATGAGGATATACTAATGATGATATATTAGTGAGAATATACTAATGAGGATATACTAATGATAATATATCAGTGAGAATGTCTAATGAGAATATACAAATGAGAATATATCAGTGAGAATGTACTAATGAGAATATACAAGTGAGTTTGTACTAATGAAAATATACTAATGTTCTTTTTCATGTGGCCATTGCCATGTGGTGTTGATGATCTATTCTTCCCCCAGTCTTCTGTCCCGTGTACTGCTAATCACTTTTTTCCGCTCGCTTTGAACTCAAGCGTAGTCCATACACGTGCTAGTACTTCTAGTGAACTGGACTGATATTTGCGTGTGGTTTAGCTTTTCTTACTGTCCCTCGCCATCAGGCGAACCCACTCCGACTTCAAATGTACTTGCAATTAACGTCCCCAAGTCAAGGGCGAGAAGTCAACATTTTAGTCCACCTGACTGGTGTAGGGGTTGAACACGTTATCGGCATCAGCACACCGGATGTTTAAGAATGAGTTCTCTTATCCATTCGGCCATGCTGCGCCCCCCCCCCCCCCCCCCCCCGCGCTAATCATTTCTGATACTGGTGTACCTTCATGTCTTGATGTCAAACTGTCCAACATCTTCTATTGGTCTTCCCCTGTGTTGTCACCACCCACTATAGCTTTCCTTTTCTAATGACATGTGCAAAGAATGCGAACTGGTTTATTCTGATGCGAGCAATCTGTTCTCTTTGTGAGTCAACTTCTTTCAAGATATATTCATCATTCTTCCTATCCATTAACGGTGTTGTAAACAAAATTTCTTTCATAAAACCACTTCTCTTGATCTTCCACATAATATCTCACTTGCCTGCTAACTGTCCATGATTCGTTTCTGTACATCAGGATTGGCCCTGTCTAATGTTTTGAGTTTAAAAAAAAAAAAAAGAAAGAATAACAAGAGGGTCGATGAAAGATGAAAAGGTTTTAAGGCCTGCTTTATGAACAAATCGAAAATGTAATTTTATGGCATATACAATTGATGAGTTGCGCAGTCTTAATTGTCACAGATTCTAGAAAGAAGTTGGCATCCTTCGGCACGCGAGCCAAGCGATGCACCTGGAGCGATTTTTAATGGCACGCTAAGTGAATTGAAATATGTAATATAATCTCATTAAAAGGGTGAATTTCTGTTTTCACACAAATGAAAGGTGTTTTTACTCCACAGAGAAGTCGCTTTATTTATACCCGTGCATTCAAAATCATGTGTGAAGCAGAAAGTGACCAAATACACACTGATATTTAACAGTTAACCAATGAGAAGGAAGGATAAGTATGACATTAATCGATTAATGAATAAGGTCAATAATAATCAATGACTACTAAAACTACTTGTCGCCCGGGTTTGAATACTAGGACAACTATCTCCAACCGCCTCCATTTCTAGTATAACACCCCCGGGAAGGTTAACCCGGTCAACAAATGCCCGCAGAAGTCGGATGTGTCGGCCTAACGGCGCAAGAACGCAGCTCTGCTGTAAACAGGCACAACGCAATCACATCCGGAAAAAAACTCCGGATGAACGAAGAAGAAGAAGAAGTATAACACAAAAAAACATCACTGTACGCACACTCACACACACCTGACACACGCGCATCCCCACTTATAATGAGCAAGAAATTACACCCTCCAAATAAAAAGACTCCACCTACAGGCTCAAGTTAATACAGGGAGATATTCCACAGAGCACTTAATACTTTGATAAGGACACGGTGACGGCTTTGTGACATGTGAATGGTCATTTATGAAACGATAGCACGGAGAAGGACGTGCTGGTGTGCCTGAACAGTTGACAGTGATTGACGGTTGCAGCACTGGAGGATGTTATCAAATCCACCATCCTGTACTCTAGGCCGCTTGTCCTAAATGGGGTCCATCCTGGCGATGATGCTGGTAGTATGTTTTTAACTCTTCGTGTCATAAGAAGTTAGTGTGTTAAAATAACGAGCTGGCTGGACGCATGTAAAATAAAAGTTTGTCTGGAGTTAGATGAATGATGAAAAACAGACATAGAAAAAGAAGATGATGATGAGTCAGTGGAATAAAATGCGGAAGAGGATTATGGCAAAGAAGAAGAAGAAGAAGAAGAAGAAGAAGAAGAAGAAGAAGAAGAAGAAGAAGAAGAAGAAGAAGAAGAAGAAGAAGAAGAAGAAGAAGGAGAAGGAGGAGGAGGAGGAGGAGGAAGAAAAGGAGGAGGAAGAGAAGGAAAAGGAGGAAGAGAAGGAAAAGGAGGAAGAGAAGGAAAAGGAGGACGAGAAGGAAAAGGAGGAAGAGAAGGAAAAGGAGGAAGTGGTGGAGGTTGAAGATAAGCAGTACCACGAAAAAAAAACTGCAATATTCTTCGTCTTCAAGCATTTTCAATACTGCAAAAATAGCATGTGGAACCACGAAAAAACGCAAAACACGAACAAAGAAAATAACAAGTTGGTGGAACGCAGAAATAAAGAAAGCGGTAAAAGACCAAAAGGAAAAATATAAAAAGTGGTTGAAGAGCAAACAGGAACGTGATTACATAGAATGTAGAATAGCGAGAAGACATGTGAGTAGAATAGTCAAGAGAGAAAAACAAAAAGACGGAAGAGTATGGAGAACCCCTAAATAAAAAATACAAGGAGGCAACTAGAAACTTCTACACAAAGATAAGTGCAATGGGAGCCAGAGGAGAACCATTTGACCCAACTGAAATAATTAACAGCGAATATGGAGAACCAATAAGTGACAAATCCTAATAAGATGGAAGCAGTATTTCGAACAACTTCTCAACATCCCATCAGATGTCACAGGAATTCAAGAGACCTACACAGATATCACCGAAGAACTAGAACCAGACATACTAAAAGACGAAATTACAGAAGCCATCAGATTAGCCCCACTGAATAAATCACCGGGACAGGATGAAATACCAAATGAATTAATTAAAGCAGCAAGAGAAGTAGGAACAGCTTGGCTACATAGACTATTCAACCATGTTTGGGTAGAACAACAGACACCACGAGAATGGGGAAACTCCATAATTATCCCAGTTTGGAAAAACAAAGGCAGCAAAAGAGATTGCACACAATACAGAGGCATTTCACTGTTGAGTCATACTGGGAAAATATTTTGCAAAATTCTTGAAAAAAGATTACGAACTACTTTAGAACCCCAGCTAAGCGAAACACAACTTGGATTTAGGGAAAACAAAGGATGCACAGATGCCATTTTTGCTCTTAGACAACTGATAGAAAATTCAATCGAATTCAATGAAACACTCAACTTAGCCTTTGTCGACCAAGAAAAGGCATTCGATAGAGTAGATAGAAACAAGCTGTGGGAAATTCTTAAACAATCCTTAAACAATATGGAATGAGTTCACATCTAACAAACATATGTATAAGTTTATACAACAACAGTGAATGCATAGTGAGAGCAACTGGAGGACACCCAGAACCCTTCACCATAAGATCTGGAGTACGACAAGGTTGTGTCCTGTCCCCTCTCTTGTTCATAACATATATAGACAACATATGTAAAGAAACCAGCCAAGCAGATACAGCAAGAATACCGCATGACGAGAACACAGAAGAAGAACCATCTGCAAATCTAACCATTAGAGAACTCCTGTTTGCGGACTACCAAGCACTAATAGCAAAATCAGAAGCTGAATTACAAGACCACATGAATAGTCTAAACGAAATGTGTAGGGAACATAACATGAAAATTAGCACAAGCAAAACAGAGGTAATGACTATAACTAAAGAAGAACAAACAACAACAATTCACCTAAACGAACATCCCTTGAAACAAGTAAAGAGTTTCAAGTACCTAGGACGTATAATATCATCAAATGACAGATCAGAAGACGAGATCGAAAATAGGTGCAATAAGGCAAATCAACTCATTGGACAAATGGCACCAATACTAAAGAACAAACATGTATCAATAACTACTAAGAAAGCACTTTACAACACAATCTTCCTACCAACTCTATGCTACCAATGCCAAACCTGGATAATGACAGAAAAAGAGAAAAGAAAAATCACAACAACAGAAATGAGGTTCCTGAGAAGAATACTCAACGTATCAAGAAGAGATAAGATCAGAAATGAAGAAATCAGGACTAAAGTGAGGGTTATAGCAGCACTAGATTTTATTAGAAAGCAGAAAGTCAAATGGTTTGGCCATGCAAGTAGGTTACCAGTCAACAGCATACCACTACAAGCAATGATGTACATACCAGATGGAAACAGAGGAAGAGGCCGACCACGTAAACGTTGGACGGAGGAAATAGCAGTCCATGGGAATATCGATATATGAAGCCCATAATCTGGCACTCTCACGATGTTTATACTTCATCTCGACACTGCAAGGTACAAGAGGAACATGATGAGATGAGATGAGATGAGATTCTTCTTCTTCTTCTTCTTCTTCTTCTTCTTCTTCTTCTTCTTCTTCTTCTTCTTCTTCTTCTTCTTCTAAATCTTCTTCTTCTTCTTCTTCTTCTTCTTCTTCTTCTTCTTCTTCTTCTTCTTCTTCTGCTTCTTCCTTCTCCTTCTTCTTCTTCTTCTTCTTCTTCTTCTTCTTCTTCTTCTTCTTCTTCTTCTTTATTATTATTATTATTATTATTATTATTATTATTATTATTATTATTATTATTATTATTATTATTATTATTATTAATACAATTAATAAGTCGTCAAGGTGTCTTCAGCGTATATATTTACCTACAGTAAATCAGTTAAGTTGAGTCAAGAACCGACATCACATCATTTAAGATATTGATTGATTGATTGATTGATTGATTTAAGAACCGACATCACAGCATTCGGGGCATTCCCATAAGCGCTCCGTCCCCATCCTCAGAAGCCAGCGAAGAGTTCCAACCCCAATTTAAGATATTCTCACATGTGCTCCCTCCCCAACTTCAACAGCCAGCGAAAAGTCCCAATACTAATGGTAATAGCAGCAATCTGATCATGTCTGGCCTTTTCTCACACTACAGAGTTTCGGCCAGATCCTTTGGTCACTCCCTGCTCCACCATTCTCTCTAGGCCATGGTGATTTATCTGTTCTTTCACACCATTTATGCGATCTCAATGTGTTCAATCAGGTGCCGTCTCCGCAATGAAGGTTGGCTGCAATGGATCTCCAACACTGTCTGTCTCTTGCCTTGACTGTACATTCTGTCAGGCTGATGTTCATACATCTCGTGATGTTATCCTCCCACTTGTATCGTTGTCTACCTCTTGCTCGCTTGCCCTCAACCTTACCTTCCAGTATGGTTTTTATAAGAGTATCATGTCTTTTAACGTGGCCAAAATATTTCACTTGTCTCCTCTTTATTTCTTTCATCAACTCTCTCTTCTTTCCAAGTTTTTCTGGGACCTCTGCATTTGATTGTTTTTGTTTCCATGAAATACGACCTATTCGTCTGTATATCCACACCTCCAGGGCTTCTATGTGACTTTCTAGTTGCTTGTTCAGTGTCCAGGATTCCGCGCCATACAGTAGCGTTGAATATACGTAGCATTTGACAATTCTCATTTTTAATGCGTTATTAATCTCTCTAGATGTTAATACTGATTTCATGCTGTTGAAAGTATTTTTGGCCATTCCTATTCTCTTTTTGATTTCCATTTCACTTCTGCCATCATCTGTTATAATATGTCCAAGATAAGAGAAACTTGTTACTTGTTCTAGTATCTGCCCGTTTACTGTGATGTTCATTGATGACCTTTCATTTTCACTGCTAATTATCATAGTTTTTGTTTTTTGGATGTTAATATCTAAGCCACATTCTGCACTGTGCCTGTTTACTTCATCCACTAGGTCTTGCAACTCTTGCTCACTTTCTGCTAGTAACACGGTATCGTCAGCAATGTGTTACAGTTTACTAAAGTCTACTAAGTCTACCCAGGGTGTGAAAGTACCTACAGCAGATGTCATAAACATGACAACTGCGACTCCTGCGTCAGCATGATCTTTCTGCTCTCCAAAATTATTCATCATCATCATCATGTGCCATGCCGATAAGCGTAGGCGGTCATGTTTCGCCATCTTACGCGATCACCACAATCATGGATCAGCTCTGTGATCTTGTCTCGGTCGTGCCACGTGGCCAAGAAATTTACATCTCTGCTTTTTCCTTGTTCTCTTCGCCTCAATCTTGCCAGTTGTCACCAAGTTCTATAGTTTATTTCTGTCTGTCCATAATATTTTTAGCATTTTCTTCAGAAACCACATTTCCATTGCCGTGAGTTCCCCCCCCCCCCCCCCCCCCCCCCCCCCCCCCCCCCAGCTCGTCAGCTCATTTTCCACGCTTCACATCCATTCAAAAATACATGTTCTATTTGAAACGTCAACACGCTTTTTCTCGTTGCAACTGACATCTTTTAATTGGTATGTTTTCCGTCCCTGGAAGGTGTGGAGATATGGTGTTACAGAAGAATGCTTAAAATTTATGGACAGCCAATATGAGCAATTTGGACATGTTGAGGGTAGCTAATTAGCAAAGACAACTTATCGCAAACATCAGAAGGAAGGAGTTATAATTTCTTGGCCACATCATGAGAAGACAAAAACTGGAACATGTGACAACCGGAAAGATTTGCAGAAAGAGAGATAGAGGAAGACATCGTGAAACAATTCTTGACAGTCTTGTGTCATGGCAAGGAAGGGAGCCAACACACGAATTGATCCATGCCGCGGAGATCACAATTTGTGGAAGGGCATAATCGCGCACGCCAGCCAGGAAGGCACTGAATGATGATGCTTTCCATCTTGCAAACATCTTTTCCCAACATTTTACACACTATTCACGTGATCCCAAAGTGTTAACGTTTACTAAATCTAGCCAAGGTGTTAAACAAAGAATAATCCGGCATTGATCCAGTTAAGAAAAAGGATATGATTGACTGAAATAAAGAATAATCTGTCACTGATCCAGTCAAGAAACTGTGCGTGGTTGATTAAAACATAGAATAATCTGGCACTAATCAAGTCAAGAAACTGAAAGTTTGATTCAAACATAGAATAAACAATCTATATATTGTTTGTTACTTTATACATAATAAGTTATAACAAGACTCGGCTGTTTCGTCTGAGAATGGAGGCAGAGGCACTCATAGTATCGTACCTCTTGCTGGAGGACAAAGAGCGCAGATATGTGATTGTAACAGACTCACAGAGTATGCCGAGAAAGGTGAAGATTAGCATGCTTCTTGCAGAGTGACATGCTTCAATTTCAAAATGAAAGACAATAAGCATGATTGGATCTTGTCCTCGGGACATGCTGGTGAGAAGGGAAATGAGCAGGCGGACAGACTGACTGTGTCTGCACATTTGGGTGGTGTATTGGTGTATGATAAGGCAGTTTTGGTCAGGGTTTTTTGGAATCATACGTATAGTGAGGGAGAGCAGATAAATCACCGTAGGCTAGAGAGAATGGAGCTGCAAGGAGTGACCATGAGATCTGGCCGACAATCAGTACTCCGGGAAAAGGCCAGAGGGACACATAATCAGACTGTAAGTGGTACCATTAGTACTGGAACTCATCGCTGTTTGTTGAAAATGAGGAAGGAGCACATATGGGAATGTTCCGTGTGCTGTAATGTCGATTCGTCACTCAAATCAACTCAGATTTAACATTACTTCCCTTTCAGAAGTTGTATTAACATTCACTTTCCATTCTTCTTTGAAATAAATATATGATTCTACATTTTCAAATAATATTGTCGTTTATTCATTTTGTACAGAAGCGGACTTGGATATATATGTTTGCAGTGTTATTATTGTATGTAGAAAATACTCCACCATTCCCTATGAATTGTGACCCCCTAACATTTAAAAACCTGTATAAGCTAGGTAGGTGAACCCGTCTTTCAGTGTCTCTCGTCCATGGGTCCAATATGATTCTCTACAACATTTGGTGCGTTGCTAATTATCGTGTCCGCGTCCTGATTCTTCTGTATACACTTTGAGGAGGTTTCTTTAGGGCCTTCGCACCCAGCAACGCCTTCTGAACTCATTACACCCTCCAGCACCCTCTATTCCAGTTTCTTTTCGTACGTCGTTGTATTTCTATTCCTCTTCTATGCTACTTCGCTACATTGGCTCGGAATGTGACCTAAGGAATTTCCTTTTTCTTGAAGCGGGCGAAACAATCGGGGCCTTTGTGGCACGGTTTGGCTGGGCGTTTTTGATATTTTTACTCTGTGACGTATAAACGGCAGATGAGACGCCTCTTTCCTTTGGTATGGAAAATAGAATATATCCCGCTGTTATTTTTTCCGGGTAATTTGACACAGGTTGCGCAAAATAATTATTATTTTGTGTGTATTTTTCTCCCTCTTGAATATGTCGGCGTCGTCTGAAGGGATTTGATACGGAGATCTTTTCATACGCAGAAGCTAGGGATAAGTATTTATGGTTACGATATTCACAGTTTGGGACAAAATACGTAGTATTGTTGTTGTTGTTGCACTTGTTGTTGCTGTTGCTGTTGACGCTCCTTTTATTGGTATTTTGGTTGCCCGACAATATGTATAACTGGAATAATAACTACAACCCTTAGTGGGGACTAGGAATGGAGTTATACCTCTCCATGGCACAAAGCCTGGGCTGAATTGGAGAGACCATGTGTTGCCCATGCAGCTTGATCCTTCTCTCGCCCTAGCTAGTTTACTCCAAAGGAAAGGTAAAGCCAATATATCTGGAACAAGACAAGCTGCTGAAGCAATGCTCTAGCTGTCCGCCTGTCGGAATTTCGATCCTAAGCCAGTTGCCGACCAAGGCTTAGGGCCTGGTCTGCCCTGCCATGACATTTAGTCTTTAGGTTGCATTTCCTCACACCAGGATACGGCTTGCACCTACCCAATTGCTCACCTCGGCCAGAAGCCGATGACACAATGTGAGGTGTCGGGTTTGGTGAGCGCCGCCCAACATTCGGCACTAACGCTAACAGAAAGCAGGTAGTACAGTCTACTGTTATAGGCTTCGAGTAATAAACGTTATTATAGCTGTCTGGGACAGAAGTAGCAGGTCATTATCATCATCCTGTGCCATGCAAATGGTGGAGGCGTTCATGTCTCTCCACGGATACCCGTACTTGGTACTCAGGGTCACCTGTAGATGTTATTCTTCCAAGCCACTGTCTCAGCCCCTTCAGCATGATCTCTCTCCAGCTGCCCTTACACCCCCACCCACCCACCCAACATCCCTATTGATCTATCCAATCATCGCAATGTTTTTCAATCATACTCATATTTCCTTTAGGGATGCGACGTTGCCATTTAGGTGTGGTAGGTTCGACTCCCTGTGTGCCACTTTGCACTGTCTAGTCTGCCATCGGATGTCTATTTCTTCTTGTCACTTCTATGAGCGCCGATCAAATCTCGTGAATGTATTTCCCACGCTATTTGAATGGCCCCAAGGCACCCCGAGAAAGTGCTAATATAACGTATGATAAGTCCTACAAGAATACCCAAGCAGATATATATGGAGATACATCTTCACTACCATGTGCCGTGCCGGCTGTCCTCGGCGTTCATGTCTCTCAACATATCTCCTGCCTTGAAGGTCAACAAGGCCGACTGGATAACGGCGCTCGTTATTAAACTTCCGGTGTGCTGATGCTGAGGTAGCGGGTTCATCCCCTATACCGGTCAGCTGGACTCAAATGTAGAATTCTCGTCCTTGACTTGGGGACGTAAATTATAGGTACCTGAGAAGTCGGAGTGGTTCTCCTGATGGCGAGAGACGCTAAACAACTGGGCAAAGAAAAAACAGTCAGTGGCAACTGGACATTTCTTAAGTACTTTTACAGCAGAGGAACTCGTCACCTGCGAAAGTGAGCAAAATATTGGCCACATATTCCTCCGTCCATTGAGGACTATTAAAAGTGATGGGGCAATTACATCACCGAACCATAGCAATAAACTACTTTGGGACAAAATTATTCTGCGCTGGCATCAATTCACGAATGTGTCCAGTTTATTAGTAATTTCTGTAACTGTCCTCCATGTGTCTCATCCATAAAATAGTGCCCATTTAACATTGGAGTGAAATATTCTAAGACTGTAGTCATTAACTGTAATTGTTATACAAAGGTTCCGATATAAAACTGCAGTCAAATATTCTAATTCTGTAGTCTTTAACGGTAATTGTTATACAGCGGTACCGATATATAACACTAGCTTTAAATATTCAAAGACTGTAGTCATTAACGGTAATTGGTATACAACGGTACCGATATAACACTACAGTTAAATATTATTCTAAGACTGTAGTCATTAGCAGTAACTGTTGTACAGTGGTACCGACATACCACTAGCGTTAAATATTCAAAGACTCTAGTCATTAACGTTAATCATCATCTCTGCACTCAGCAATAAGACGAAGTGCTTTAACGCAGTGACAGTTAATTGAAATAGTAGTTTAGAAGCCTCTATTTGCACCGTCCCATCACCCTTTCCGCGTCAACGACAACGAGAAACAGAAGCGTATAATGATATTCTCAACTAACTATCCACAAATATTCGTTTTCCCCTGATCACTTCACCTCGCTCACCCCAAACATTTCCTCGGATATTTTTAACATCTACTCTCTTTTATGCTCAAATAAATTCACGTCTTAAGCACCCGGGAACTCGAGGATAATCTGCCGACTCGGAGACTTCAAAAGCTCTCAAATGTCTGTTAAAGAGAGGTGTACAGAAACGAGCCAATGAGCGGAGCTCGAGGTGCCAACCAGGTTCCGTATACTCGCATTAAATGCTCATCATTGCTGGAGGAGAGGAAACTGTTAGTGCTCTGAGGCAACAAGTCAAATAACGTGCTGAAGATGTTGCTTGGTGATGGTAGAGGTGTACCGCAAGATCACGTATGATTAGCAGATAAGATGAAAAGCTCGTTTACAGTTCTTCTCTACTTCTTCCTCTTCTTCTTTTCCTCCTCCTCCTCCTCCTCCTTCTTCTTCTTCTTCTTCTTCTTCTTCTTCTTCTTCTTCTTCTTCTTCTTCTTCTTCTTCTTCTTCTTCTTTTCTCCTCCCCCCCCCCTCTCTTCCCCGTTCTATTCTTATTAAAAGAAAGTCGCTTAAAAGTCAACAGGATCGACTTCATTGCTCCGGGCTTTTATCCCATATGGCTCGGTCTCTTTCCGCAGCGTGGAAAGCGTCGCACAAAGCACGAACTCCGTAGCTTCAGCGACGACCTACAGGAGTCTCAGAAAAAATTGACTCGTGAACCGAAGGACGCGGCCCGGAATCGAACCCACAACCTTCGGAGCCCGTGTCAAACGGCTTGACCAATTCGCCACAGAAACTCTCGCTATTATTATTATTATTATTATTATTATTATTATTATTATTATTATTATTATTATTATTATTATTCCTCTTCCTCTCCTTCTTTATCCCTATTCTCTTCTTCTTACTTCTCCCCATCTTCCTCCTCCTCCTCCTCGTCTTCGTTCGCGCTTTACTCAAGCTGTCAGTCCTCGCCAACCATGTCTAGGTGCTTATACATTGCGTCCCTATCTGGTCTTGGGAAGGCCACTCTCGTCTGGACGTCGTACTGTGTCTCAGCACCACAATTATAACTCAGCACTCGGTTCAGACCGAGATCCTCTTCTCTATCTCATTCTCTTCCTCTTTCTCCTCCTCCTCCTCCTCCTTCTTCTTCTTCTTCTTCTTCTTCTTCTTCTTCCTCTTCTACCTCCTCCGGGCGGAGGGCCATATTAGGATGTGACGAAGTAATGATTCAACCGACCACATAACGACTGACTGGCGATTGACTGAACCGCTGCCGATTCTCGCAGCTGCTGTTTTCCCCACGTGGATATACGGGATTACGAACAATGTCGTTAACACCTTAGCCAGGGAGACCGGTTTGAAAATTTCATGGTCACACTCCACCCTAATGTTCAGAGCAAAAGCCACCAATAATGAAAACACACAGAAACATAGGTGGGGGAGGGGGGGGAGATAAAATAAAAGCAGACACAACTATCCCACGCACACATAAATTGGGGACCATAAAGTCGCTCAGACAGACAGACAGACAGACAGACAGACAGACAGACAGACACTGCGTTTCACAATCCCCTAAGAAAGCTGGTCCCCGCGCAACAGTCAGTCGAGTTCAAACAAGCGAACGACAAACTATCCCAAAAGCCACAGTTAGTTGCATATCCTTTACAGGACGTCGCAGTCAACAACAGCATTTTTATTTTCTTTGCTGTTTGTGATTTCTTGGCAAGTTTACGTTCATTAGTTTGCCTCTGCGACCGGTACCCATTACCATTTCGTAAAAACAAAACCAAGGCACGGCGGACTGCTGCCAAATCGCCCGCAGCCGTGTTTCAAACCTGGTGTGAGGGATTGCGAACTGAGACCGTTAATACCTTCGCCACGGAGCGGTTCAAAAATGAAAGGAACACTGAAATATTAATAATCTGATGTTGACAGACAGTCAATCAAACGAACGCTGAAATAACGCGTTACGATCTGAAATGTCAATCAGAGAGGACAGAAATACTATCAATGTCATGTAAACAAACATAAAATAACATAACGTTAACACTAAAATACTGTTAATTTGACGTTGACAAAAATGAAAGT
>JACEFZ010018436.1:65000-82500 GCA_014155875.1 Cepaea nemoralis
AAGAATATTTTATTGAATTACTAAATTGTGAAGCTCCAAGTAACATTTTCCCACAGGAAGAGGTTCTAACATGCGAACCACAAATTGAAGAACCTACATTTGAAGAAATCCTATATGTAATCACACGACTTAAAAACAATAAGGCAACTGGGACTGATGGAATTGCTGCTGAATTTATAAAGGCAGGTGGCCATGCATTACATCTAAAGCTATACGAACTAATAATAAAAATCTGGAGGACAGAAGAATTACCCCATGACTGGAAAGAGTCATTATTGATACCTATCTTTAAGAAAGGAGACAAGTTCCAATGTGGAAATTATAGAGGAATATCACTACTGTCCACAAGCTATAAGATACTATCCGCAGTATTACTAAATAGACTAAAACCATATTCAGAAGACATATTAGGTGACTACCAGGCGGGTTTTAGACAAAACAGATCAACAATAGATCAGATATTTATCTTACGACAAATAGCCGAGAAACATTGGGAATATAAAAGAGATCTCCATAACATTTTTGTGGATTTTAAAAAGGCTTATGATAGTGTCCATAGGATTAGTCTATGGAATGTTATGCAGGAATTTGGAATACCAAGGAAGTTAATTAACATGACCAAACTATGCATGGAAGATACTTATAATATAGTAACATATAAAGGCAGGAAATCAGACCCCTTCCAAATAACATCTGGCTTGAAACAGGGTGATGCACTATCGCCGCTACTCTTCAATCTGGCTCTAGAGAAAGTTGTAAGGAAGGTAAAGGAGGAATGTGATATTGGAGGAACATCCAAGCTGCTTGGTTATGCAGATGATATAGATATTATAGGGCAAAGTGAACAAAAGACATTAGAAATATTGACTCACTTAAAGGAAAAAGCCCAACAGATGGGGCTGGTTATCAACCAAGATAAGACAGAATATATGGTAATTTCAAGAGACGGAATGGCTAAAAACTCTGGCCACATACAAATAGATAATATGACCATTAAAAGAACGGAAACATACAAATACCTGGGTACAATCTTCAACTGCTCCAACATCATAAGGGAAGAAATACAAACTAGAATCAACTCTGGAAATAAGATATACTATGCACTACAACATCTACTAAAATCAAAGGCGCTATCTCGTAACACCAAAATCACAATATACAAAACACTGATCAGACCAGTTGTGCTGTATGGCTCTGAAACCTGGAGTACAACGAAAGGAGACGAAGCCTTGTTACAAACCTTTGAGAACAAAATTTTAAGACGCATCTTTGGACCCATTAGGGATACACAAAGTGGAGAGTGGAAAAGAAGAAGTAACAAAGACATTTATGATTTGTTTAAGTCCCCGCTAATCACTGGTATCATGAAGGCTAATAGACTACAATGGCTGGGGCATATAGAAAGAATGGAAGATAATAGGGAAACAAAACTCGCTTACACTCAGGAAATAAATGACCGTAGACCCCGAGGTAGACCAAGAAGGCGGTGGAGAGATAATATACATACAGACCTACAAGCACTTGGAATCAACGACTGGCAAGAGAAGGTCCACCAGAGAGACGAATGGAGACAGATTGTATTTGCAGCAAAGAACCTCAATGGCTCGGAACGCTGAAGAAGAAGAAGAGATCCTTTCGATGTCTCTTTCTCTGTTTCTTCTTTCTCCCCCTAAACGAACAGCATTAATGCATATTTTCTGTTATGCTCTAGATTAACTTCACAAGTGATGTATGAATGAAATAATGTATCAGGGCAGAGAGATGAGAAGGGAAGAATATCAGGCGGGTCTGCTTTGAAAATAAAGTTCATTCGTTCTTTCTCCTAGTTCTTGGTTTCCAAAGTCTTATCTTCTTCTGTGTTTAATTTTACCTTTGTTTTTGACTGTCCTAGGTATAATGCGTTACGAAAATCCGCGTGCCGTGTCATTTGGCGACACCCCACGATGTGTCAACGGCTTCAGGCGGAGGAGCGCAACTGGGAGGGTACCAGCCATACCTTGGTGCAAGAAAATGCAACCTAAGACTAAATATCATGGCAGGGCAGACCAGGCCATAAAAATTGGTCGGCAACTGGTCTAGGATCGAAGCTCTGACAGGCGGACATGGAGAGTTAAAGCATTGCTTCGCTGATCCGGCAGCTTCTGCAGCTTGCCTTGTTCTAGGTGTATTGGTGTTACCTTCCCTCTGGAGTAAATTAGGCAGGTCGAGAGAGGGACCATGTGGCACGGGAAACTCATGGTCTCTGCAATTCAACCCAGGCTTGGTGCCTATCATCATCATGTGGTAAGCCGACAAGAGTGGGCGGTCATGTTTCGCCATCTCACTCGATCACCAGCGTCGTGGATCAGCTCTGTGTTTGTGTCTCCACCATTCCACGTGGCCAAGCCATCCAGATATTTACTTCTCTGCCTTCCCCGTGTGCTTTCCCCCTCAATCTTGCCAGTTGTCACCAAGTTGTGACTATGGAGAGAGGTATAACTCCATCTCTGGTCTTACCGCCTCGGGTCGTAGTAGTTGTGTCTTTTTTGAAGCACAGTGTAACAAACTATCGTCTGTCAAGATGGCTAGATGCCAGAATCTATACTACATAGGCGACGTGGTCAATATCACTTCAGCTGTCACTCCACCCCAGAACATTGCCATGTACCCATTTAAAGCTGGGTTGACCTGACACCCCAGGTCAACATAAGAATATCCCCGCCTTGATGGTAAATTTAAAAGATTTAAAAGATACGAGTATCGATTTCACTCCAACGGGGTTTATCCCATATGGCTCAGTCTCTTTCCGAAGAGCGGCCTGCCGAAAGCATCGCACAAAGCACGAACTCCGTGGCTCCAGCGACGATACCCTGGAGTCTTCGAGACAATTGCGCTCGTGAACAGCACGACGTAGCCTGGAATGGAATCTACAACCCCTATAGCCCGAGGAAGGTGGCGTATCCACTCCGCCACGCAGACTCGCACACGATGGCCACTACAACAGGTGACCACTGGGCCGGCGGGTCAGTAAGCTAGCCACTGCGCTACAGGATATATGGGCATCGGAATATCAGTATTAGAGAACAGTGTTACTCGTTCATTCGAGAACAAACGGGTCCATTCAATAGGAACTCAGTTTTTAAGAAGGCTAGCTGTACAGACAAAAAAAAAAAGGTGTGAATTCGAAAGACAGACTGGACATATGGGCATCGGAATATCAGAGTTAGAGAAAAGTGGAAAGAGAACAAACGGGTCTATTCAACAGGAACTCGGTTTTTAAGAATGCTGTTTATAAAGGCACATAGAAAAGGTGAGAATTCGAAAGACAGACTGGACATATGGGCATCGGAATATAAGTGTTAGAGAAAAGTATTACTAATTCATTCGTAGAAAGAGAACAAATGGATCTATTCAACAAGAACTCAGATTTGAAGAAGGCTAGTTATAAAGACAAACATACTTCAATAGACAGACAGGACACGTGGGCATCGGAATAACAGTGTTAGAGAAAAATATTACTTATTCATTCGTGAAACAAGAGAACAAACGGATCTATTCAACAGGAACTCAGTACTGAAGATTTATTATGAAGACAAGTAAACTTGAAGACAATGAAATAGTGTGGAGGTCTGCATGACCGAATAGATAAGAGAGCTCGTTCTTAATCATCCGGTATGCTGATACCGAGGTAGCGGGTTCACTCCCTACACTGGTCAGTCGGACTAAAATGTTCATTTCTCCTCCTTGACATGGTGATTTACAAGTACCACAGACGTCGGAGTAGGTTCGCATGATGGCGAGGGACACTGGTAACAAGGAAAGCTAATCCACACGCGAAAATCAGTCTAGTGCACTAAGCGTAGGAGCACGAGTATGGACTACGCTAGAGTTCATAAAAAGCGAACGCATAAACAAAAAATTGTGCGGGTATGTTCAAGCGCAAGAACGTCAGGAAGAAGTATATTATGGAGTGAGGCTACACGGGCCCTACGTATATTTATTACTTTTACATGAATCTCTAAGCGCATATATTAGTCTCATGTCATTCACAGCACGTCGTAATCAACACCAGCATCTTTTAGCTGACAGTGATTTACTAAGCAATTTTACTTTCAGTAGTTTGCTTTCTGAATGACCCGACATCCATACTATCGAAATCAACACAAGGCAGTCTGGTTCCAAATTGTCTGAAGCTGAAGTGTAACCCTCAACTCGCTGTTTCGGGGAATTGTGAAGCATGTTCACTGCCCTCAGGGCCACAGCAATAGAAAACGCGTATATAATTACCAGATTTTTCACACTCTTGAAGTGCAAATATACCGAACATTAACTTGCCGGGCCGGTCGCTATGGTAACCAACAGCAAGTACCGAAGCTTCAGACGCCTATCTGGTCACTTGTTACTTGATGAATCTTTCAACAATTTCTTGCGACTCGTGCGGCGTTCATTGCCCGAGGCCAGTCCTGTATGCCAGTCTGGAAAGACAGGCAATCCATCACCGAGAGATCACGTTCTGGTTACAGGCAAGAACTTTGGCTTCGGGAAGATTCATAGATATTGCCAGAGGTGGAAGGTGCAGTTCCTTCGCTACCCCGTCCTCTAATAGCGACACAAACAAAAGTCTTGTTAATGTGTTCATATCATTTAAATATCATTTATTTGAAAACAACTTGCGTAGCTTGGGTTTGTTCCATATTGAAAACAAAATAAGATAGAAAAGATGTGCATTCAACAGACAGGCAGGTAGGCAGGCAAACAGACAGGCAAGCAGGCAGACAGATACATTCATGCATGACTAGATGGGCAGATATGCAAGCAGGCAGGTGTAACAAAGTGTCTGTTACCGGGAAACTGGGGCCTGGAATAGGAACGTTGGGGCTAAATTAAGAAGGCGGATTACTAAACAGATTTTCCCCAAAAAGGGAAAAGGGATAAAACGCACTAAATAGTCACCACTCTGACGTAAGTAAACACTGAGAAATACGTAGGGTGGTAACCACAACACAGAAAAGGCAGTTACGTTCTGGTGTCCATCGAGTAAGCAAGTCGGAGAAATCGGAGATGGATTACATCTTAGAAGCTATAAGTGTACCACCATGCGATGAAAGGTAATTATATTGCTAGCAAGATGTTGCCTAGTAGGATAGGAGGCACCTATTCAAGTGTTCAAATTAAATTCATGTGATGAAGGAGAATGAAATGTATATTGCACTTGGACAAACTAATCGGAACGGTCTTTGTTTAGTATGACTGACCTTTTTCTGGTCATAACGGGGATGTGAACCCTCTACTTGAAATTTTTGTATTAACGCCAATTTGTCATGCTCTACAACAACATCTCTCCGGGGGAAATGAATTTACTATAATAAAGAAACGGCAAAATTCTTCGTCGAGACTTGATTAGCTTTTGTACCAGAGTATTGAGTTGTCTAAATTTTATTAAATTGAATTTCGAGTTGTCCAACATGTTCCACAACGTTAGAGAATTTCTGATCATGGTAGAAAACATCCTTTACCAACAATCAAATCTGAACGTCAACCGATTTGTTTGCGCACTCCTGTCACTACAGCTGGACCGCAGTGGGGCGGTGAGGCTGGGCGCTGTGATACAGGCAGATATACTGATTAATGTAACGACAGATGAGTAGTTAGACAGGCAAGTCGATAAGTAGACATGTAGGCGGGCAGATGGGTAGTTAGGCGCGCAATTAGGTCAGTAGACTTGTAGACGGACAGATGGGTAGTTAGGCGGGCAATTAGGTAAGTAGACGGACAGATGGGTAGTTAGGAGGGTAATTAGGTAATTAAACAGGTAGATGGGCAGATAAGTAGCTAGGGAGGGGGGGGTGGTTGGATACGTTGGTAAGTTGGCAGGAAGGTACGTACCTAGATAGGTAGGTAGGAAGGTAGGTAGTCATTTAAATAGGTTAGTGGGTATATTAGGTAGTTAGGTAGGTATTTTAATAGTAAGTAGGTATTTTCGGTGGATAGATAAGTAGGAGGTTGGGTAGGTAACAATTGTAGGTAAGTGGGTAGGTTTGGTATGATATAGCATGTTATGGTATAATTTAGGTGAGCTATGGTATAGTAGACAGGTGGATAGGTAGGTGGATAATAGGTAGGTTTGTAAGCAAGGCAAAACAAGATAAGCTTATGAGTGAGTAAGTGTGTGAGTGTGTGAGTGAGTGAGTGAGCGAGTGAGCGAGCGAGTGAGTGAGTGAGTGAGTGACTGAGTAAGTTAGTGAGTGAGTGAGTTAACAGGTAAGTACGATCGATAGTCAGGTAGGTAATGTCAGTAGGTAGGTTGGTTGGTAGGCAGGAGGTAAAGTAGAAAAGTAGGTACATAGGTACGGCAGTAGGCAGGTAGGTAGGTATGTAGGTTGGTACGCAGGTAAGCAGACAGGTAGGCAGGCAGGCAGACAGACAGGCAGGCAGATAGGTAGGTAGGTAGGAAGGCAGGTAGGTAGGTAGGTAGGTAGGTAGGTAAGGTAGACAAACAGAAAATGAATGGTTCCATTGCCAAACTCAACCATGAAACAAGCTGTGTTAGCTATACCCTCCAACCGGCCGCGGTAATCTCTGTACTCAGACAAACAGGAAGTATTATGACTGCCGACATCAGCTAACATAAACAACGCTAATTAACAATAATTAAAACCATACAAAAACTCGGCTTGTCTCGCTCATTAACGCCATGCTTTCCTCAGTAAGTCTTCATTATCACCCGGTCTGGCGACAGTTGTGTCCCATTCAATTAACCCCGCTACTGCCTCTTCTGGTTTCGACTTTCTATAGATAGAGATGCAACGAAAGGTGATGATGTTGCCTCAAAACATGTAATATTGCAGGCGGCGGCAATCTATGGCACGCGTACCAGGCACGGCGCGCGGAACGGTTTTGAGTGGCATGCTGAGAATATTGAAATGCAGTAATACGATTTCATTTTTACACAAATGAATTTTTAATTACTGCTTAATACTGATTCTTGGTTTTTAAGAAGTCGAAGTCTAGCACTACGAACAAACCCACAATTGCGTATTCTCCTTCAGTCATCCTTAAATATGTGTTATTGTGTCTTCAACTAGCAGTCGTTGCTAGATTGTCTTCCTAAATATCTCCCAGTTCCAACTATTGGCTCTTATGAAGCATTACTCTTATAACAATAACAGACTAATATAACACTACAATTAAACGTAATAAAGTAAACGACACTTTTCCACACTTTGAGGTGTTGGGTATATGGTGCTAGCCCCACATTTTTATAAACCAATCGGAGGGTGATAATGTCAATAGGACGCCGGTCGTCTTTACTTCCCAAGACTTTTCCTTGTACTCATTTTAACTGATTAAGTGCCACATGATGATTAATCGTCTTAAGCGACTTCCCGTACCTGCCATGGGCTTATATATCGCCGAAATGTTGTCACCTCGATGCAGATTCGAACCCATAACCGCCGGGCCAGTCAAGGGAGCGTCTGGTCATAACTCTATCCCGGGTAGCAAAGACTTCTATTATAACACTAAAGTTACCCCACGTTTGTCACCTTCTTTGCTTACACGTTCGGGCTAGATATTAATGTAGATAACTACATTCCTCACCATAGAGTATAATATTATCTTTCGCTCCAACTTTCTATTCAATTTAACTGAGACAGATAAGAAACCACACACGTTTCTCTGTCTCCGTTACATGTTATTTAGCAATTAATTTCATCTGTTCATGTCTTCATTTTCAAGTCTACCTCTTTTCTCTCACTCCCTCCTCTCCTCTCTCCTCTCTCTCTCTCTCTCTCTCTCTCTCTCTCTCTCTCTCTCTCTCTCTCTCTCTCTCTCTCTCTCTCTCTCTCTCTCTCTCTCTCTCTCTCTCTCCAACAAGAAATCAGGAAACCACCGATCCCTATACGCATAATCGCAAACTATTCGAACACTATCTCAGTAATAATACTTGCACCCTTTATAATACTACTACTATTATTATTACTACTACTACTACTACTACTACTACTACTACTACTACTACTACTACTACTACTACTACTACTACTACTACTACTACTACTAACAACAACAACAACAACAACAACAACAATTAGTTGGTTAGTTAGTCGACAGATCATCCACATTGCACATCGAACCATTCAGTCCATAAGTGCTCGGATCCCCTCCTCAGTGAATCCCACCGCATGTAGCGGCTCACGACGCCAGTTCTGTGTTGGTTTATCAATTTTCTTTGGCTTCCTGCATAGTGTTCTTGTCTGGCTACACATCTTTTAACTTGCTGTTCTCGCAGTCTGGCCATGGTTGTAGATTCACAGTCATCAACTTGGTTCTCGCAAACGTCTTACTTCTCAAAGAGCTTTAAGTATATCAGCCTGCTCCATGGCTCGTCTGCCCTCCACAGTAGCCTTACCTGCAAGCTTGTCAGCCTGCTCTTCTCCTTGTACACTGGCACGAAAATGAAGCTAATCTTTGCCAGCCATGACCGACCCAGAGTCACCAACCACTGTCTTCGGATCCAACCCATCTCTATCTTCCTGGGTATACTCATTGAGTCTCTAGAGAAGCATGCCCGTGTGAAGGTCTGTGACTCAAGCCACGTTATTTCTTTACTTACTGCCATGATTTACAGTCTGGTTACTTGTGGTCACGGCAAAAGCACCAGAATATTCCTTAACAATTCTCTCTCCAGCCTGTGCCGTAAAATCCCACGAACTTTTCACGCGTCAAACAACCGACCTATCTGTGTAAATGATAGCATCCATCCATCATGTGCCATGCCGATAAGTGTGGGCGGTCATGTTCTGCCATCTCACTCGATCACCAAAGTCGTGGATCAGCTCCGTGTTCCTGTATCGACCATGATATGTGGCCAATCCATCCAGGTATTAATTCTCGGTCTTTCCCTTGGTCTCTTCCCTTCGATCTTGCCAGTTGTCATCAAGTTCTCCAAGTCACTTCTTCTCATAAGATGCCCCCCCCCCAAAAAAAAAACCCACATTTCCACAGCCATCAGCTGTTTTTCAGCTTGACTGCTTATTGTCCATGCTTCACATCCATACAAAAGCTCAGGTTCTATGTAGCACCTCAACACTCTTTTTCTCGTTTCAATTGATATCTTTTTTTTTGGTCAGTATGTTTTTCATCTTGCAAAAGGCTACCTTCGCAATGGCAATTCTTGTTCTAATCTCGTCAAGACATCTCCCATCAGATGTTATGACTGTGCCGAGATAACAGTATCGATTCACTTGTTTAAGAATATGCCCATCTACTCGTATATCACATTGTGGTATTTCTTTCTTCCCTGTGACGCATCATTATAGCATCGCCCTCTAAAGAATTCTTGAAGATCAAAGCCTGTATTTCCGCCTCCACGACAGCCTGATTTTCTTGTCTGCATTTTCAATTTATTTAGAGGCAAACTGAAAAGGATGTACAGAACTCTGCTGGCACTTTTACATACTCCTCGCCAGGTTTTAAGTCCTCAAGTGAACATACCTGTTGAAGAATGTCTTTGGCTTGACCCTTCCACGACTTTCCTCTTTTTAACATGCTGCCCTTCACTTTCTTAATTTCACTATGCAGTGGATGTCGAGTGTTACGTAGACTCTGAGGTAGGAATGTGCTCGGCAAATGTATATTCTCTCTCCCATGGTTGGAAAATCAAGAAGATAGCGCATCGCCCAGAATGCTGTGTCTCTTGAACACCCAAGTATAGTTCGCATTGCTTCGTTCTGTATCCTCTCCATCCTTTCCATCTGCTTATGGCTGAGAGTCAGGATCGCCATGCATACTCAAAAACAGAAAGGACCAGTCCCTCGTATAGTATAGAAGACAGAAGTGAGGCTAAGCAGCCATGTGCAGGACGTGACGAATCCCTGGATGAGCCCAGTACCAGAGCGCTATGTGTTGGCTCTGCAAGTATGGAAGCCTCCTTGGATGGCGGGGAATGCCCATGGTCTGCCACTTACTTCCCTTGAGGGCTGACCTTAATGTCTTTGGCTGTTCTATATGGGCCAGCTGGGACGGGGGATAACACCACAACAGTGAGAGTCAAACGTCCTAAGAAACCTCCCGGGAAGGTTAACCCGGTCACAAATGCCCGCAGAAGTCGGATGTGTCGGCCTAACAGCGCAAGAAAGCAGCTCTGCTGTAAACAGGCACAACGCAATCACGTCCGGAAAAATAATCCGGATGAACGCAGAAGAAGTATAGAAGACATAGATGGCGCTGCTCACAGTTTGCCGCCGCCATCACCCGCACCGCAGTCAAACACCACTTGGCCTTTGTTATCACCTGGTCTTTTTGCTCAGTTAAAGCAAGGCTTCGATCAAATCTTATCCCCAGGTATTTCATTGCCTGCGTTCTTTCCACAATATCTGAGCACAGATTTACTGTTGGTGTTGGAGTGTCGACAATATGGTTATCCAAAGAGAACCATGTCACTGCTACCTTCCTTGGGTTGACCATTGCACCAGTTTCACCATACCAAGTGATTATGGATTGAGTTCTGTTTGTAGTTCTACAGATAACAAACAATAAAACCCCAGTATATCACTATATTCTATTACTGGCAGTACAGTATATCTCACTTAGCTAATAACTGCCACATCAATAAGTAATATTAGTGAGTTTGTAGTGATTTGTGCACATTCCCATGCGTTAATAATACAAATTATTGTCTCGTTGTTGTCCTTGATTAGTCACATAAGTATGGATTAGTCACATAAGTATGGACGTATGGATGAAATAATGTATGAGAGAGAGCGAGAGAGAGAGCGAGAGCGAGAGAGAGAGAGAGAGAGAGAGAGAGAGAGAGAGAGAGAGAGAGAGAGAGAGAGAGAAAAGAAGGGCAGAATGTTAGACGGGTTTGCCTGCCCAATTCTTAACCCTTTGAAAATAAAATATTTTCGTTCCTCCGTGCTCTCTCTCTCTCTCTCTCTCTCTCTCCATATCTCTCTCCGTCTTTTTCACCCTCCCCCTGTCTGTCTGTCTGTCTCTCTGTCTCTCTGTCTGTCTGTCTGTCTCAATTTCTCTGACTGTCTGTCTGTCTGTCTAATTTTTCTATATCTCTCTGTCCCTGTCTCAGTCTCTTCCTCTCTCATATGAACAGCATACATTCCAATGCTTCACTCGGACTTCAGGCGGAAACCCGATACATCCCCTGTAACCAGAGAAACCCGTTTCTGCAGCAAAAGCAGGCAGGATAGCTAATGGGGCGTGGACGGAGCTCTTGTAACAGAAGAGACAAAAGGTATGGCAGGCAAACAACAATGGCGACTGAGCTGAAATACAGGAAAGATTCCATAGGTATAGATATGGTGGAGGTGTCAAAATAAGGAACATACAGAATGTATCTTTACAAGGAGTTCATTATTACTTGTCTATTCTATTCTTCTTCGTGACCTCCATTTCCTCATCACCATTGTTCATCTTCTCATCTTTCTTATTTTTATTTATTTATTTATTTATTTTAAATGTTTGCTTGCCCTCTCGCTTTGAACTTCAGTCGTAGTCCAATACACGAATTCTAGTAGCGCTTGACTGAATTTTGCGTAGTGGATTAGCTTTCCCTATTACCTGTGTCCCTAGCCATCAGGTGAACCCACTCCGACTTCAGAGGTAATTGTAATTTACGCCCCCAAAGTCAAGCACGAGAAGTCAACATTTTAGTCCAACGGCAATAGGAGCCAAATATTTTCAAACAAAAATAATCAATCAATAACAAACACCGCGTGACCAATGAAGATTTGCTGCCGTAGACTCCCAATGCTGTCAGCCTCTCGCTCAGATCGTGCGTTGTGACAGCATGCTGTACATCTGTATATTTATGTATCTTCCCTTTTATACCGCTGCCTACCTCTTGATCAGCGGCTTCCAACTTTTCCATCCCGGGATGGTTCTTACGAGAGCGCCATGTATTTGAATGTGGCTTCAATAAAATAAACATAAACATTCCGATACCAATCCTACCTAAGTGTTCTCCGCCATAAACAACATAGAACTATCAGCTTCAGCTTTACACTCAGACAGAAAGTATTGGGCAGAACAGGGAGTAGGAGCAGGAAGAAAGAGAGAACGAGACACATAGATTGAGTAAGACAGGAAAAGAGAAATACGGGGGGAAAAACCAGGACTTCAGCCTTTCTCTAAATTGCATGCTCATATTTCTTACAGAAAAGCTACACGCAGTTCATGTCAGGAATTTTAATTCAGTGTTTTCTGAGAGGGGAAATGGTTTCACTGTATATCATTTTCGTTGTGCCGACTATCGACCTGTGAACAGGAAGAATTTATGACTCTCGACCTGTAAACAGGAAGAATTTTGACTATCGACGTGTAAGCAGGAAGCATTGATGATTTCGAACTGTAAATAGGAAGAATTTACGAGGCACACGGCTAGGAAAACAACATACTGCGGCACAGACTGGTAAACTGCCAGTCCTCTGGATGGGGCCTGCCGCACATGTGTTGTTGTTGTTGTTGTTGTTGCTGTTGTTGTTGTTGTTGTTGTTTGTCCATCAAAAATTATGTTGACCATTCATTTCATCCAGTGGGGTTGAAAGTATGGAGCCGTGAGTTCTAAGATGGCTGGAAAGGCCTATTTGGGCTCGAAATGTTCTTTGACAATGTGGGCAAAGAATGCTTGAAGTTCCAGGAGGATCTACTGCAGTGATTTTTCTGTCCAGCCTTTTTTTCCCCACAGTTCTTGCAGTCCTGGTTGCTTCACACGTGACTGCACCCTTGCGTTATGATGTACGCCACGAATTTCAGTCTTTGGAAGCAGTCTCCCAAGTGTCGTTATGAATTCCAAAAGATTTCAGTGAGATTTTCAAAATGTCTTTAAAGGATAGGGCCTCTTCCACACGTACACTGCTGCTGTATTTACCCTGCTCTTTACATCTGTTGTCGGCGTTTACAGCGTGGTTTAAAGGGCTTTCATTGCACCGGGTTTAATTCCATATGGTTTGCTCTCATTCCGAAGATCCGCCTGTCCATAGCGCCGAGCAGAAAACGAACTCGGTAGCTACAGCGACCAACCCCAGGCTCTCACACCTAAATAATCCTACACACACACATACTAACATGCCAAATGAAGATTTATCCATTCGCTGACTCACCTATCTATCTTAATTGGTAACATATGGTATCAGCCGCTGATAAGTTATCTGCAATAGCATTTGTTACCTGTATTTTTAACGTAATTGACTTACTTATTTGATGCCAACAAGTATCGTTTACCTGTTTACAAAACATAAAACGCTATTTCAACTTTTCAGCGATGGACGCATGTGTTTTCTTTTAATTTCAAACTGAAACTAGCTTTCAATCATGAATGCGTTTACCCCTGATATTTAAGTCGGTGCATTTGCTTTTTCTTTGCATTACGCAGTCTTTATTATATCCCTTTCTCTATTAATCTCCCTTGGCCCATTTCTTGTATTTTCTCGTTGAGCTACCACCACTTGGTAATGAAGGGCGGAATTCCCGCGGCTTGTTTGTGTGTATTTTTGAAACTGAGAAATACAAATAATAACCGGAGTTAGGCTGGGGAGAAATAGAGGCGCGAGGGAGGGGGAGGAGAAAACAGAAAAAGAGGAAACATACAACAGATACAAGATAAAGTGAAAATGGAAGTGCTGAGCAGATGATGACTGATGGCGAACGTGATACTCCGGCTGCAGGACGATAAGCTCACGGCCAGTCTCCAGCACTGCTAGTGTCTACAGGCATAACTCATAGACGACTGACTGAAGTAGCGGGCGCAATGGTGAGACGGCTCCTGCTGCAGACAGTCTTGTGGTTGTGTCTTTCTGTGTCACGTCGCTTCTACTTTATGATAAATTAAGGGAATTGAAATTTTTGGTGAAGTACTGTCACGTGAAGGGAAATTGAAGTAATGCCACGTGCTGTGAACGTGAAGTCATGTCACGTGATCGGAAAGTTAAGTAATGTCACGTGCTGGGAAAGTGAAGTAATGCCACGTGCTGGGAAGGTGAAGTAATGTCACGTGCTGGGGAAGTGAAGTAATGTCACGTGCTGGGAAAGTGAAGTAATGTCACGTGCTGGGAAGGTGAAGTAATGTCACGTGCTGGGAAAGTGAAGTAATGTCACGTGCTGGGAAAGTGAAGTAATGTCACGTGCTGGGAAAGTGAAGTAATGTCACGTGCTGGGAAAGTGAAGTAATGTCACGTGCTGGGAAAGTGAAGTAATGTCACGTGCTGGGAAAGTGAAGTAATGTCACGTGCTGGGAAAGTGAAGTAATGTCACGTGCTGGGAAAGTGAAGTAATGTTTAAAGATGGCCACCCCACGTTTAACATGCACTAAAGAGGATCAACGTTCTGTTATCCATTTTTTCTTTTTTTTAAATCAGTGTAGGGGGTGAAACCTATAGAATTTCATCTGTGAATGAAGGTCCAGTATGGTGATGCATGCCCGTCTGTCCAGCAAGTGTATGGGTGGAGTAGGAAGTTTCCAAATTCTTCGGTCCGATGAAGAGCTACAGCAGGTGGTGCATGAGTGGTCAGTCACACGACAAAGAGGTTGTTGTTTTTTTTTTCTACGGGTATCCGAGCACTTTATCGGTGCTGGAGGACTTGCATGAATCGCTGTGGTGACTACATCGAAGAATGATACATTTCTTCTGTACTTTTTCAGAATATATTTACACACAAAAACAAAAAACAAAACAAAGCAAAAAATCAACAACAACTATTTAAGGTTTTCACGCGAAGCCCCATCTTACATATTTCAGAAGACCTGTCTGGATTCAAGTATGGTCCCAGCAAGAAGGGGCGGAGGGCGGGATGAATGCGACGTGTCAACAACAGTGGTTCTCAACATTTTTTGGGCCATGCACCCATTCACCATATGATCAGAATGTCATCCCCCCTCCCCTCCTTTTCGTATTTCCTCCCTATTCTAGACGTCTTGTGACAGAGTAGCGAATTGGTGAAGTCAGATATAACATAACTCCAGCAGTCTCTTGATATATGACATTTAATTATAGCTGCTTCAGGTTTACAGATTCTTATAAATATCGTAGACAAATAACAGAGGTCCAGATATCTCGACAATACTTGATGGTGACTTAAACGTGACCTCGCTCTAAGACAGCTGGCCAATTACTCACTCCGTTGCTATCTTTCTTCGTCACGCGTGAGCATCCCTAGTTATTTACATTTTCCCAGGGTGCTCCCGCGTGCACTGACGTTTAGACCCTTTTTCTCTTGCACACCGACTTAGATTCCCTTAACAGAGACAGAGACTCTGTTATAGTCTACATAAAACGTGATCTGCGGTCTACTTAAGTTATAAAACGACTTTCAGAAGCCGCAGAAGTCGGATGTGTCGGCCTAATGGCACAAGAACGCAGCTCTGCTGTAAACAGGCACAACGCAGTCACATCCGAAAAAAAAAATCCGGATGAACGCAGAAGAAGAAGAAGAAGAATTTCAGAAGGGCGAGAAGTACAGAACCTTAACGAATGGAGGGGAAAACAATATCAAGCAATTTGTTCTTGTATTAAGGGGATCTTGAAATAATCTTAATTTTGGATACCGAAAAGAACAAATGCATCCATACTTCTAGATCTGAATACTGAAGAAGGTTGGCTATTAAAGATGATAAAACAAAGAAAATTGAAATAGTTTGGTCACTTGAAACGTCACGAAAGTTTGGAGAGAACAATAATGGAGGGGTATATGCCTGGGAAGAGAAGAAGAGGAAGGCCAAAGAGAAGATGGGTGCAGGATGTGGCGGAGGATCTCCAGATGGGTGTATCGGACGCGGGACATCTTGCTTATGATCGAGAGGTTTTTCCGGAAGCTTGGTATGGGAGCAAGGTTCTACAAAGGACATGCTACTGAATGAATGAATGAGTTTGTCATTGCTTTCTGAATGAGAAATAATAACCTGTAAGTCCAACTGGCCGGTGTGTGGGGAGAACCCACTGCCCCAATGTCAAGCTACAGGAAGTTTAAGTGCGAGTGCGATATGCCTCTCGGCCACGCTGACCTCTACATATACACTACCTGGACTAAACATGTTACCTGGACTAAACATGTCATCTTGTTCTCTATCGTTATCTCTCTCCATTTATCTCTTTCTGTCGTTATCTTGCTCTCTATTTATCTCTTTCTATCGTTATTTGAACTTCCGGTATAATGGCGACGCGATGACTCGTTGTTCTGGGAGGAGACGCTGTTCAGTGTTTTTCTGTGGATTCCCTTTGGAAATTCCCGTGAAATTCGTGTGGATAGTGTTTTTTCTTTGGATTATGTGATGTTATTTCGTTTTCGTTAATTGGAAGTGTTCAAAAGAAGCCACGGAAGGCAGGTGGTGGATGAAATTATGAGGGCAGCCGACAGATATTTGTTGGTTATGGTCTCGAGTTTCGCGACGGCAAAGCTTTCTCTCTTTCGAGAGACAATGATTGCGGTCATCCGGCCAGTATGGTCACTGCCATAGAGGAAAGCAACGGCAAACTACCTCTTTGAAATTGCCTAGTTTATTATGATTCGCTTAAAGACTGATCATCGCAAGACAAGGACAGAGACATTAAAATTAGGAACATGGAACGTTAGGACGTTAAACAACGACGGAAAATTAGAGAACATAACACAAGAAATTCAAAGAGAAAAAATTAATATATTAGGTATGTGCGAAACGAGATGGACAGGAGCAGGCATCAAGATACATAAAGATTTTAAGATTATTTATTCTGGAGGTGAGGATCGACATAGGGGAGTGGCAATAATTTTGGACCGGAAAACATCAACGTCTGTTCAGGGATATTGGGCCGTGTCGGACAGAGTTCTACTAGTTAAATTGAGTGGCAGACCTTTTAACATAAATATTATTCAAGTATATGCCCCAACAGGAGAGTCCAGTGAAGATAGTGTAGTGGAATTTTATAATGACATAGAGTCTGCCTTAAAGAAATGTAAAAATTCAGAAATAAACATCATAATAGAGGACTTCAATGCAAAAGTAGGAAATCAAGGGGATAGATACACAGTAGGAAACTATTGTTTAGGAGAGAGAAATGAAAGAGGATACAGACTAGTAGAGTGGGCAAAAGAACAGGAAATGATTGTAGGAAACACCTGGTTCAAGCAACACCCTAGAAGATTATGGACCTGGAGGAGTCCTGATAGCAGGACTAGAAACCAGATTGACTACATTCTCATTAGCAGAAGATTTAGAAACGCGCTAACAGTAGCAAAAACAGTTCCCAGTGCTGATTGTTATAGTGACCACAGATTACTCACAGGAACATTGAGGATAAAGTTGAAGAAAGTCAAGTATACAACAGGAACACTAAATATGATTTGTGTACATTGAGTAATGACAAGGAAATACAAAACAAATTCAACATAGAAGTACAGAACAGATTTGAAATATTGTCTGATCTAGAGATCCTATTCCAGGATGTGGATGATCAATGGGAAATGTTAAAGAATTCAATCAATGTGGCTGCAGAAACAACTATTCCAAAATTAAAGAAGGTGGGTCGTAAGA
>JACEFZ010018436.1:87500-160000 GCA_014155875.1 Cepaea nemoralis
AAGATTGGTTTGGGACAAAGGCCGACAGTATTATGGGACAAGCATATTGCAGTATGGATGGGAAACGGTCCCGAGCGGTAATTTTCCACTAACAATGATAATGCAGTCTGGATGTGAGGTGTCCAGCAATGTCAAGGACTATGCGGCATAAATGACCGATATAAAGAGGGTCAATTCTTTGTGTAAAGTTAGTGTGTGTTCCAAACTGACCTGAAGGAGATATGTTCTTGAGTGGGAATAGAAATACACGTCCCTAATGATGGAAAGAGGGGATAATAGTGTGTTATTCGCTAAGTGTTTTTTCGATTCCAGGAACATAGATGCCTACATAAGGTATAAAGATATTAGATATAGTTTAGCATAGGAATATAGATGTGAATGAATAGCCTTTACCATTGCTTTCTATTAGTAGATAGTTTAGACTTTGGTGAATTCATATGTCTTATGCGGGTGTTCACTTCGGAAGCCTTGTCATTATGGCTGGAGAAGGACACTTGCATAAGTAGTAGAAAGGGGCGGACGCTTATCACTGGATTTGTTATACTTTTCCAGGTTCCACTCTCCTAGTGAAAGCAGAGAAGAGATGAAGAGGAATACCTTTGAACAAATAAAGTACTTACATGGAACCAAACAGAATATGAACATATTTACGATGAAGAACGAAATAAGTTAAATAAAATACAGAACACTGTATGCTCAACCGAATATACCACTAAGGCCCTGAAAGGGAAGAGAGGTTAACCTGTGGCAAGCAGGGATACTTAAAACTACATACATCTTATATGTATAATGAAGAAAGAATAGACAAGTAAGAACAGTGCTATTACTAAAAGACTATAAGAAGAACTGTGACAATGTGGTGGTTTTTTCGATGATGGATACTTACCGTCATGAAACAGATTCAGGTGCATTCATAAACTTACGGGACTTTTATTACGGTACCTTGACTCTGTGGTGAACAGTTTTTTGTGTCAAACAATCACGGATTTACCATTAGATGCAAGCATACGGATCATCCGGGTGAGCTCTGTCCTGTTTGATGTGCTGTCCTGTGATCTTGAAGAATGAAAGGGCGAGAAGCAACCACGCTGATAGACATTCAGAGTTCATAACTGGCAACCACACTAGAAGAACATACCAACTACATAGACAATATCCATACATACACCAGACATAGTTTTATTAATAAATCTTTTATCTTATCGTTGAAAGGAACTGTTGTCGGAGTATGTGTTGAGGGAATAATAGAGAGAGAGAAAGAAATAGATATATGGAAGGGAAGACAGAAGAGAGGAGTGTAGACCAAAGTCAGTCAATAATCCCAACAGATAATAAGTTTAAAGATGTGCTTGTTGAGTCCAGTCTCCTCTCGGGATTTTAACAGGACAATGCTGTCATGTACCCTGATGCCCAGAGCCACATAGATCTTGAGGTGAGCTTGCTACATTATAAAGCCTGAACTCTTATCATTGTATAGGAAGCAACCTCACCTCTTGACATGGGAGCATCGTCCGAAGAGATTTGAACCATTGGTTTTGACATGGGAGCGTCATCCAAAAAGATTTGAACCATGACCGAGTGACATAGTAACGGTCATTTTCGCAGCCTGATAAAGAAACACATTCATGAACACGCAACTTATTTGTAAATGTGAGGATCATGCCGATCAATAGCTGGTGATCAAGTGGCGCATCTTCGGTTGTTTAATTGTCTTATCATCTTATAAATGATTAACAGCACTGTCAGTGTTAGGTGGAGACCGTTTTCTGGATGCTAAAGAGGTCTGTACTATACTCAATTATCCGAGAGCCGTATATTGACATTATCGCTCTGGTTGTTGATCTAGATAGAGAACATTTGCTTAAGAGTTATTATACTCATTATAAGAGCAAGATTGAAAGTCTAAGTGGACTATATTTGGAAAAAGCTATCAATTACCATTTTGGGATCAAAAATAGATGTCACGATACATAGGAGACACACTTGATACGGAAGATTTGTAATAACTGATTGATATCAAGATCTACAAAGTCAGTGATTGTCGGATCGTCATTGGGTCACCTTCTCTGGTTGATTGTGTCGTTTATACCAACAACATTTCATCACAGTGACATATGTTCTACGGAAAACGAATTTTTGTTTTTCCAGTGCTATTCAGGTGTACGAGATAATCAACGCCTCGCTGAGGCTGTATCAACACAGGGGTCATCTTAGTGCAGATCGACAGAGCATTACAAAATAGTGCTAAACCTGATAGCTACATTGAGTAGCAAATAACACTCACATCAGTCAGGCTCCTTCTAAGGCTGATCACAGGCATCGTGCCTAGAGTGTTATTCTCGTAATTTGTTTAACCTACGACAGTTCAACATTTTAAACATATACTGAAACTTGATGAATTAACGCCTAAGTACAACGAAATGGACACAGTGATGTCAGTTATGAAGGTACGCAGACCTTGGATTTCAGGAACGTACATATAAACTCATCAGAGTCGTGCTTACGGAGTAACATCGAACAAAATTATTTATCAAATCGAGTGGATTGGTCTACTATCAAACTGTTGGAAAAGGTTTACTTATTCTTGAGCTAAGTATTGTATTTGTTTGTGGGTTGTCAGTAATTAGTTATAGTCAGAATACTGTAATTTTGCACGCATTTATTGTGTCTTTATTATCGTAACCGTGATGACGTCATAGGCGTGATACACAATTTTATGCTATTTTGTGTTGTGAATTCTTATGCGCGGTGCATTATTGAGTTGTTACATAATGCTGGAATCTAAAGAACTTTAACTCTGCCTATACTCTAACTGCTGAGTTATAGGTCGTGTCTATTATAAAATTATTTGTCATTTTTCATTATTAATGTATCTAATTGTAATTTATTAATTATTTCTTTCGACTTTCTTCGATTTTATTTGTCGATTTTAATACTTATAAGCCATGTCTATGGTTTGGTAAATTATTTTTTTTTTCTTTTCTTCATTTCGCACTTTGATTATTATTATTGAAGATTGTAGAAACATAAAGACATGTCATCATTACAGGATTTTGTTGCAATTGGGAAAGATGCAGGGTTGACAGGAGCAGATCTTATATCGTGGTCGGAGAAACAATTTACAGATTGTCAAGCTCACGAAAGGAACGAAAGAGTGGCGATTAGACAATTGGAAAAGGATCGACTAGATGAACAAGAGAGACAAAGATTATTTGAGAAGGAAAAAATGGCTATAGAAAATGATAGAATTGCAGCTCAAATTGCAGCTGATAAGGAAAGGATGGCATTGCAGATCGCTGCAGATAAGGAAAAACTGGATAGAGAAGCACAATTAAGAGAAAAGGAGATGGCTTTTAATCTTGAGAAATTGAATACAGAAAAGCTTCTGAAGGAAAAAGAATTGGAGAATAACTTCAAAATGAAACAGTACGAGAAGGACAAGGATGAACAGATTGCTAGGAACAAAGTGGAGGCACAGTCCACAGATGCCATTAAGAAATATAATGGGGTGATAAAGACATACTCAAACTCCGATTCCGTCTCTGCATGGCTAACTAATTTTGAGCTAATCTTGAGACACTATGGAGTTGCAGAGACCGAATGGGCAGTTTTGCTACATAGGCACTTGAGTGGTGAACCTTTGCAGGTTGTAGAACTAATCCCAGATGAGTTACGTAGTGATTACTCATACATTCGTAAGAGACTGCTGTCTCATTTTTGTCTTGACGAATTTGGCCTTCGTGCATCATTCAAAAATCTTAGTCCTAAAGCAGGACAGACGTTCCTTGACTTCTCCTCTTTGACTCAATTAACATTCGATAAATGTTCAACCAATGTTACCGATGACTACAAGAAGCTACGTGACTTGATTGTTAGAGACAATCTGATCTCGGCGGTTCCTCCATCTATGTCTACCTTTCTTATTGAACAGAAATGTTCGAGTATACAGCAGATGGATGAGAAGGGAGAGTCTTTCTTCGACGCCCACAAAGACATATTTAATAATAGTTTTTCCCCATTGGTGGAGACAAACGCATGTGATAGATTCCCTCATAAATCAAGGATGCAGGGATATAAAACACAACAACAGTCTGGGGGACAACATTAAAGAAGGGAGAAACAACAACAACCAAAATATCAACCTTATGTTAAACACGAGAAAAAGGGTGTGTGGACAACTTGTGAATACTGTGGTTTCACCCACGGCTCAAATCAAATGTGTGACAAACATCCGCAGTTTGACAGTTACATAAAGAAATTAGCACTTAGAAATAGAGACAGATTTAACACCTATCAAAGACAAACACAATGCTTTAAATGTAAAAGTTTTGGACATAGGTTTTTAGCTTGTCCGTTAAGACAACTGTATAAAGAGGCAAACATAGGGATGCTAACATCTAGTAGTGACAGTGACTCGGACGAGACTAGTCATGCAAATACGGTAGAAGTAGAATATTCTCCCATCGACCCAACGTGTGATACATGCAAGATCTTTCACAAAGAGGGCAACTTGACGTGTGGTCATAAAATACATGTGCAGGAGGCTAATGCGGTCCAAATTACCAATGGATCACTGATCGTACAACACGCCATAGTGAGTGGAAAGAAATGTAGCTTAGTACGCGATTCCGGGTCGAGTATAGTGGGAATACATAAAAAGCTAATTAATGAAACCGACTATACTGGAGAGCATGTGACCTGTAGAACTTTTGGAGGTAGAAGAGAAAGGTTTCCAGTTGCCTGGGCTGATATAAACTGCCCATATTTTTCTAGGAAAATAAAGGTAGCTGCGTTGCCTGACCCATTTGTGGATGTCTTTATTGGAAATATCCCTGAATTATGTGATGTTTCGTGTGAGGACATAACAGAATGGGAAAGGAAGCATATTGTAGCAAACACCGTTAATAATACACAAATACAAAAGGAAAGTCGATTACCTCATGATGGTCTGGTTTCAAACACATACATGTCACATCCAATTATGGTGGAACCTAAAGATAATAAGACAGTTCAAGCCGCAGCAATAACGCTGCAACAGGACATCATACAAGTGGATAGAAAACCACGGACATATGACATATCAGTGACAGTTCCGTCTTGTAATCCGAAGAATATGTGTATGAAAACAGATACTTCATTTGATTTGGTCGATACTTTCTTCTGGTTGATTTCCTTTCTATCTATCATAACAAACAAAGTAATAAAATGTATAGCTAAGGTTACAGGGAGTGTGATTAAGATGGTACAATATGGTGTACGCCGGAAGGTGAGCCATATTATAGGTATATATGATGATTCTGTACAAGGTATTCTAACAACCTGCCTGACGACACGGTATGACGAATCTGAGATTCCTTTGCAGGAAGCACATTCAATGATCAGTCCTAGGATCATTTTCGGAGCAAATAATGGTGTTGTGGTGGATGGTACCTGTTTACTGTCTGTCGTGTACATTCTTCCACAAGGTTGTAGGAAAATACTACATCTTGTCTTGTACTCTGGGAGAAAGGTATACGAATCACACAAACGCTATGAAATTACTTTATCGTTGGTGAATTCTGGTCAGAAATTGGTTAAATATCTGTTAGGAAGAAAATTCTTGGTCATCTCAAAGTGAATTTTACTAGCCGTAAATAAAACATGTAGCGTCATTGTGATTGTATTGTCATCATAAATATTGTTATAAGTGGAGTGTACTGTATTTGTATTATTGTCTGGTTCATATTATCAAGCATTTTTTTTATAAGCGATTATCGTTATCTAAAACCTAGGCTCAAATAGACTGGGTAAGAGCGAGCATGGCGAAATTTATATAGTTGTATGGATCATAGCTGAGATGGCGGAGGATTCTATACACATGACCGCGCCAGTAGCGCCTTTCTGTTTATAGGAATTCTTATACCTTCTTTTTGTTTTCAGAATTATCCGTTATCATTCTACATTTATTATTTAAAGACATCACAAACGTATCAGCCATTCAATTTTTAGAACATAAAATAATCTAGCTGATCTACTCAGTAGACTATAAATGAATTATGAAAGTTTTATATATATGTAGATATATATATATATTTATGTTTTCTGATTTATTTATTTATTTTTTTTTTAGTGTAACATTACGGTAGGATGACTGTGGCTAAGTCTGAATTACCACAGATAAATATATAATTTAAAAAAAAAAAAAAAAAGAAAGTATGGACGTAAGATGGTCACTTGTTGTTATTATTATTTCAGAGAAACAGGTGAAAAGTTTCACGTCGCTAGATGTGTGTATTGCGGAAGCGGCATAACCAATTTGTGTGGCGTCATTCTTTCACAAGCCAATATGGTACTATCGGTGGTGGTTTGTAGATAATTTTAATTGTGTTAGTATAAGAAAATTATGAACAAATTCATGATTTTGGAATTTTTAATATAGGACATAAACTCGAGGACAGAGTCTGTGCGAATCTCCGATAAAATTAATTAAGTATATCTTAAGTGATTAACATGTTTCATAAATGAATATGATTATTGTTTTAATGTTATGTTTATATATTTTGTTTTTATTGATATTTATTATTTTAAGTATCCCGACATTAATGTGTTGTAGTTAGTAACATCAGTAGTATGTGCTGTGTTAACTATTGATCATCATACATATCATTTTCACGATGGATGAAGGAAGAGAAAGGAATGAAAGAAAATTAATAGACACAAACATATAGTAAACACTACACATTATAGGATACATAGATACATATAACAAATGAACAACACATTATAGCAATATAACACAGTGATATTGAGAATAGTTTTCCCTATCGACATGCTATAGCGAAAAGAGATGAGGGTGTGCCAGGTCGACTTGCAGTTGTGTGGATATATGTATTCACGTCAAGGACAATCAGTTGTCGACTACGGATCATGTGATCGTTGGGTATGCAACACTGGATGGTGTTTTTATTTAACTGACGGCACTCGGGGATATAGAGACCGTTAGTAGTTTTAAGGTGTCAACATATATACGCGATAACAGATCTTAATATATGAACTGGCGGTGTTTGAGCCTTAGTTTAGTTACAAGTAGTCGGGCATGTTAACGCGATAACATCTCAGGGATCATTTATGGAATGTAGAGGTGGCGGTGTTCGGGACTTGTATTTTAGTCCGGTGTTCAATATCCCACGATCTAGAGTGGTTCACGTTGACAAACTAAGTTCCAAGGACGGTGAATGCTTTGTCTATCACAATAGGATGTAGTTTACGTCGTAGACATCATTTGCTTGCATGTCAAGATAACATAGAAAATGGTCTAACGATCATTTTCATTGTAGAGGGGGCAAAGCTGTCATGTAGCAAATGACAGTGAGGCAGGCAAGTGATGAGTTAGCGCATCAAAGAAGAAGATAAAGGGTGTCACAAATGGTGAACATTGTGACACCAACATTGAACGCAATTTAGACGTCATGATAGGACGTCACCTAACGCCATAACGGCTTAAGCATTAGTTTGTGTTCCAGCTGACAAGGTGATAGGATGTGTTTCCAATACCAGTCTCGGGAGTCAAACCGTTACTAATTCATAAGTCACCAAAGGCAGCGCTAGCTGTTGGAGTTCAATTATGGTGAGCTCCGGTTGAAGGTAGGCAAGTAGAGTTGATTTGCATTATAGGCGGCTGGCCCTGTTCCCAACACTTTCACTGGTCTGTGGAGATGATTTCTGATTGAAGAGCGGGAGTGCATGGAGAGAGAGAATGACTGAAGTCGGCATCAATCCCACACTCATCACCGTAGTCTGAGATCAGCTGTAGTAAATACATTGCAGTTCACTCCATCAGTATATGCGTTGAGTCGTTGTTGTGGAGTTCAGATGGTTACCCTGTCCTGTATCAGAATGCCTCAATATATGCTGTCATGTACCCTGATGCCCAGAGCCACATAGATCTTGAGGTGAGCTCGCTACATTATAAAGCCTGAACTCTTATCATTGTAGAGGAAGCAACCTCACCTCTTGACATATATGAGGACTGGAACACATGTCCACCGAGCAGCCACTGCGCTACAACGGTTGCCCCGCTGCCCCGTTAAATATGTATAGTATTGGAGTGAATTATATTTAAGCAATGAGGGGCTATTTTATACCTGCTGGGTGATCATGTTATTAAAGTACATGACGTCAGAATGATCGAATAGATAAGAGCGCTCGCTGACAAACTTCCGGAGCGCTGACGATGACGTAGCAGATTCAAGCTCCACGCCGTTCAGTTGGTCTAAAATGTCGACTTCTCCTCCTTGTCCTGCGGACGTAATTACAAATACCTCAGAAGTCGGATGGTGAGGGGCACTAGTAATAGGGAAAGCTAATCCACACATTAATATCAATCTAGTACACCCCTTAGTACTGGCAACCACTAGAAGTACCAGAGTGTGTATGGACTACGTTTGAATTCAAAGTGAGCTAATGATAATAAAAAGGGAAAAAACATTTCAGTAAATGTATTCGATATTTTTAATACATCCCTGATAGCAGTCGATGTGTTTTGTTTTTTCTTAAAAGTATGTCCAATTTAGTTTTATTTTGTCTTGAATTGTCTGGTTTTGTCTTGTCCTGTCTTATTTTGTTTTGTCTAGACGTAATGACGTACAGCATGTAACCGTGTACCTTGTGCTTGCCTCCCATAGCGACCCCTGACCCACGTATATTCATGTCCAGTGCACATTCACTGCCCTACGTCCAGCGTCGGGTTGCTTGACCCCTGAACCATCTTCCGGGATACTTGCCTTTTATTAATTTTGTTTCTAAGTCATTCCAGTGTTGATTCGCACTCTTATACAAATTACAATAGAAAGTAAGAGTGGCCTCGCTGGGATTCGAACCTGCGCCTTTAAATCACGACAGCGCCTCGTTAAAGGAAAATGTTACTTCGGTGTGGCTCCTATTGCTTTCAATTTTCATACTGTCTAGTATTCCCAGGCGGGTTTCAAGGCCGGGGGGGGGGGGGGGGGGGGGGGGGAAAGAGAATTAAGACGACAGATTGGCAGACTCAAAATGGCTTCAGTCACAATATCCTATTAAGTGACAATTCTTTTACCTGTTTGTTAATTGTAATATGATTAATTTGGCGCGTTAATAAAATGTTGTGAATATAAAATGTGCACATTTTGAGGCTGACAATTTTGGAAAGGGGGGAATTCTTCTTCTTTCGGTCACTGGAAAGGGGGGAATGACATTCTGACATATGGTGAAAGGCTGCAAGGGTCAAAAAAGGTTGAGGACCACTGGTCTAGTGTGTCGTCTAATTTCTATTTCTTTCCTCTACATCTAGGACAAGCATGCCAGAGATCATGGTTGGTGGACATAATACAAATAACTTATGCTGATGACACCGTCTTGATAGCCACAAGTCAGAAGTCACTACAGGAAATGATTGATACAGTGGTTGTAGAAAGTGAAAAAAAATTAAACCCTTAGCTTGAATCATAGAAAGACAGAAGTCATGGTGATATCAAAGAAACAGATTGTGCCTAAATGTGCAATTAAATTAATGACGTTATTTTGGGGCAAGTGCAGAAATTAAAATATCTAGGCACATGGATAACATCAGATGGAAGATGCACCACAGAGATAACAAACTGAATAGGGCAGGCAAAACACACATTTTATCAAATGAAGAACATTTTAGCAATAGTCCTTGTCCTTGGAAGTTAGAAAAAGAGTTCTTGAATGTTACAAAGAACCAGTTTTAACATACGGCTGCGAATCATGGACAATTAGTAAACAGGCGAAAAAATTAATGGAAGCCATGGAAATGTGGTTTCATAGAAGAATGCTGAAAGTTAATTGGACAGCCAAAAGAAATCAGCAATCTGGACATTTTGAGGGAGGCTAAGTCGCAAAGACAACTTATCAAAAACAACAGAAATGAACAGGCATCATTTTTCGCCACATTACAAGAAGACAAAAACTGGAACATGTTGTGACAACCGGAGGGATTTATGGTAAGTGAGATAGAGAGGAAGACAGCGTGAGAACATTCTTGACAGTCTTGTGTCATGGCATGGAAGGGGGCCAACACAGGAATTGATCCAAGCTATCGGAGATCGCAATTTGTGGAGAAGCACGGTCGCCCACCCCAGCCGGCAAGGCACAACTAGATGATGATGACGTCTAGGAGTGCCAATCAATATCTTTTTATTTGCCGAGTTATTTACACGGCCGCAGGGGCTCTCCAGCAATGCTATGTACGCTTTAAAAAAAAAATGCTATGTGCGAGGGGGCTTCAAATGAAAACCTTAAAAGTGTGATAGAAATGACAATAACCATGCCATTGTCATGTAACATGTCAATACTTTTGTTAAGGATGTCAAGAATGTTAAGCACGCGACATCACGGTGCAGACGAACACGGTGATGTCATCAGGACAGTTTAAGGATGTCAGCCCCACTTTTGACATGCACCAAAGAGGAGCAGCGTTCTGTTATGTTTATTTATTTATTTTTTTTTTTTTAAGTGACGGGGTGAAACCTATAGAAATTCATCGGCAAATGAAGGTCCAGTATGGTGATGCATGCCTGTCAGTCCAGTAAGTGCATGAGTGGAGTAGGAAGTTTCGGCCCGCAATCAAATCCAAACGACGTGGACACCTGAGCAAAGGTATCCTTGTGCAACATGACAATGCTCGACCCTATACTGCCCGTGCAACGGTTGAAAACATCGAAGACCTCCACTTTCAGAGTGTACCGCATCCCCCGTACCAAGCCCCAAGTGATTTCCACCTGTTTGGACAGTTCAAAGCTTCATTGGGACATTTACGGTTTTCATTTGAAGCTCCCTGATTGTGGATTAGTCAGTTAGTTAGTTAGTTAGTTAGTTAGTTAGTTAGTTAGTCGCGGTTCCAACTTCACGGCAACGTGTCGTCCCCATTATGCTCCGTTCCTGTGCCAGTGAATATCACAAAATGCTCCTCACTGCCCTATGTGAACAATGGAATAGACAGGAGTGTCGGCAAGCCAACAGCCCGCACAGGTACACTGTGCATAATGCTGCCGCCAGAATGCCAACACAAAAGTCCTCCACGAAAAATACAGTTCATCGTCGATGAAAACGGCAGTCACCAGAAAGACTTCATTGACCGGGGTTTTATCCCATATGGTTCGGTCTCTTTCTGCAGGGCGACCCACCGAAAGTGCAGCACAAAGCACGAACTCCGTAGCTACAGCGACGCCTCCCAGGAGTCTTCTGAAAAATGCACTCCTGAACCAAAAAGGCAAACCAGTCAATCCAGCAACAGTCGACCGTCATCGTTCCGAACATGCAGTTCACGCGAAAAACAACCGCGGACAGATGCAAAAACATTCCCGCGAAATTCACAGCTCACAGTGTCGCGCCACGCACTCACTCAGTAGCAGGGCGACGGAACCACAGCCTCCTTAGTCGCCTTTTACGACGTGCATGGTAGGCAACAGTGTTACTATTCTTTGCTCCCCCGTATGCTGGCAATTGTGGATTACACACCCACACGGCCGTATAAGTCGCCGCAGTAGCGCAGTGCCTAATTAACCCATATAGAGAATCATCATCTTCAAATTAATAAGCCAGTGAGGGTAAAACCGTGGGTAGCTACTGTTTGCGGCTGACTCAGTCACAAGATTATTAATCTGGGCCGGGGATGGACCCTAATATAACTTCTCCTTGAGGTTGAACAGGGTAGGGGTAGAATCAGACCATCAGTGGCTAGCACACTGGCCTGTCGACACTGTGATCATGTGTTCGAGTCCCCATCGGAGCAAGAATTTGTTTCACTCATTGACCTGGGCTCGAAAGTAGATCTAGCCTATAAACGGGTTAAGTTGGTTGCGTGTCCCTTACACAACGCCGCGATCAACATCAGCATTTGTTTGGGTTATTCGTGGTTTACCTGGCAAATTTTTCGTTCAGTAGTTTACCATTGCTTTCTGAACCACCGACGCCCATGCCATCCAAATCAACGCATGGCGACCTGCTTCCAAATCGTCTGTAGCTGATTTCGAACCCTCATATTTCAAATACACTTCATGGTGCGAAAAAGAATCCTGTAATTTTGCCTTTTTACTTACAGCAGTTGTTTTTTTTTTTTTTTTTTAAAGTCAGTTTCATTACCTTTACAGGACGTTGCAATCAATCCCAACAATTTTCTGGCTGTTTGTGATTTTCTAGACAATTTTACGATAAGTTTTTGAAATTTTTTAAAAGGCCGGGTAAATTTTCCTTTCGAAATCAACAAAAAATCCCAAGGGCCCTTTCCAAAGATCTCGGCGAAAAAAACCCCCGAGGAAGCCCGGGGGAAGGAAAATGGTTTACAACCCCAAAACAGCCAAAAAGGTCACTATCACCCCTAAGGCCTTACCCCCCCCCCGGGTTAAAACGGCAGAGATTTAAAGGATTTAAGGGTGGAAAATAAAAAATTACGGAACTTTTGCAGGTTAAAAGGAAATTTCTTTTAAAAGAACGTTGGGTTAAAAAATTATTATGTTTTTGGGGCCCAATTTCCCAACCCAAGGAAATTTTCCCAAGGGGCCTTCCGGGCGTAGGGGTAAAAAATGGAGGAAAACAATCGGCCAAAGGGGGTTTAAAACCCTTTTTGGCCCTTATTAACCCCCTTAAAAACCTCGGGTGGGGCCCATTTTGGGGGAAGGCCCCGGGGGTTGGTTGTTAAACCAAAAATTTTTGGAAAAAAAAAACAAGGGGAACCCAAAAACAAACTTGGGGTTTGGGTTTTTCCCAAACATCCTAAAAACCCTCCTAACTTTTTAGTTTGGGAAAGGTTAAGGGTCAACCTTTTTGACATTGAAAAGGCGGGTAGGGAATACCAGTAAATTCTAGGACCCTTTTACCCCAAAAAGTTTTTAAAAAAACCAGGTTAAAAATTCCTATTTAAATGTAGGGTCTTTTTTAAGGGGAAAAAACTTTAAAATACGAAAAGTCCCCGGGCGTTGCCTTAAATTTCACCCAGGGAAAAATTCATTTTTTAACATAAAAACCCCTTTTGCCGTTTCCTGAAAAGGGTGACCTTTATGTCAAAAAAGGGAAAGAAATGGGGGGCATAAATTTTGGGTTAAAAAAAAGGAACCGGAAAAATATTTCCCCATTGCAAAGTCTGAACCCGGGTAAACAAAATTTTGTTTGAACGTTTTTTTCCAAAAAGGGTTTTTGGCTTTTTGGGGCGATTTGGAATTTTCCCCATAAGCTTCAAACCCCAAGGGGGGCTTTGGAAGAAGCCTTTTTTTTTTTTTTTCATCCTGGGTTTTTCCGGGTTTTGTTCGGGCAAGGGCAAAATACCCTGCTTCCTTTTAAATTTCCCCAAAAAATTATACACATACCTTTTAAAAATTTTTTTGGGGGTATTTTCTAGCCCTGAAAAAATACGTGAAAAATTTTTTTTTTAACCCAAAAAAAATTTTTAAAAATTAAAGAAAATTTTAAAATTTCAAAATTCAGAAACGAAAAAAAACCGCACCATGGAAAAGTTTAAAAAACAAAAATTTTATCCTTTTAAACTTTTAAAATTTTTAAAAATTTTAAAATTTTTAAAATTTCAAATTGGAAACAAAATTAATAAATCCCAGGAAAGAAAAAAAAACCTTAAATTTAACCCTTTTTAAAAATTTAACTCTTTATACCAAACAAAAAACCTTGCCCCAAAAAATTTAGGGAAAAAATTGGGCGGGGGTTTTAAAAATCCCCTTTAAAAAAAATTAAAGTTTTGATTCCCCATCAAATTTAAAAGGATTAAAAACAGACAAAAAAAAATTTGAAGGGTTAAAAATTTTGGGACAAAAATAAGGGGTTAAAAAAACAAATTGAAAAAGGGGTTAAAAATTAATTTTAAAAATGACAAAAGGGGGCAATTTACGAAAAATTTTCGAATCAAACAAAAATTTGTCCTTAAAATAAAACTTTTCCCCTTTAAAGAACCAAAAAAACCAATTCTGCCAAAACACAAATAATAAAAAAAAAATTCGAAATTTTAAGGGGGTTTTTCCAAAATTTAAAATTGGACTTTACCAAAAAATTTGAAAATAAAAAATGGGGTTTAAAAGGAATTGTGGGAAAATTTTTTCCCAAAATAAAATAAAAATAAAAAAATTTAAAAATAAGGACAAAAGTGGGTAAAAATTTGTAAACTTTTATTAAAAGAATTTTTTTCAATTTTGGGCCATGTTTAAATGAAAAAAAAAAAACCCCACCATTTGGCCTTAAAATTAAAAATATTGCCAAAAAACCCAAAAAAAAATTTTGGTTGAAAAATTTTCAAAGCTTTTTCACACAAATGAAAAAACAAAGGGGCCCCCCCGGGGGGGTTGGGAGCGCAAAAAATTTTAAATGGAAAAAGGCAAAAATGGAAATGATAAAATAAAGGAGATAAAAAAATTTTTGGGGTGGAAATTTTTGCAGTTTAAAAAAACAAAAAATAAAAACTTAAAAATTTAAGTTAAAAAAAATAAAAATAATGTAAATGGTTTAGGGGGGCCCCAATTCCAAAGCAATCCGGTTTTTAATTCTAAAAAACCCTTTTCTAAAAAAAACCCGTTCCAATCCCACCCAAAAGGGTTTAATTCAATTTTTGGGTTTTTTTTTTAAAAAATTGGGGGGGCACGGGGGGGCAAAACCTTTTGGGTCGGGGTTTTTTGGGGGAAACATTGGGGCGCTTTTGGTGTTCGAACCAAAATTTTTGGGAAAAATTGGCTTTAACCGGGGAAAAAAAAAATGTTGGTTGTTTTTCCTAAAAACCATTTATTAAAACCCCCCAAATTTTTTAAAAAATCGGCTAGGGTAAACTTTCGGCAAATTTCCCCCAACAGCTGTTTTCCAAGGGAAAACCGGGAAATCCCTTGAGTATTCGCAAGCTTTTTCCTTTACTTGAAACCTTTATAAAAATTTTTTCCCCTTTTCCCTTTTGTAGGGGGTGGATTTAACCCGGATTGGGGAAAATTTTAAAAAATTGTGGGTAATATTTTTAAGAATTTTTCCCCTGGTTTTTCCAAAAAGGTCCATTTTTGGGGGAACCTTTATCCCTTTTATTTTAAAAGGGACCTTTTGGTTTTGTTTCCTTTTTTCCTGTTAAAAATTTTTCTAAACAAGGTAAAGCAAAATGCGGGATTTTTGGCCCCTTAAAATTTATAAATCCCTTTAAAGGGAAAATGCTTTTATTTCTTCAAAGTCAACCCCAAAGGAAAATTTTTTTTTTTTTTTTTTATCGGGTTTGGGCCTTTTTTCTAAAACTTGGAAAATTAAAATATTTTTCAAATTAAATTATTTAAACCCCTTAGTGGAAAGGGGAAAAAGGATTTTATTTTGCCTTTTTTTTTTTTTTTCTTTCTTGGTTTCAATTCCCTAAATTGCAGAACTTTTAAAATTTCCCTTGTTTTTCCCTTTAAAAACCTTTGTTAAAAAATCACGGTTTTTCTTTTCCCCCTTCAAAAACTTTGACCAAAAAAATTTTTTCTAAATAAAACTTTCCATTTTTCTAACCCGTTGCTAAAAAAAATAAGGGGCCAAAGGTTTTTTTTTTTTTAAAAAAAAAAAAAATTTTTAAAAAATTTTTAAAAATTTTTTAAAAAGTTTCCCCCAAAAATCGGAAATTTTTGGGAAATTTTAAGTAAAAAACCCAGCTTTAAAAATTTAAAAAAAAAAAAAAACCTTGTTTTAAAACAAATTTTTCCAAATTTTAAAAAATTTTTAAAAATTTTTTTAAAAATTTTTTAAAATTTTTTACAAAGTTTAAAATGTCAGAAACTGAAAGTTAAGTAAATGCCACGCGTTCACAGTGTAAAAAACTTAAGATTTCAACCAATGTTAACAAATTTTAAAAAGTTAAAAAAAAATTTTTTTAATTTAAAAAGTTTCAACATGTCGGATACTGAAAGTTAAGCATGCACCACGCGTTCAAAACTTAAGATTTCAACCAATTTTACCAAATTAAAAAAGTTTAAAAGATTTTACAATTTTTTTAAAAGTTTCCAAATGTCAGAAACTGAAAGTTAAGTAAGTACCGCGCGTTCAAAGTTTTAAAAAACTTAAGATTTCAACCAATTTTAACAAATTTAAAAAAGTTTAAAACATTTAAAAAAATTTTAAAAGTGTCAAAATGTCAGAAACTGAAAGTTAAGCAAGCACCATGCATTCAAAGTTTAAAAAACTTAAGATTTCAACCAATTTTAACATATTTAAAAATGATTCAAACAGTGTAAAAGTTAAGGAAGTAACCACTGATCACTACAGTATTTTGTTTTGTTGGCTCTACAGATTGAAAACTTTGCTAACACGGAGGGAGAAGTCTTTTGAGTTGTTTATAACCAGAAAATCTCAACCAGTCTCGACAAAAATCAACGTTATCACAGACATACAGGTTTGTTGATGCTCTTGTTCCGTCACATCACCACATCTCTGCGTCGTCTATACTTGTTTATGTATATGTCTTATGAAACATTAGTCTTGTATCTTGAACATGTATGATCACTAACCTGTTTTATTTCTACAGCTATGTATTGTTTACTTGCCGTTCATTAAAGTATTGTGATTTGTTTTTTACAGATTGAAACTTTGCTAACACTGGAAGTATCCTCTTGAGCTGTGTATAACTGAAGAAACCTTGATACAACTATAACTGTGAGCTCGACACAACTGATATTTTGTCACTCTCGGTACAAGCGGACATTGTCTCAAATATAGGTACGTGTGATTGATGTTTTTCTCATTGTGTGTTGAATATATTAAACGAAACATCAGTATATCACTATTTCTGCTGTCTATATGCCTTCACACTGTGTCATTGTATATATTATACAAGGTACCTATAACGTCACTAACTTAAGCTTCCTTAATGTGATAGCGCTTACACACACACACACACACACACACACACACACACACACACTTATTCCATTCTTCTGTTTGATATCTCATGCAAAGGTGTGTGGTAATTTCAACAGACTGTCGTGCTGCATCACTGACCAGTATCTACCAACAAGGAGAGCCATCAGCGCAACAAGTGGCCAAGTTGTCATCACAAAGTGGGTCTGGACAGTACAATCAGGTTCTCTCTCTCTCTCTCTCTCTCTCTCTCTCTCTCTCTCTCTCTCTCTCTCTCTCTCTCTCTCTCTCTCTCTCTCTCTCTCTAAATAATATATGTATATAATAAAAGAAAATATAAGATTATTGGAATTTCACATTTCATTAAAAAAAAAATCTTGAGACAATTTACCGATTTCTGAGCATTTACAAATATAAAAGTCACATTTAAATATTCCAAAATACCTAAATAAATATCGAATAGTAAACATACAAGTATGTCAATACGGAGCATTTAAAAATATAACAGTCATATTTAAATATTCTAAAATAACTGAATAAATATTTAACACTAAAATATAAGATGTAAACGAAAACATGTATATATTGAGCATTAAAAATGTTATATGTGTTGTGTATTTTGTTCTCTGACAGATACTTGTGCGTCGTATTCAGACCAGTGTCTTCAACCTTAAAAGATGGCTTCAGCAAGAACCGACATGTCCAGCACAAAGAAAGGCCATTTGTGTGTCATTTGTGGGCAAGTGTTCACAGAAAGTCGTAATCTGCTGTGTCACATTCGAACGTGTGGTAATCTTTTTAAACGTCAAGACGATCTACAACATCATATAAGAACACTTCACGGGATACCATCATCACCGTCATCATCATCATCATCATCATAATCATCGTCGTCATCATCATCATCATCATCATCATCATCATCATCATCATCAGCAATACCCTCATCATCAACTCCATCATCATCAACTCCATCATCATCATCATCTTCATCACGCAAACGAAAAACAGATACAAACACCAATAAAAAAAACAGAAGCACCCAGCTAAAAATCAAAAACAAGAAAACATACTTTTCGAACTCATAGACAAGGAAGCCGACATATTGTTTTATGAAGAATTGGAGACTATATATAACCTGCCCAAGGACGTCCAACAAAAATATAAAGAACACTGGACAGCCATTAGGACTCATCAGAACATCCACAAGCATATATCGACATACAATTTTTTCCACCGACCAGACTCAACACAACCAATAGATTGGACCAACAAGTTAGAGACAATATTTACTAGCCAGACCAGTAGATTCAAAATTAACTACAGCCACCACATCATATTAAGACACAAGGAGACAAAGGACCTTAGCTTTTTTCATGCCTCATCGAACAACGCCTGTGAACTAGACGTCCCAATATTAATCAATAACAAACAAGACTTTGTCGAATTTATAGAGATAGTTAAGGCAAGCGACATGTTTAATTATGCATTACACACTAGGCCAGACACCAAATACCTTGTAGAGACGATTCCAGCGACTAGTGTTTACATATACCACATGACAGAAAACCCCATCGGCTGCTGTCTAGAAGATATACCATTACACATCACAAACAATAAAGCCATCATCACATTGCAACGCGATAAAAGCCACTCTACACCTTACACCGATAATTTGTGTTTCTTTCGTTGTCTGGCGTTATTGCAGGGTGAGAATATAAAGGCTCTTAGTACACCCACTCAAAATTTAGCACATCGGTGGCAGAAATTCCAAACTATGGAGTCTCTAGATAGGTTTCCTGGAGTTAGGTTAGTTGATATCCCTAATTTAGAACAATGCTTTGCCCTTAATATAGATATTTTTGAATACGATGACACCCAGTCCCTGATCCCAAAACTTAGGGGTAGTTGTAGTTATGATAAAACATTAAGATTGCTAGCTTATAGAGACCATTTTATATATATTAATAACATTGACAGAGTAGCTAGGTCCTTTTCTTGTCCTGGTTGTGGGAAGATATGGACTTTATTTTGGCTTATGGATAGACACTATAAAACTTGTAGCGGAGGCAAAACCAAACATGCCTATAAAGGTGGGGTATACAGTGTGACCGAGACCATATGGGAAACTATCCAGGCCCAGGGGATAGACGTAGATACGGACTTTGTGTATCCCTACAGAGCCACCTACGACTTTGAGTGTTATTTTGACACTAACACTCTCCCGAAGGAAACCAAGTTCACAAAATTCTTAGGTAAACATGTCCCTCTTAGCTGTTCAGTGGCGTCAAATGTCCCTGACTTTACGGACCCGGTTTGTTTTATCACAACGGGTGACCCTCTGGACTTGGTGAAAAGGATGCTTGAGCATCTGACGCGGATTGCTGAAGCAGCTTATGTCTCGCTTCGCAATAAATGTGATACTGAGTACACAGAGTTAGAGGAGTACCCCCATTTAGTCGAAAAGTTAGATGAGTACCTGAAAGGATTACCGGTCATTGGGTTCAACTCGGGGAAATATGATATCAACGTAATTAAACCTTATTTTATAGAGTATTTCCTCTCTGCCACTGGTGTTCCCTTTAAATATGTGGTCAAAAGAAATAACAATTTTATGAGCATCGCGTCTGAAAAATTAAAGTTTCTAGACATCATTAATTACCTAGCCCCGGGGTTTAGCTATTCCAAATATTTAGCGGCCTATGAGGTAGACGAAACCAAGGGGTTCTTTTGTTACGAGTAAGTCACCTCATTAGATAGATTAAAGGAGACTAGTTTACCCCCACACAAGGCGTTTTATTCACATTTGAAAAAGTCCAACATTTCAGATGCTGACTATGCCTACTGCCAACGAGTATGGAGCGAGCACCGTATGTCGACACTGGCAGATTTCTTGGTCTGGTACAATAATAAAGATGTAGGTCCCTTTATCGAGGCGTTAGATAAGCAAGTTGCATTTTACGCGGAAATAGGGGTAGATATTTTTAATGATGCCATCTCAGTTCCCGGGGTAACTATGAAATATCTGTTTAAGACCATCCCCAAAGATGTTTCATTTTCTTTATGCGGCAAGACTGATAGTGGGCTGCACACCACTATTAGAAGAACATTGTCGGGGGTCCCTCGATCATTTTTCACAGATACCATGAGGTAGGTGAGACTTTGATCAGAGGAGTGAACAAAGTGAAATCCATTAAGGGGTATGATGCCAACGCTCTTTATCTGTGGGCCCTAATGCAGCCAATGCCCACAGATTTTCCTGTAATACGAAACGCAGAAGATGGGTTCAAGCCCCATAAGGTTGGTTTTTACACAGTGCAGTGTAGAGAGTGGTTGGCTTGGGTGTCCCATAGTAACAACATAGAGCTAAAAACCCAGTTTAATGGCCGGGAGATGTCTCTAGGCAACCGACACATTAGAGTTGATGGGTGGGATAAAAAGTCTAAACCGTCTACCAGTTTCACGGTTGTTTGTGGCACGGACACCAAGACTGTGTGCTGACACGTGGTAAAGTGGTTAACCCGGTCAACAAGAAACCTTTGGTAGATTTGTTTGCCAAAACGCGTGAAATTCGCGAGTATTTGGTGAAAGAGGTCAATATAAAAGTGGTGGAGATGTGGGAATGCGAGTGGCAGAAACTAAAAAAGGCTGATACAGACCTTAAGAGTTTTGCAGACGCGGCTTTTCCTCGACTCAAACCAGACTATGGCACATACCCCATTGACACACAGAAAATTCTCGCGGCTGTAAGAGCTGAGACTTTGTTTGGTCTAGTCGAGTGTGACATTCATGTGCCAGACGAGTTTAAAGAGCGATTCTCCGAGATGACGCCTATCTTTAAGAACACAGAAGTGTCAAGAGCCGATATTGGTGACTTTATGCGACAATACGCCGAGTCACATAAGTTGTTGACTGCCCCACGTCGGACTCTGATAGGTAGTTATATTGGGGGAAAAATCTTGTTGGCCACACCATTGTTAAAATGGTATCTGACGCATGATCTAGTTGTCACAAAGATTTACCAGGTGATTGAGTATCAACCAGTACGTTGCTTTCAAACGTTTGGGGATAAGGTGTCTGATGCCAGACGTGAAGGTGACCTTGTTACCGCCTGTACCATTAAGGCAGAGACGATGAAACTGTTGGGTAACGCAGCCTATGGAAAGACACTAACCAACAAGGCCAAGCATACCAACGTTTCGTATTGTCGTGGGGCTGATACGCCAAAATTAATCAACGAGCCCCTATTCAAGAAGATGACCATGCTGTCAGATGATATATATGAAGTAGAACTGCTGAAGAAGACGACGGTCTGGGATCTCCCCCTCCAAATAGGTTATTTCGTTTACCAATACGCCAAGTTGCGCATGTTAGAATTTTATTATGACTTTTTGGATAGGTTTGTAGATAGGAAGGATTTCCAGCTGTGTGAGATGGACACAGATAGTCTATATTTAGCACTTAGCAAACCGACCCTAGCAGAAGTAGTTAGACCCCACCTTCTGGAAGAGTTTTATAGAGATTACAATAGGTGGTTCCCCTCTGAGACTTGCGATGCCCATAAACAGGACTTTATTAGTAGTAGAGGTAGTGTACCAGACTGTACCCGGTGTAAAGGTAAGAAAGTGTATGACAAAAGAACCCCTGGTTTGTTTAAATTAGAGTATGAGGGGTCAGGGATGATCTCCTTGTGCAGCAAGACTTACCACTGCTTTGGAGACAATAACAAGACCAGCACGAAAGGACTCACCAAACAACACAATACCCACCTATACAGAGACACATTCTTAGACGTACTCAACACACAGACAGCAGCCGGTGGGACAAACGTAGGCTTCAAAACACAGGCTTCCTCGGTCTACACATACGAACAACATAGACAATCATTATCCTATTTTTACATAAAACGTCAGTTACACAAAGACAACGTCACCACTTCACCATTAGACATATAATACACCTTGTTTTCAAGACCTTCTCTGGTCACACATTTCAGATATGGATAATATTAGTGTATATAATGTACATAGTTTTGTAACCTGTTTTCTACTAATAGCATATGTTCACGGTGGTCACTGTAAACCTTCATGACGGTTGTCTTATGAATATTGTTTGAATCAATGAATAATTTTATTTCTGTTTACATTCTATCATGTTTATGCGAATTGTAAATTTTGATCATAAATACTTTTATGTGAACTGTATGGCACTTGTCTTATGAATATGTTTTGTGTGAACATAATATCACTTGTCTTACGAATATGTTTTTGTGTGGAGGACATAATATCACTGTCGAGATTTGTGAAAAAATAAAAATTACTATTATTAAACGGTGTTTGTTGGTTCTTTTTTAGTGTACTGATATGGCAGCTGTCTTGTTTTTCCTATCTTGTTTTCATGTTTTCTTTTTTATATGTAGTTCTTGTTTCTTCCTCTTTCTGATTTTCCTGGTATTCATGTCGTTCTCGTAGTGAGAGACTCAATTTTATCTGTGGAAGACTTGATACATGCACAGAGAGACAATAACAAATTCACAAACACACAATGGCACAGTGACAAGAAACAAAATCACAATGGAATACAGAGACAATTTAGTATACACCAGTACAAAATCCGAACAGAGACAAGTACAAAAACATATAGTTAAAAAACCACAACAAAATGTTTTTCTTTTTTCTTTTTTATTTAATAAAGATCTAGACACGTGGTTTGTTTTTTCTGATCTTCTTCTCTGGAATACAATTGTCTGAGTAGGCTGGCTGGTAATCTGGTAAATATCGGTCACATGGCGTGTAGTCAGAGGCTGGCTGTTGGTCTCCTGTTTGTCGGGCTGACATCTGAGTATTGTAGTCAAAGGAGGCTTCAAACATTTGGCTGTCGGATACATCAAACATCTGGTTGTTGTAGCTTGCTTGAAAGACTGGGGCTGCACACGGTACATTATTGATGACTGGAATGGGGTGAATATCTTAAAGACAGTTGGTGATTTGGTTTAACGGTTTGGTTTGCTTAACTTGGTTGAGTCGATCAAAGTCAGCGATAATCTCACTCTGCATAGCTATTAACTGCTCAAATTCTTGCCGACTGAGTGTCATCCCCATCTTGGTTGGAAACTTGTTCTCGGATTCACCAAAAAAGCGACGGATGTGTAACGTGGTCGTTCCTCTATAGGATGAGACAAACACTACCTTGACACCAGCGCCCACGGGTCTAACGGTCTCACCACCACGAGTCATGTAGACCCAGTTATCAGGCACAGTCTTGAGTTCGGTAGTCATCTTCGGAATGAATGACTGTTACCGACAGTGGGTTTATATATACTAGTGTTTGAGCGTAAACCGGTTTCAGCTAGTTTTAGTTCAAGCGTATCATATCAAGGTCACCTTGTTTTGTGTAGGTGTCAGCTAGTTTTACGTCAAGCGTAACATGTTACGGTCACCTGGCTTTATGTATGGCGTGACTAAGCGTCCTACTACCCGATCGTTGTACCATTGTTTGTTTGAAAAGGGCCGAAGAATGCGGATCAGGCTCGCTCCACGACCTTTCATCATGATGAAATAGATAGCATAGAGGCCACAGGCGTTACTTAATATGTCTTGTAACACACGTGTGTTATACATAAGTGATCTGTCTGAGTGATGGTCTATAAACTTGAGGAGGCGGCAGACCAAACGAATCAAAGTACTCACATTTGCCTGAGCCATCATAATACAGGGCGATCCAGTGGGAACCGGGTTAATCGCTGGGATCAGTGTTCACGACAAACGCCGCAGCTCTGGTTCTATCTAGGTGTCTAGGTAACTGATCTCGAGCGCACACTCTGACCTGTAACCGACGCACACATGTATCAGCTAGTAGTATTCTGGTAATCTGTTCTGTGTTCATTATGAGGCGTAATCTGTTAGCACTTGTCTGGTCTTGGAAATTTCAATTATCCCGTCGTGCTCGGCGTAGACGATAACTTGTAATGGTTCTGGGGTGGGTGTGTTGAACTTAAATTCTAGCGTTAGAGGTCCCTGTCCTCGGCATCTCAAACTGGTCTCCGTCTAGTAAACTGGGACTCAGATCAAAGGCATACAGAGTATAACCCTGTTTATATTGTGTATAGTCAATTGAATTACCGGCGTCCTTACCCACCAGACCCATGGCTAGATTAGTACCAAAAAAGGCTCGTACGTATTGATTACGTTCAAAGTCCATGGTTAACGGGTTTGCTGGTGGCAGATCGTCCATCGACAGTTACTGTTGAGATACGTCAGTCCAAAGGTTTGAAAATTATATGGGTTCTTGTTGTAGGCACCGTTAAAAGCTGATGATGTAATAAGTCCAATCACGATGCGAGTGGGTGTTTGACTCATAAACAGATTGTCTTGGGTATGAGATAACATTCCTTGGGGGATAGCTAATGTTTTTAGCGCCACGCGCTTGATCGGTAGTTTCGCGTTGGTTCTCATCAAGGCTTTCTCGTGGGCGAGAACGATGGCCGGGATTCAGTCTGGCTTTACGAACCACCAGCGTGGCATATGTTATAATGGATGAATAACCCAGTGCCCCATCGGGAGCCAAGAGGTTAAAAGTGGCTTTGGACGGAGTCAGCTTAATTTTCACATCCACACCGTTTATCATGTAGCGGTCTTGCACAAACATGTCGGCGTGTAGTCGACCCATCATATCTATTTCTTGACTCTCGCCTGGCTAGTTGACGTCGTGTTTTTAGTCCTTTGTTGTTATCGCCTTGCACGTCATCGAGGAATTTGGCTGTATCATAGTAATAAAGGGCGGCCGAGAGATGACTCTTCTTGGCTTCCTCACCATGGTTTAGCTGTAGCTTCCATGTAGGCTCTATACGGATATGTATTTTCACTAGGGGTGATTAGCGTGTCATTGAGTGAGACGTCTACTTGAGAAAACAGACTGTGGAGGTAATAGTTGACCGGAACTACGTCGGCAGTGGGTGGTAGATTGTCACCATTGAGGTAGTGTGGACTTTAGCTCTGACGTGTAAGAAAGTGTTAGACAGATCCAGATACTCTTCACTGGCACCAGATATAACAAATTCTATAGGTGCGCCTGGAGCTAGAGACGCGAGTGGGTGTATCTCCACACACTGCTCCATCTTCTACCGCCGTTTGCGTAGGGTGGTACGCTAAACAGATCCAAACCAGAATGAAGACACTCGCAAGAGTTGGGGTGAATCAGAGCCATTATGCGAATAGTATCCGAGTGCTGTGGCTTCTTCTTCTTATGAACTCGATGGGGTGCGGGGGTCAGTTTTATACGTGTACTGGGTTCTCCGGGTGGCGCTGGTCGTCTCTTTCTTCTAATACCACTACCTGATTGGCTAACGTGATCGACCGCTCCTTGCAGTAGACTGCTGACCGGCTTGTTTGGCATGCTCTTTAAAGGATTCTCCAACGTTCCTGCCAGCTAAAGCATCTTGGGCCACTCGCAGACCCGTACCAACACCTCCTCTGAGTAAGGCCTTACCACCGGTCTTTAACCAGGGTAGAATCGTGCGACCGAGTCCACTGAAGAAACTACCGATACCACGTCCTCTCTTACTCCGACCACCCACAAACACCGGCATACCATGTCCAGCTTGATTACAGTAAAAGTCTTCGTACAGTCTGGCATTTCGACGTAATGCCACATATTTCACCATTATTCTAGGTCTGAATAGTTTCCGAGTGCGAAAATGTAACGTCAGCACTGAAGTTCCGGTAGTGAATGAAATCTTTATGCCCGTATCGGTGGTTAAAAGTATTTCCACCGTGTCGAAGGAGTACCGACTCAATGGTACATAGTTAGGTTTGTCGTAGGCGCGAAACACTGAGGCCGAGAGCTGATTCATGATAGGGACTGTCCTTAGTAGTGGGACCATGGCGTCTCCGACTGGTCTTGCCGCTATGAGGTCGCAGTAGACGTAGATATTTTGCAGGTCAGTTATTCAGATCTACCGCCACTTGGCCTTCCATTATTGGGTTGGCATGCGATATCTTCGAGGAGTGAAGCCCTAATATATCTTTCAACTTTTCGCTAAATATAGCCACGGCCCCCACTTCGAATATTTTCACGATGACTTTCTTTGAAACTTTGTCGAAATAGAATCTGACTCGCGTCTGATCATCGACCTCCGTACTCTTTCATTAGTCGATTCAGCTCCGTTATAAAAGCTTTCTGGTGAGCTGTATAGGCCTGGGGGACACAGTTTTCTGGAATTTCCTCTGGTTGGTGAGGCGTATCTTATCCACACTTCATTGCTCTAGCACATTGCAGTAGTAGTTCGGAAATTGAATTTCGGCCAGACCCACTTCGTAATGTTGACTCACCTCAATAGTCTGCGGTAACTTGACGAAATAGTGACCTGGAGTGTTAGTGGGAAACATATTCGGCGAAGCATTGCTCGGTAATGTCACGTAGAAACTCATAATTTAGGATTAGGTAACATGTACCCCAGACAACTGCTTAGAAGTGCGATCCACAACTTGCCCTCGGGTGCGTCGACGCTGCCTCGAGACACATTGAATAATGAAACGCCAATGATGGTGTATATAACTACCATCTGACAGAAGAAGACAATCTCTAGCCGCGGTATTCGCTCTCCAAACATCCACCAGAACGAGGTTCTTTCGCTGGGTGAGTTAATTTGTGGGTTCAATACCGTAGTCTCCCCGTTAGTTTCTTCCATTAGTCTCGGTATCTGGTTAGGTCTGAGACCCAACTGTTGAATGACGAATTATACCCGAACCATTTCACTAAATACTCTTTACCACCACCTCTCCTGGGCCTTTCTTGTAAGACTGTTTCGACCCGATACACTTGCTTATCTCCAACTGCTTGAAGCTCTTCACTGTAGAATGAGCCTCGTAATTCCTCCCCCGAATCGTCTTTTAGCACATATGTCACCGGACTGGTCTGGTTTATACGACTGACGGTAAAAAGTTCTTCTTAGCACGAGGGTGTATACCCTTTTTTAAAAGGTTGTTTGGGTTGAGCCAACCTGACCCGATCCCAGCTGTAAAATGAACTTTTCTTGAGGCGACTGTCTTCTGGTACATATTATTCCACACCTCCTCTTGATTGTGGTAGTTGACTTGCATGGGCGCCATGCGAATACATCTGTGATACGAAAAGTTGTAGTTGCGGATCAGCTTATCTATCACGTCTACGTATCGAAGTGTGTTGGTCTTGGTGAAATACCGCAACATTTTTTCTTTAAGGGTTCGATTAAATCTTTCCACTATGGCGGCTTTAACGTCTTCGTTCTCGGTCGTAAAGAAATGCACACCTCGGTCTTTCAGAAATGTTAAGAAGGTCCGGTTGACAAATTCTGATCCTTTGTCAGTCTGAAAATTTAACGGTTGTCTATCGGCACAAATTTTACCCACGACCTCCACTGACGATTTCCCCGTCTTCTTCTGGATCGGGATGACCCAAGCATATTTACTAAACACGTCGAGACACGTCACTAGGTACGACATCCCATCATTGTATCTTTGTAATTGTCTCATATCTATTAAGTCGGCTTGAAACTGCTGATTTATACCACCGGTTACGTCTCTGGAAACGACGACGGATCGGTTTATGTAAAGTATAAGTATCTTGATGCCGTAGCCAAGCCTCTATCTTTTTAGCGTTCAGTTGACTTTGCCTTTTTAAGGCGGCAGCCCCACCATAGGCTCCGGGTTTCTTCGGGTCGTAGTAATACTTTCTTAATTGCGCGGCCATTTTGCCCATTTGGGCGTGGGTATCCTACTCTTCTTCTTGCTTCGCCTAAGTCTGTACGGTGGTGTGGTCTCGACAACTTGACTTTTAGTCGGTGGAATGGGTGTTGGCTGAGCGGGTGTCTCGACTACTGAGGCCTGTAAAAAGCTGACTTCGGGTTTTGTATCGTTGGCGGTTCCTTGATATCCACTGTGCCTAAAGACTTATGTCTGTATTGATCGAGTCGATTCAGATAACACTGCAAGGTTTGCTGATACACTCGGGCTTTTTCCCGCGGTGGTAGATTTTCGGTTTCCAGGACTTGTTGCATTTGCTGATCCAGGTCACGCCAGTTATCGGTTAGTGTGTCGGGTGGTACATAAGGTTGTTCCAGCAGCCGAGGGTCGATCAAGATCATTTTCTTCATTACAAACCCACGACGCCTTTCAACACGTTAAGAATGGGACCTAATAAAGCACCTATGAATCCACCTTGTTGCAAGATTTGTTTCCGTTTCTTGGTAGACAGTTTCTTACCCGTGAGCACTCTCAGCCTGTTTTTGTGCCGCTGCAGTCGCCTCTTCTGAGCCGGTGTCAGTGGAACATTACCTTTTAATACATTGTGACAGCATTCACAAATTGATTGGACGAGGTCCGGGGACGCTGTTTTAATTACGGCTTTTACGGCAGCTGGTTTCGCCTCACCCAAGAATCGCAGCATGGCCCCGTGACGTTTCACCCGGTTGGACATACTATTTGGGCACGTAGACGACTTGACGCTGATCGGGGAAAATATTGCTTCGTAAACGGAGCTGATCTGGTGTTTCCTGTCGAAGGTCAAAGAGCAAATACCCGTGTGGAGCCGCTGTCGCGTCCTTAAAACTCTCTTGGACATATGACACGCGGCCTGGATACATCTGTTTAGCCAGATTGGTAATCTGCGATCCGTCACGTGGGTTCTTAAACACTACTAGGTAATGCGAATTCAAGCTGATGGTTCTGTGTTCTTTATTCTTACCAAAGAGGTTCTGGACTATATACATGACGCTGAGGTTTCGATGGTGACTACCCTTAGTAAATAGTTTAGTCACTCTTTCATATATTTCGGACATTAGGTCATCTATCACCACTAGTCGACGTCTATCTCCTGTCCATTTTTCCGTATCCGGTAGACCTTCGTTAAACTCGACACCCTTCATAGTCTCATACAGGGGTTGCCATTCTCCGTAGCACCATATAACTTCCTCTGACAAAGGTTCGATCATGTCTGGAAGATGGGTCAGGAACTTTTGTACAAAGACGGATTTTCCGCTCCCCGTTGGCCCCTCAATCAAGACCGTAAAAGGATGCTTCCATCTCGGATCCATGACTAATAATAACCACCTACTCATCAATGGCACACTTTTTATTGGATTCGAACACGCACGCGATCACGCACACACCCGGTCGCCCTCACCGTCCGCCACCCGATCACCGTCTTTTAAAGGGATGTAATAAGACCAAAAAGTGAGTTATACCCCTTTGGATCCGGATTGAGAATCCGGATCCATTTTTCACCGGAGCGCGTGACGTCACATAGAGGCTATAGAGAGAAATATTCCGGAGCTGGAGCCGGAATCTGGGGCCCGTAAACAACATACTATACTACTTCTCTTCTCCTTATATAGCGAAGTAATAATGAGAGAGATCAAAGAGAAACCAGGAATACTAATCGGAGGTTATAACATAAACAATATACGCTATGCTGATGACACTGTATTGGTGGCGGATAATGCAACAGATCTACAACAATTGTTGGATATTGTAGTAACAGAGAGTGGAAAGAATAGACTCTCCTTGAATATCAAGAAAATAGTAACAATGGTGATATAAAAGAGAAAGGTGACACCAAAATGTTAAATAGAATTAGAAGGGAAACTCCTTAACCAAGTGGATAATTTTAAATACCTAGGGGCATTGATAACATCAGATGGCAGATGCACAAGAGAGATAAAGAGAAGAATAGGGAAGGCAAAAGCCGCATTTCAGAAAATGAAGAGTATTCTATGAAATCAGTCACTATCATTATGTCACTGTCACTGTCATTTACTGCCAATATAGTACCTTGCGGTGTATGGCAGAGGGGTCTTTGAGCCTGAGGAATAAAGGCCGCCTGGCTAGTGCAGTCGCCGCGAACTGTGCAGGTTAGGATTTTCTTTTTGCCCCCGACAGAAAAAAAATCCTACACCTTACCTCACTATCATTGAATGTAAGAAAGAGAGTGCTAAAGTGCTATATAGAACCTGCATTAGTTAGTTAGTTAGTCGACAGATCATCCTCATTGCACATCGAACCATTCAGTCCATAAGTGCTCGGATCCCCTCCTCAGCAAATCCCGCAGCGTGTAGCGGCTAACGACCTGTATTGCTGTATGGCAGTGAATCTTGGAATGTTAATGAACAAATTAGAAAGAAATTGGAAGCAACAGAGATGTGGTTCCTGAGAATAATTTTGCGAATTCCTTGGTCTGCCAGAGTAACTAACAACGACTGCCTGAGACAGGCTGATGAAACTAGAACACTATATACAACACTAAAAGAGAGAGAGAGAGAGAGAGAGAGAGAGAGAGAGAGAGAGAGAGAGAGAGAGAGAGAGAGAGAGAGAGAGAGAGAGAGAGAGAGAGAGAAACAGCTTTCTTTGGTCATGTGATGAGAAGAGAGGCATTGGAGAACATCGTGACAACTGGAAAGATCGAGAGGAAGAGATGCAGAGGCAGACCAAGAGCAATGATGTGGACAGATTGAGGAATATCAGCAGCAGAGTTGGTCCAGAAAACTAAAGACCGAGATCTGTGGAAAGTCATGAACGCATATGCCAGCTGGCATAGCACTTGATGATGATGGGTACAGGTTGTTTAGAAATCAATGGCGAACTACCAAACGTAAACTTGCCCAGGAATCACGAACACCCAAATCATGCTGGGGTTGACTGCTACGTCCTGTAAAGGATATGCGACTAACTACATCACATCACAGATCTACATAAGGAAACTACTGTGGAATAAACAAAAATATTAATTATGTCCCTTGGATGGAACATAACCTATGTGACCATAAGGTAGGGGTGGAAACGGGGTTGTCTTTAGAGCAATTTTTTTCCCCCGCGTTTCCATCCTGTTTCAGGATATTGCGGTCAACACCAGCATTTTTCAGCTGTATGTTGATTCCTGGGCTAGATTACGCTCATCAGAATGCCACGACTTTCTGAGCGACCGGCTCCATACTCCCAAACGTCACTGGCACGACTCGAACCACTTCTAATTCTCATGCGCTCACGTCAACCACGAGAGTATTTGGGGTTAACGGAGAAAGCTGCTAACTCCTCGGCCAGGGAGCCGGCCTTTAGATCAATAGAATGCCGATATCACGGGTTGGTTTATGGAGCATGAATGACTCGAAACCCTTAAAATTTGAGACTTTGTTATCTTTTTTACAGTCCCCTCGTTTTGTTACAAGTGTGTCTGCTTTTTTTTTTTTTTTTTGTGCGGACAATCCGTCTGCCTCGCGCTATGAAATCAACGAGTGTAGTTTTTAGGTTTTTCCGAACGTACCATCTACACTAAATGAAAGTACCATCTACACTTAACGTACGTCCCATTTACACTTTACCAAAGCACCATCACCACTTAAAGAAATTACAATCACCACTTTACGAATGTACCATCTATACTTTATGAAAGTACCATTACCACTTTCAGAAAGTACCATCTATACATTTCGAAAATACCATCTATACTTTACAGAAAGTGCCATTACCACTTTCAGAAAGTATCATCATCACTTTCAGAAAGTACCATTATCAAATTTTCGTAAGTAGAATCTACAAGTATATGCACCAACAACAAACAGTAGTGATGAAGCTATACAAAACTTTTACGATGAAGTTGAAATGGCAATAGCCCAAATTGGATCACAAGAAATAAAAATAATACTGGGGGATTTTAATGCAAAAGTAGGAAAGTAAAAAATAGAGGATATAGTGGGGAATTACGGTTTAGGTACAAGAAATGAAAGAGGAGAGAAACTAATAGAATGGGCAAATATTAATGATATGATAATTGGAAACACATGGTTTAAACACCATAAAAGACGACTATACACATGGAAAAGCCCTGATATGAAAATACGCAACCAAATTGACTACATACTTATTAATAAAAGATTTAGAAATGCATTAATTAATGTAAAGACAATGCCTGGTGCTGACGGTAACAGTGATCATGTACCACTATGTGGACAAATAAAAGTAAGATTAAAGAGAGGGGAAAAAATGGTTAACAACTTGAGACTTAATAAAGAGGTTCTGAAAGTAGATAAAGAAATTGAAGAACAATACAGAGTGACTGTGAAAAATAGGTACAATGCAATAGCTAAAATACAGAGTATAGATGAACAATGGGAAATGTTAAGGGACTCCATTCATCAAACTAGCAAAGAAATATTACCGGAGAGAAGCCAAAAAGCTAAGAAAAAATGGATGAATGAAGAAATCTTAAGGTTGATGGACAAAAGGAAACAGAATAAAAATGACAAACAAGAGTATGCTAAGATAAAGAAAGAAATAAGAGATAAATGTGTGAAGGCAAAAGAAAGTTGGTTAAATGAGCAATGCAGAAAAAGTGAATTAAATTCCATTAAAGATCAAACAAGTATGTACAGACAAATCAGCGAGCTCACAGGAAGAAAAATAAGAATAAATACAGGGTGTTTGAAATCAAAAACAGGACAGACTTTATTGGAGGAAGGTGCTATAATGAAGAGGTGGAATGAGTATATAAGAGAATTATATAATGGAGAAAGGGAAGAATTAACAGAAGAAAGTAACTTAGAAGGCCCACCTATTCTAAAAGAAGAAGTCGCTGATGCTATGAAACATATGAAGAAAGGAAAAACAGCTGGGCCAGATGAAATCACAATAGAAGAATTAGAAGTGTTGGGAGAATTTGGAGTAGATATATTAACCAAAATGTTGAATGATATTTACAGTAGTGGATATTTACCCAGTGATATATGCTGAAATCTGTATTTATAGCTATACCAAAAAGACCAGGAGCAATTGATTGTGAAGATTTTCGTACAATTAACCTCATAAACCATGTCACTAAGCTTCTACTCAGAATTATAATGAGAAGAACAAGAAAGAAAATATAAATGGAAATTAGTGAAGAACAGTATGGTTTTATGGAAGGAAAGGGTACAAACAATGCAATATATATATTACGAACACTAATAGAAAGATCAATAGAGAAACAAAGAGACATATATTTATGCTTCATAGATTATACTAAGGCATTTGATAAAGTAAAACATGATGAGCTGATTAAAATGTTGGAAGATATCAACATTGATGGGAAAGATTTAAGAATAATAAAGAGTATATACTGGAACCAAGTAGCAGCAATTAAAATGGGAAATAAAGAGGGTAGTTACGAACAGATAAAGCTAGGAGTACGACAGGGGTGTGTCTTGTCACCCGATCTCTTCTCCCTGCATAGCGAAGTAATAATGAGAGAGATCAAAGAGAAGCCAGGAATACTAGTTGGAGGTTATAATATAAATAATATACGCTATGTAGATGACACAGTAGCGGATAATGCAACAGACCTACAACAATTGTTTGACAGTGTAGTAACAGAGAGTGCACAGAAAGGACTGTCCTTGAATATCAAGAAAACAGTAACAATGGTGATATCAAAGAAAATGGGGACGCCAAAATGTGACATAGAAATAGAAGGGGAAATTCTCAACCAAGTGGATAATTTTAAATACCTAGGGGCACTTATAACATCAGATGGAAGATGTACAAAAGAGATTAAGAGCAGAATAGGGCAGGCAAAGACAGCATTTCAGAAAATGAAGAGTATCTTATGCAATAAGTCGCTATCAATGAATGTAAGAGAGAGAGTACTAAAATGCTATATAGAACCAGTTTTGCTGTATGGCAGCGAATCTTGGAATGTAAATGAACAAATTAGGAAGAACTTAGAAGCAACAGAGATGTGGTTTTTAAGACGAATGTTGCGAATTCCTTGGACTGCCAGAGTAACTAACAACGATTGCCTGAAAGAGGCTAATGAAACTAGAACACTATATACAACAATAAGAAAGAGACAAACATCTTTCTTTGGTCATGTGATGAGAAGAGAGGCATTGGAGAACATCGTGACAACTGGAAAGATCGAGGGGAAGAGAGGCAGAGGCAGACCAAGAGAAATTATGCTGGACGGACTGTCGTAAGTCTTTCTTACTTACTTTAGTGTCGTCCTTGGAGTGATGGGAATCCACACCACATTTTTATTACCCCAATATTGTTGTCTTAGAGAAACCACCAGACTCCGTCCACAAAACTCCGTCGGTCTGCAAACCCCTTTTTCTTACTCTCACTCACCCTTAGATCATGCCCCCTCTCACTCCTCCCCAACATAACATACTCCACAACTCTAGCTTTAACAAATAAATACAAAATAATTTATTAAGCAAAGAGTATAAGTGTGAGAAGTGTGTGTTAGTAATGTGTAGAATGTGTGTCGAATATTCTAGTGGGTGCAGACTTAGACCAGGTAGCCGAAGAGCCCAGCCCGATCATCCCAGAAAGGATCACACCACATCTTCATTCAGTCCACGAAGACCTCACCCAGGTATGTGTCCATCCTGCTAGATGTAGATTTCCACCGGTGGCTGTTTGATCACTCAAAAGAACTAGTCACAGTCCGACCCTAAATCCTGTCTGGATCACACAGTTAATATATGTCTAATTTGTTCCTATACTTATAACACCCTTGTCTAGTGAGGACACGAACATACTGTTCTTTGAAATAAATGTACTTCCTGTCTCAAGTGTCTACTGTTCACAAGACCATTGTTATACTAACTTCCTAATAAGTTTATACTGATTTATTCCCATGTGATGGGGAATAACTGTATCTCTTTGTTTGTTCACCTGTCGTGTAAAACATACTGCCATTGGGCTGTTCCCAGGTGGTGTAAAAGAAATTCACTTTTTACTATTCTGTTCCCAAGTGATGTTTGAAACATTAATTTGACGATTGGTCTTCCTCCAAACTGGTGCGGAGAAAACAATTTCTGGTCTTCTGTTAATGTGTGACGTTTGATAATCCCTCTTATGCTTGTTCCCGTAAACCCTTTCTATCATGGGCTAAGTGCAAAAGATGTTGACCAACTGCCTGCACCAAGGTCTCCATTCTCAGTGACTTGAGTGACCTAAAGGAACCTGTCAACGAGAGAACAACACATTGGGTGATAGCAACTGTCCCCAACCTCCATTGGATGGGGGGGGGGTGTCCGCCTCACTCAGATACATGACAGTGAACATTCTCTGTCATGGGCATAGGAGTTCTTCACTCCGGTCTGCAGTGGGTTAAGATCAGGACAGAGCAAAATGTAAAGTGTAGACCCCTAGCAGACATCACTAGAAGATCCCATCATTGTACATTCTCCCCATCCCCAATTTCCCCAATATCACCCCACTACACAATTCTCACTAGCAGAGCTAATTCTATTCATTACTCTAGCAAGTTTTACCGAGGCTACTGCTTATATTAACTAGGCTTAAATATACTCTCTACAATACCTTAAGCACAACACAACAGTGTCTTCGAAATCATATCCACATTTTGCCATAACAGGCACGTGTACAATTAAATCTAATTAATTTCCGCACACGGTAGATATTTTTTTTTAAATCCACTGCAGTGACAAACACGTCCGTGCAAGTCAATCCTCAGAGTTACACTACTTGTAAACAAAGCATGTTTTTACCCAACAGCCTTGAGTGGCCACGTGACGTTCTTTTGATGTTAACAAAGGTGGTTCAAGGGCAGATTATCCATTTCTGAATAAATTCTTTCCCTTGGGTTTCATCAATGTCACAATAGTAGATTATCTCCCCCTTTTGGACAATCCATGCACAAGTCGCTTCCCCCTTTTTCTCAACATATGCCTACAATTTCCCGTCTTGTGGGGATTGTCAAAGAAGATTTCCTTGTTTGATGTTGGCGACTTAGCGGTGTCCTTGATCTAACTGGTAAACAACTGCAGATGTACATTCCGACTTTGTTTTTCTGTCCCGGTTAAAAAACAAATGTAACTTTGCACACAGGCCATGAATATGACCGTCTGTATTGTCATTATCTGGTGGATACACAGTGAAATCATGACATAGGCCCCCTCTTAAGAGAGTAGTCCATCTCACTCTTCTCCACTGTGAATTCAATCCAGATGATTCATTCCTCTTCTTCAGGAGCTGGGTGTCTTGATAAGAAGTCCGCTCCAACATTTTCCTTCCCAGGAATATACTCAACTGTGAAATTGTAGGGTTGAAGTAACAACGACCACCGCATCAAACGGGCGTTGAGCTTCTGAGAAGTAGCCAGGAACATCAGGGGCTGATGATCTGACTGGACCCGAAACTTAACTCCATACAAATAGGGCTGGAATTTTTGCACGGCCCATACGAGAGACAAACATTCTCTCTCGACGGTCGAATAATTCCTCTCAGCCTGGAGTAGTTTCTTGCTTGCGTATGCCACAGGTTTCAAAACCGAAGCATCGTCTTTCCCTTCCTGTAACAACGCTGCCCCAATCCCAATCCCACTTGCATCCGTTCTCAACACAAATGGTTTAGAAAGGTCCGGGAGCTGTAATACAGGTTTACTGACCAAGGCCTCCTTTAACTGACTATAGGCAGTCTCACATTCTGGTGTCCAAATGATTTGGTCCGGGAATCCCTTTTTCAAGGTTTCCGTCAATGGAGCTCCCAGTTCAGTGAAATGTGGGATAAATTTCTGGTAGAATCCACACAACGAGAGAAAAGATCGCACGTCCTTCTTCGTTTTTGGCCTTGGGGCATTTCTGATTTTCTCTAGGTTCTTCTCTTCTGGGACAATGTGTCCTGGAGTGATGGTGTGACCTAGAAATTCCAGAGTCTGGTAACCAATCATGCACTTGGTTGGACGAGCGGTAAGCCCTGCTTCCTTGAGTCTATTAAACACTCTCTCCAAGGATTGCAAATGGTCATCCAAGCTGCCACTGGAAATCAGAATATCATCCATGAAGGAGATGATGGCCGGATCCTGTAAAGGATCTAGTAAAGTCCTCATCATACGTGTCAACACACTAGGTGCGTTGCTGAGACCAAAGGGCATGACCTTGAATTCGTAGTGTCCACTGGGTGTACTGAAGGCCAGCAGTGGTCGAATCTCCGGTTTGACTGGTATTTGATAGTACCCCCGACTCAGATCCACCTTTGAAAAGTACCGAGCCTTATGGAGCCTAGCGAATAACTGCGTTGGATTCGGCAAAGGTTCCACCTGAAATTGTGTATGACTGTTCAGAAGTCGGTAGTCTATACACAACCGGTGTTCTCCACTTGGTTTCCGTAACAAAACTACCCCCGCATTGTATGGGGATGTGGATGGTGCAATCACGTCATCCTCCAGCAGTTTTTGTATTTCCTCCTCCAGGGCCTTTTCTTTAGAGAAGGGCACTGGGTAAACCTTCTGGCGAACAGGCTCCTGTGTAGTCAACGTCATCTCGAACTCCACCAACCTCGTTCGTCCTGGTTTATCAGTCAGTATCTCCTTATGAGACCTGAGAACCTGGGTTATCTTCTCCCTCTCCTGGGAGGTCAGATCAGGGTTCACCTGCACATCCTTGTAGGTTTCCTGGTGTACCAGGGGATATTCCCTGCCCTCGCTGGTTCCCACTTCTGTCTCCACTGCAACTGCCATTGCCATGAGGTGAGCTGCTTTTTCTCCGGGTCTCTCTTCGTATTTCCGCAAGAGATTGATATGGAAAATCTTCGACTTTCCCCGGATCCGGATCTGATAGTTGGTTCTGGATATTACCCTTTCCACGGGAAATGGTCCTTGCCAACCTATCTCCAGTTTGTTGTTTCCCGTTGGGAGTAGCAACAAAACTTTGTCTCCCACCTCTAGAGATCTGTCTTTAGACCTACGGTTGTAGTAAGCCGCATGTCTTTTCCTGGCCTTTTTCAAGTTTTGATTTGCCAGAGTCCATCCTTTGTGGAGTTTTTCTTTCAGTTCCTCCACGTATTGATAGGATGAGATTACTTCTTCTGACGTCCCCTCTTCAGTCCAACTCCTCAACATGGCTTCCAACGGTCCTTTGATTGGACGACCAAACAGCAACGTAGCGGGTGGTAGTCCTGTTGAGCCATGAGGAACTTCCCGATAGGCAAAGAGTGCTGCAGGGATATATTCATCCCACCTATCAGGTTTTTCCTGCGCTAGTTTCCTGAGCATTGTCATCAACGTGCCGTTGAAACGCTCTACTTGTCCATTGGCTTGAGGATGGTAAGGGCTGGTATGTATGTGGTTAGAGTGAAACACTCTAAATACCTCCTCCATGAGTTTTCCACAAAACTGGGACCCATTGTCCGTCAGAATTTGATCTGGGAAGCCTAATCTTGTAAAGGCCTCCATCAGTGCATCCGCCACTCGTTTCGAGTCAATCGTGGTCAACGGTATGGCTTCACCCCACATTGTACAGCAATCCACCATTGTGAGTATATACATGTTCCTCTTCCTAGTCCTAGGAAGTGGACCCACGATATCGATGGCTACCCTCTCGAAAGGAGAGTTCATGATGGGCATCTCACCCAGGACCACCGGTGCTGTCCAGTGTTTCGGTGCCACCCTCTGGCACTCAGGGCATGACTTCACATACCGACGCACATCCTCTGTCATTCCCGGCCAATAGTAGTGGCAGGAAATCCGCTGCATGGTGGCGGCAATACCCATATGTCCACTAAAGGAGATGGTATGCCCCATATGAAGAATCTGGGACCGGTGAGCTTTTGGAACGACCAACTAACCGTATAGGTTGTCTCCCCTTCCTGCTCTCCTGTAGAGTATCCTATTCTTCATGTAGTACTGCCACCGTCCTGGTGGATCAGCACTTTTCTGCAGCTTTTTGTAGCAAGGACGTAAAGTATCATCCTCACTCTGGGCAGTTCGTAGCTCCCCCGGCATTGGGTTAGTCACAATTGCGTCTGCCTCTTCCGTTCTCGTCTGAGAGCGAGTCTGTATTGCTCCCATATGGATTGGCTCCCTGGGCATTCCCAGAAAGACATACCGGCAACCTAGGATTACTGGGAAAATGGGATCGGTCAATACAGCAGCCTTGATTGTGCCGGTGACATATCTTGACCGAATCTCCACGTTAGCAATGGGCAACTTCATGGCCACAGCACTCTTCTGTGCAGGCTGTATTTCCATGGTCTCACCTGTGAATTGTTCTGGGTGTACCAGATCCGCGGAAATCACGGCCTCCCCGTCCAGTCCTGTGTCGTACAAACACTCCACTTGACGACCGTTAACCTCTACCAATTCCACTACAGGTGGTTTTTCCTGGTCTGGAGTTTCTTCGTCGGCCTCGACCTGTTCAGTGGGCTCCACCTTAGGTCTCCCGGGGCACACGATGAATTTAGATTCTCCTGACTTTCTCTTGCAGTCAATAGCATTGTGCGTGTTTGACTTGCATTGGTTGCACCATTTCTCTGTCCTAGATTTTCTTGTGCCGGACTTGAGTGAGCTCTCCTGATGGTGAGCTGTCTTGCTGACCTTGGCATTCTCCGTGACAACCTCCTTGGAAGTCACTTGACATGCTGCGAAGTGAGGGCTCTTAGCCTTCGATTTGCAGTCCCTCGTATTGTGAGTGGGTGACTTACAAATTGAACACCACTTCTCCGACCACGGTCGTTTTGGTGTAGAGCTCGAAGAGCTCTTGCTTCCCTCCTTCGTCTTCTCTGAACTATCCTCTGATTTTTGCACATAAGGTTCCCCCTTTTTTGTTCCAGAGCTTTTGGCTTTCTTCTTGTCATGTTTCTCCTGACTTTTGGTGTTGGTGGGAAGGTTTTCCCCGGCCTCCCCATGTACCTCTACGAACCGTTCTGCTAATTTTGTCACGAGGTCAATACGTTCCGCTCCTTGTTCTCCCAGGAATGTCCTGAGAGGTTTTGACATTTGCTTCTTCAGCTGGTCGACCACCATGAGTTCTTCCAGACTCTCATAGTCATGTGCGAACCCAGCCAAATCCATCCACTTATGGAGATAAGATTTAAGACGCAAACTGTAGGCGGCAAACAACTCCCCCGGTTCTCGTTTCGCTGCTCGAAATTTTTTCCGGTAGGTATGTGACGTAACCTCGAATCGTTTCAGCAGAGCCGTCTTTAACTCATCATAATTGTTCTCATGTCCTGGTGGCAGGCGAGTATAAACTTCGTATCCCGTCCCGCGTAATCCCTGGGATAGCTTAAGATTCCATTTGTTACGCTCCAGACCCATAGCAACTGACATAGCCTCGAAGCGTTGAAGGTATTGGTCAATCTTCTCTTTGTCCTCCTCGTAGACCGCCAAAGGAAACTTCATAGCATGGTACCCCTGTCCACCTACTGGTGTTGAGCCTGGGACTGAGGAACCTCCAACTGCTCCCTCAGTTTCCCCATTAGATTGACTCTTGAGCTCGAGTTCCCGCATCCTGTACTCGTGCTCCCTTTTCTGAGCTTCTTGTTCAGCTTCCAGTTTCCTAGCTGCTTGCTCAGCTTAAAGTTTCCTAGCTGCTTGCTTAGCTTCCAGTTTCCTAGCTGCTTGCTCAGCTTCCAGTTTCCTAGCTGCTTGCTCAGCTTCTAATTTCTTAGCTGCCTGCTCAGCTTCAAGTTCCATCCTTCTAGTGGCTTGCTCAGCTTCTATCCTCTTAGTTTCTAACTCCATCTTCCTCAATTCCAATTCGGCCTTCCGATCGTCTCTTTCTGCTTGACGATACTCTCTCTCCACTTCCTGTATGTAATCCGTTAAAGCTGAACCAGACAAACCCATTCCTTCCCCCTTTGCCCTTAGTTCTGCCCCAGTTAATTTAGGAGTGGCCATTTTTCAGACAGGTAAGTCAGCAGATAGGGTGCAGATTATCTCCAAGAGGAATATATATATAATGAACAATCACTGTTAATCTAATAATTAAGACCACACACAACACAATCACTCAGTGACAAGAGAAGAATCAGGACCACAGACCTATGCAGACGTGTGAGGTGTGAACAGGTAAGATATGTATCCTAACCCCTATCCACATTCACTCTAGCTGGATTCTCTCTCCAACAATATCACCGTCCTCTTAGTAAAGATCCCGTGTCAAAAGACCCCGTTGTCAGGAGATCCCACTGTCAAAGGATCCCGCTTACAAGAGATCCCGCTTACAAGAGATCCCGCTGTCCAAAGATCACGTTTACGAGCCCCCAATAAATGTCGTAAGTCTTTCTTACTTACTTTAGTGTCATCCTTGGAGTGATGGGAATCCACACCACATTTTTATTACCCCAATATTGTTGTCTTAGAGAAACCACCAGACTCCGTCCACAAAACTCCGTCGGTCTGCAAACCCCTTTTTCTTACTCTCACTCACCCTTAGATCATGCCCCCTCTCACTCCTCCCCAACATAACATACTCCACAACTCTAGCTTTAACAAATAAATACAAAATAATTTATTAAGCAAAGAGTATAAGTGTGAGAAGTGTGTGTTAGTAATGTGTAGAATGTGTGTCGAATATTCTAGTGGGTGCAGACTTAGACCAGGTAGCTGAAGAGCCCAGCCCGATCATCCCAGAAAGGATCACACCACATCTTCATTCAGTCCACGAAGACCTCACCCAGGTATGTGTCCATCCTGCTAGATGTAGATTTCCACCGGTGGCTGTTTGATCACTCAAAAGAACTAGTCACAGTCCGACCCTAAATCCTGTCTGGATCACACAGTTAATATATGTCTAATTTGTTCCTATACTTATAACACCCTTGTCTAGTGAGGACACGAACATACTGTTCTTTGAAATAAATGTACTTCCTGTCTCAAGTGTCTACTGTTCACAAGACCATTGTTATACTAACTTCCTAATAAGTTTATACTGATTTATTCCCATGTGATGGGGAATAACTGTATCTCTTTGTTTGTTCACCTGTCGTGTAAAACATACTGCCACTGGGCTGTTCCCAGGTGGTGTAAAAGAAATTCACTTTTTACTATTCTGTTCCCAAGTGATGTTTGAAACATTAATTTGACGATTGGTCTTCTTCCAAACTGGTGCGGAGAAAACAATTTCTGGTCTTCTGTTAATGTGTGACGTTTGATAATCCCTCTTATGCTTGTTCCCGTAAACCCTTTCTATCATGGGCTAAGTGCAAAAGATGTTGACCAACTGCCTGCACCAAGGTCTCCATTCTCAGTGACTTGAGTGACCTAAAGGAACCTGTCAACGAGAGAACAACACATTGGGTGATAGCAACTGTCCCCAACCTCCATTGGATGGGGGGGGGGGTGTCCGCCTCACTCAGATACATGACAGTGAACATTCTCTGTCATGGGCATAGGAGTTCTTCACTCCGGTCTGCAGTGGGTTAAGATCAGGACAGAGCAAAATGTAAAGTGTAGACCCCTAGCAGACATCACTAGAAGATCCCATCATTGTACATTCTCCCCATCCCCAATTTCCCCAATATCACCCCACTACACAATTCTCACTAGCAGAGCTAATTCTATTCATTACTCTAGCAAGTTTTACCGAGGCTACTGCTTATATTAACTAGGCTTAAATATACTCTCTACAATACCTTAAGCACAACACAACAGTGTCTTCGAAATCATATCCACATTTTGCCATAACAGGCACGTGTACAATTAAATCTAATTAATTTCCGCACACGGTAGATATTTTTTTTTAAATCCACTGCAGTGACAAACACGTCCGTGCAAGTCAATCCTCAGAGTTACACTACTTGTAAACAAAGCATGTTTTTACCCAACAGCCTTGAGTGGCCACGTGACGTTCTTTTGATGTTAACAAAGGTGGTTCAAGGGCAGATTATCCATTTCTGAATAAATTCTTTCCCTTGGGTTTCATCAATGTCACAATAGTAGATTATCTCCCCCTTTTGGACAATCCATGCACAAGTCGCTTCCCCCTTTTTCTCAACATATGCCTACAATTTCCCGTCTTGTGGGGATTGTCAAAGAAGATTTCCTTGTTTGATGTTGGCGACTTAGCGGTGTCCTTGATCTAACTGGTAAACAACTGCAGATGTACATTCCGACTTTGTTTTTCTGTCCCGGTTAAAAAACAAATGTAGCTTTGCACACAGGCCATGAATATGACCGTCTGTATTGTCATTATCTGGTGGATACACAGTGAAATCATGACACGGACTGAGTCGGTGGCATGGAGGAATATCATCAGCAGAGTTGATCCAGAACACCAAAGACCGAGATCTGTTGAGAGCCATGAACGCCTACGCCAGCTGGCACGGCACTTGATGATGATGATGAGAATCTACACATTATGAAAGTACCATCTGCATAGTCACTTTGCAAATTGTACCACCTACAATTTACTACAGTACCATCTACAATTTACGAAAGTACCATGTAAAATTTACCAAAGTGCCATCTACACATCACTAATGTATCATCAACACTTGACGAAAGCGACACCTCCTCTTTTGAGGAGGGAAACCGATTCATCAAAGAAAGCCACACCTATAAGAGCAACCAAATGAGGACTCACCTGAAAGTAATCCTTGCTAGGACAAGGAAAGGCCAAAAACGGACAGGGAGAGTTGATGCTTTCATGGAAATATCTTACAGAACGCATGTGGCTACAGCCGACAGTGTTCATCGTACCTGACCAAGAAGGGAAAGAATGAATTAGGCCAACCTGTCTGTCTGTCTGTCTGTCTGTCTGTCTGTCTGTCTGTCTGTCGGTCGGTCGGTCGGTCGGTCGGTCGGTCGGTCGGTCGGTCCGTCCGTCCGTCCGTCGGTCCGTCCGTCCGTCCGTCCGTCCGTCCGTCTGTCTGTCTGTCTGTCTGTCTGTCTGTCTGTCTGTCTGTCTGTCTGTCTGTCTGTCTGTCTGTCTGTATTTTACTCTGAACCTTATTGCAGGTGCTATAACTAGAATTAAAATAGAAATAGGGGGCTGCGTGGTCTCGAGGTATGGTGTCCGCCTCGAGTGCTGGAGGTCCCGGGTTCAAGCCCCGGTGAGGACCGGGATTTATTTTACGTGGACTTAGTCATACAAATTTCCCCTGGTCTCTGGGTAGTGAGATCGGACGCCGTGCACGTTCGTAATAAATCCCTTGGCAGTTGGAAATCGAAAAAGAGTAGCCTAACGGCACTGCCCGGGCAAAATTTCGAGTTAAAAATCTACCCAAAGTATTTCAGGATCCACGCTGGTGCTACGGAGTTCGTGCACTGAACTGAGTTTCTCCAGACTCAGGTATGAGTTAGGAGGAGAACGGAACACTTATGGGTTACACCCGTGTGCCGTGATATCCATCGACTAAACTAAACTGAACTAACCTAAACTAAACTAAACTAAACTAAACTAAACTAAACTGCTATAATTAAAATTAATATTAATCATGTGTTGATGATGTTGGCACATACTCGAGTATTTAGAATAAATACATTATTGGTGTTGCTTAAGATTATTATAGAAAGTGATGTGTGGATGAAATAATGTACGACGAGCGAGACAAGAATGGTAACAATGTAGACAAGCCTGACTGTGGAATTCTCAATCTTGTAAGAATAAAGTTCTTTTATTCGTTTCTTCGTTTTGTCTATCTGTCTTTCTGTGTGTCAGTTGCATGATAGTATGTTCAACCATCAGCCTGTATGACTATCATATGTTCAACTATCAGCCTATATGACTATCTCTATCTGCTTACCCACCTACGATGATGTAATCTTCGACCATTTAGTTCATTTATCATGTCATTCACACCTCCGCATATCCATTAATGAATATCTCCAATGTTTGCTATCTTACCCGCATCGCTATACATATTTTTGTTTTGCTTTATCTTTGTTTTGTCCGTGTAGCAATCTAGAGCATATCAGTTGCAAGTATGCACAAGGAACTCATGTAACATTGTGTAGTTATACAAGATACTAGATGACAATAGGAGAGCTCCGATATTTCAGTGATCAGAGTTTTATTCAACAAATTGAAACTTGCAGATTCCAAGCTTGCTTTGTACATACCTTTGACAAGTCCACTCTTTCATATTGCAGTGATCAGACATTGGTTCAATATATAAACATACAGACTCCATACTTTCTTTCTACATACCTGTGAAAAGTCCACTCGTTAATATTTCAGGGATAAGGCTCTGTTTACAGGCCGGCTGGTTGTTCCCTCCGTTTGGGAAGAAATCAACATCGCCGCTCATTGTCGTGGTACCAAGGCCTGCGTGATAATTCATTCACAATTAAAATGCAATATCATACTAATACAACGGATGGCTAACTGGCTAAGAATACCGGACTCTCGTCCGGAAGAACTGGGTTCGAATCCTCGTTAAGATGAATTTTTTTCTCTCGGAAGCAAAATGAAAATCCCAACCTGCACAGTTGGCGGCGACTGCACTAGCCAGGCGGTCTTAATTCCTCAGACTCAAGACCCTTTTGTCCTACATCGCAAGGCACTGTTGGCAGTAGATGTCAGTTGTTGACGCTGGTACAGCAGAAAATGCTGTAGGAGTTTGCAGTTAAAGAACGAGTTTATGAAATGAGGGAACCAGGTCGTGTTAAGGTCGCCTTTGTTTCGAAGAGAGATTTACAGTTAGAGTTTTATGTTTGGTTGACGTTATTGCCATATATGGTTGAAAGTAAACCCAAACCAACTGGCTGGACATGTTGAAAAAGCATTTCACTGCAAGATTTTCATTGAGTTGTGTGTGTTTTTTCTTCTTTTTTGCGTCAAGGACAGGCATCACAACATTTGGAACACATGCATTCTGCCTTCATCTTCAACAACCAGCGAAGAGTACGAATCCTCACGGTACCAGTTGCAATCTGATTATATGTCCGTCTGGCCTTTCCTCGGATAACTGATTGTCGGCCAGATCACCTGGTCATTCGCTGCAGCGCCTTTCTCTCCAGACCGTGATGTTGTATTTGGTCTTCCATACTCAACACATGATTCCACGAGAACCTGACAACATCCGCCGTATGGGGTACCAATAGTCCACCCAGTGGTGCAGACCCCGTAATATGTCGTCCGGCAGCTCGCTTCCCAACACATCAATTGCCCTGGGGGGGGGGGGGGAGATCAACGGATGTACCTTATTTTTGGTTTTCGTTTAAAATTGAAGCATGCCACTTTGCAGGAGCATGCCTGTCTTCACCCTTCTCAGCATGCCCTGTGAGTCCCTTACAGTCACGACATGTGTGAGCTGTGTGACCTCCAGCCAGTCAGTGACTACCTCCACCTCCTTTCTCAGATTAGATGTTGTGGTGTCATATGTCAGTGACTACCTCCACCTCCATTCTCAGACTTGATAGTGTGATGTCATATGCCGGATATATTGTAAATGCATTTGATAACGAGCTGATACACTTGCTGGCTCTACATCCCCTGCAAATGGTCAGCCCATGGATCGTTATTAATGCCCTAATAGTGATGTCGACAGTGGAAGACGCCTGTGAATTCACATCGGGTGTAAGAATTGGCATGGCTCGACACACGAAGCACATGGGAAGAATGCTGGGCCTCGTCAACCATCATAGAACTGACACTATTAGCCACCATAAACTGGTGCATATGTTGGGATGGTGTAGGTGGGAAGGGGTGAATTTGATCACCTTTGGGCTAGTTCGGAGTGTAAAGATGATACCCCAACAGATAACAGAATGCATTCAATTTGGCTGTTTGGTAGAAAATATGTGTTCTATCGAATGGTGTTTAGTGTAATAATGAAATATATGTGTTGTGTTGAATGGTGTTTAGTGCACTAATGAAATATGTGCTATATCGAATGGAGTTTAGTGCTGTGACATTTTTAATGTTATGCCAAACCACAACATTTTGAACAAAGAATAAAAATCGCTTCAACTGTTCACAATGTTACAACAGGCCACTCCTGCGTTTATAAATATAACATAATTGCGCCCAAAAGCCTTTAAAGCTTGACTCTCATTATCTCATCTCATCATGTTCCTCTTGTACCTTGCGCTGTCGAGGTAAAGTATAAACAGCGGGAGAGTGCCGTCTATGGACTATATGTATCGATTTATCGCTGGAGTCTCTGTGGCGAAGTGGTCAAGCCGTTTGACTCGTGCTCCGAAGGTTGTGGGTTCGATTCCGGGCCGCACCCTTCGGTTTACGAGTTAAATGTTTCGGAGACTCCTGTGGGTCGTCGCTAAAAGCTACGGAGTTCGTGCTTTGTGCGACGCTTTCCGTGCTGCGGAAAGAGACCGAGCCATATGGGATAAAACCCGGTGCAATGAAGTCGACCCGGTCGACTTTTAAGCGACTTTTTTTTTTTTTTGTATCGATTTTCTCGTAGACTCTATTATTCCCTGCGTCCATCGTCTACGAGGTCGGCCTCTTCCTCTGCGTTCCTCTGGTCTGTACATCATTGCTTGCTTTGGTTTACTGCTAGTTGGTAACCTACTTGCATGGCCAAACCATTTGACATGCTGCCTTCTAATAAAATCTACTGCAGCTATAACCCCAACTTTAGTTCTGATTTCTACATTTCTGATCTTATCTCTTCTTGATACATTGAGTATTCTTCCTAGGAATCTCATTTCTGTTGTTGTGATTTTTCTTTTCTCTTTTTCTGTCATCATCCAGATTTGGCATTGGTGACATAGAGTTGGTAGGAAGATTGTGTTGTAAAGTACTTTCTTAGTAATCTACAAGGTGTGGACTGCGCCTGGCCCTGCATCCAGCAGGGTTAGGATCGGCTGACCTCTCTCAGGAAGGTTGAAAAGTGATAAATTATTAGCCTGCCGATGAGCCACAAGACTACACAAGTCAACTCCACCTCCATGTGGTGTAGACTGGGAAACCATGACCAAGAGGCTACTGCGGGAAGAGCGTACTCCCAATGAACATCATTGACTCCTTCGATTATACAGCACCCCTAGCACTATGAAGTCAGCTAAGTATTTTTATGACTTTCCTATGTGATACCATGGCCAACAACCAAAGTAATTACAACACCAACAAATTCAAAACTTACAACAATAAGTACCAACAGTGTTAGAACGCTAGTCCCATAGATAGTTTCAATCTAGTACTCCGTTTGACCTAATGGACTTTTCAATCTAGTAGTCCGTGTGACCTAATGGACTTTTGTAATCAAGCAATTATGTTATCCAAATGGACATTTTTAGCTTGTGATTTATGTGGACTCACTTAAATTTTTCATGCAATCATCAGTGATATAGGAAACCTTTTAGCATTCAGTGGTGAATACACCGTGTAAAATTAATTACTCACCTGTGAGGACACCGGATCAGTTTTTATGATGCATAAAGAAAATTAGTAGACTTATTATATCTATCATTTGTGTGTGATATATTTCTTAATTGTTTCACACGAACATAATAGCCCTCCCCATTGTTGTCTCATTATATTGTTATAATTGATAACAAGGAGTGTTCTCTTTTTTCGTCTTGATTGATGTGGTTTTGTGGTGTTAAATGTGATATTGCTACATAATTTAACATCAACTCTGGAGGAGAGAGTGTGTGGCAAGGAGACAACACGCGTCAAGTTATCCAGAGTGAGCTTCCCCTTCTCTTGAATGCGGTGACTTCCCTGGCTCTCCTTGCCTTCTATAGTAAAACCTTAATCTTATCTATAAGAACCTTATTCTCTGACCTGTCTCCACTTGTAGGGAGTCTTATGAGCCTTTTCAGGTTTTCTGGTGTAGTCGGTCTTATAGGATAGGGACCACTTTCTCTCTATTCCAAATCTACTTTACCACAAGTGCACTAATGAAATATGTGCTCTATCAGATGGTGTTTATTTCACTCCAAAAACATGCGCTCTGTCGAATGGTGTGTAGTGGACTAACAGCCCATGATCGAGAAACTGAGTAAATAATATCTATCAGTGGATAAATCCACAAGAAACTGGATGTGGAAAGGGTTGCTTTTTTAGAGACCAATCACAAGTCACAGACTGAATGCTGTGGCTGGGGATCTCGTGGCACTCTGTTTGATTCGTGTGCTCTGTAGCTGAGCAGAGCAGGGCACTCACTTGTCCTTACAGTCGGAAATGGCTGTCAAAGTCAGAGGTAAAAAGACCACCATTTGGATGTGGAAGGCAAGGGGAAACCACCACATTATCTTCCCAAGACTTCATGGCAAAACATATATCAAAGTTAGTGAACGACGTTAATGGCTGTCTTAGGACATCCTCGTCCGGTAGGGACAGTCATGAGCCACAGGTGACACCAGACCGTCATCCAGCTACTGATGGCAAAATCATAACTAAAATAAATAAATTTAGGGTAGGAACATGGAATGTTAGGACATTAAATGAGCTAGGAAAGTTGACCAATGTTCTAAGAGAGATGGATAGCATGAAAATGAATATACTAGGCGTTAGTGAGATGAGATGGAAGGGATCAGGCAAAATTATAGCTGACAATCACACAATAATTTATTCTGGAGGGGATACACATGAAAAAGGTGTAGGGATAATATTAGACGAAAACACAGCCAAGTAAATTAATGGATACTGGTGTATTTCAGATAGAGTTATTATGGTAAAAATCAACGGCAAACCAATCTCTTCTTCTTCTTCTCTTCTTCTTCAGCATTCCGAGCCATTGAGGTTCTTTGCTGCAAATACAATCTGTCTCCATTCGTCTCTCTGGTGGACCTTCTCTTGCCAGTCGTTGATTCCAAGTGCTTGTAGGTCTGTATGTATATTATCTCTCCACCGCCTTCTTGGTCTACCTCGGGGTCTACGGTCATTTATTTCCTGAGTGTAAGCGAGTTTTGTTTCCCTATTATCTTCCATTCTTTCTATATGCCCCAGCCATTGTAGTCTATTAGCCTTCATGATACCAGTGATTAGCGGGGACTTAAACAAATAGACATAAATATTATACAAGTATTTGCACCAACAACAAGCAGTAGTGATGAAGAAATACAACACTTTTACGACGAAATAGAAATGGTGATGGCTCAAATTGGATCACAAGAAATAAAAATAATACTTGGTGATTTTAATGCAAAAGTAGGAAAGGGGAAAATGGAGGATGTAGTGGGGAATTATGGTTTAGGTACAAGAAATGAAAGAGGGGAAAAGCTAATAGAATGGGCAAATATCAATGATATGATCATTGGAAACACATGGTTTAAACACCATAAAAGACGACTGTACACATGGAAAAGCCCTGATCAGAAAATACGCAACCAAATTGACTACATACTAATTAATAAAAGGTTTAGAAATGCTTTAATTAATGTAAAGACAATGCTTGGTGCTGACTGTAATAGTGATCATATACCACTATGTGGACAAATAAAAGTAAGATTAAAGAGAGGGAAAAAAAATTGGTTAAAAACATGAGACTTAATAAAGAGGTTCTGAAAATAGATAAAGAAATACAAGAACTATACCGAGTGACTGTGAAAAATAGGTACAATGCGATAGCTAAAATACAGAGTATAAATGAACAATGGGAAATGTTAAGGGACTCCATTCATCAAACTAGCAAAGAAGTATTACCGGAGAGAGGCAAAATAGCCAAGAAAAAATGGATGAATGAAGAAATCTTAAAACTGATGGACAAAAGAAAACTAAGTAAAAATGACAAACTTATAAACTCTTATACGCTAAGATAAATAAAGAAATAAAAGATAAATGTGGGAAGGCTAAAGAAAGTTGGTTAAACTAGCAATGCACAAAAAATTGAATTAAATTCTATTAAAGATACAAAAAATATGCACAGACAAATCAGTGAGCTTACAGGAAGAAAAATAAGAATAAATACAGGGTGTTTGAAATAAAAAACAAGAAAGATATTATTAGAGGAAGGTGCTATAATGAAGAGGTGGAATGAGTATATTAGAGAATTATATGACGGAGACAGGGAAGAATTAACAGAAGATAGTAACTTAGAAGGTCCACCTATTCTAAAAGAAGAAGTCGCTGACGCTATGAAATAAATGAAGAAAGGAAAAACGGCTGGGCCAGATGAAATCACAATAGAAGAATTAGAAGTATTGGGAGAATTTGGAGTAGATATATTAACCAAAATGTTAAATGATATTTACAGTAGTGGATATTTACCTAGTGATATGCTGAAATCTGTATTTATAGCTATACCAAAAATAACAGGAGCAATTGAATGTGAAGATTTTCGTACAATTAACCTCATAAACCATATCACTAAGCTTCTACTCAGAATCATAATGAGAAGAACCAAACAGAAAATAAAAATGGAAATTAGTGAAGAACAGTATGGATTTGTGGAGGGAAAGGGCACAAACAATGCACTATACACTACGGACACTAATAGAAAGATCAATAGAGAAACAGAGAGACATATATTTGTGCTTCATAGATTATACTAAGGCATTTGATAAAGTAAAACATGATGAACTGATTAAAATGTTGGAAGATATCAACATTGATGGAAAAGATGTAAGAATAATAAAGAATGTTTACTGGAACCAAGTAGCAGCAATTAAAATGGGAAATAAAGAGGGTAGTTACGAACAGATAAAGCTAGGAGTACGACAGGGGTGTGTCTTGTCACCAGATCTTTTCTCCCTGTTTAGCGAAGTAATAATGAGAGAGATCAAAGAGATGCCTAGGAATACTAGCTGGAGGTTATAATATAAATAATATACGCTATGCAGATGACACGTATTGGTGGCAGGATAATTCAACAGACCTACAACAATTGTTAGGACATTGTAGTAACAGAGAGTGCAAGGAAAGGACTCTCCTTGAATATCAAGAAAACAGTAACAATGGTGATATCAAAGAAAATGGTGACACCAAAATGTGACATAGAAATATAAGGAAAAATCCTTAACCAAGTGGATAATTGTAGATACCTAGGGGCATTTATAACATCAGATGGAAGATGTACAACAGAGATTAAGAGCAGAATAGGGCAAGCAAAAGCCGCATTTCAGAAAATGAAGAGTATCTTATGCAATAAGTCACTATCACTGAATGTAAGAAAGAGAGTGCTGAAATGCTATAGTAGAACCAGTTTTGCTGTATGGCAGTGAATCTTGGAATGTAAATGAACAAATTAAGAAGAAATTAGAAGCAACAGAGATGTGGTTCCTGAGACGAATGTTGCGAATTCCTTGGACTGCCAGAGTAACTAACGACGACTGCCTGAAACAGGCTAATGAAACTAGAATCATTATATACAACAATAAGACAGAGACAAACATCTTTCTTCGGTCACGTGATGAGAAGAGAGGCATTGGAGAACATCGTAACAACGGGAAAAATCGAGAGGAAGAGAGGCAGAGGCAGACCAAGAGAAATGATGGTGGATGGATTGAGACGGTGGCATGGAGGAATATCAGCAGCAGAGTTGATCCGAGAAAACCAAAGACCGAGATCTGTGGAGAGCCATGAACGCCTACGCCAGCCGGCACGGCACTTGATGATGATGATGATGCTCTGTTGGATACGTTGGTACACACGACTTCCCTCAGGGGATCCACATGCTTCAACTAAGTGTCATTTTTATAGTTTAAAACAATATAGTGGTGCTAGTGTCTTTTTGTTTTAGTTTGCTGGTGAAGGTTTTCTAGCCAGAACGCCCATTTTGACACCTGTGATTGTGTTCTTATAAAGAGGATCCTTATCACATTCGCTTGCCGTTGATTGATTCTTTGTATTATTACAGCTTTACTTTACCGCAGTTCATCGAAAACCCATGAAGGTGATGTGATGCATTCCTACGGTCAGTCTGCATCTGATTTCTATTGAGCATCCGCCATTTGTCTGTGGTTATAGAGCCAAGTCAGTCACAGTTTGTGAGATTGCTAATTTCTGTGTTGGCCGAATGGATGAAAGCGCTTGTTTTTAAACGTCCAGTATGCTGATGCCGAGTTAGCGAGTTCAACTCCTATAACGGTCAGTTGGACTAAAATGTTGACTTCTAGTCCTTGACTAGGGGAGGCAAATTACAAGTACCTCAGAAGTCATGGAGGGTTCACCTGATGTGGAAGAACACTGGTAATAGGGAAGGTTAATCCACACGCACAAATCAGTACAGTCCACTAGAAATAGTAACATGTAAATGCACTACGCTTGAGTTCAAAGCAAGCAAACATAAATATAATGTCTTCATTGTTGATTGCGAACTTTGGTTGGCATGTAGTTTGGTCCGTGGACAATTTTTTTTAGTTCAGTCCAGAAAAACGATGTCGATGTTTTCAGTGATTCTTCACAGACTAGATAAGTATTTCGTATTCTGATTAGCTATTTGAGTGGAGCACTGTGTTATTTGAAACGACAGCCGCAATTTATCTAATCGGCATACATGTCTCATATAAATCCATTCACATTTAAGAAATCACCTTTGTAAGTAAATGGACTTGCGCTGTTATGGACACATTTCCATTCTAAAAATAGCAATACAAAGTAACATCTGTCAATTACCAAACCCAACATTATCCGGAGCGTCGCTGTGAATGACGTCAACAAACTTGGCATCCGTGTCATCCAATCGCACGCGTTTGTCAACGCCCTGGAAGTATGGTCCAGCCGGGTCAAGGCCTGCAATAAAGATTCATAGACATAATATATGAAACTAGTTCACCTACGAGTGCTAATCACAGAATCACCCCCTTCTTGGAAATGCAACAATACAGGGCCTTGTTTATCACAAATGATGCTCATCAAGATTCATTAAAGCCGTTGTGTCTTCTATTTTGAAATACTTCTACCCATTCAGACAACTTTCCTGACTCAAACTACTGTCTCCAAACAGAACCATCATTCGTCTGTAGACTTCACAAGATCTGACCACACCAAAATAACACGAATAATTAGGTACTTTCTTTCCTATTTGCCGTACTTTACCGGAGATTTTTTTCCGTTAATTTTCGGGTTTTTTTTTTTTTGGTTTTGGTTTTGGTGTCTCCATTCAAAGAATATATAGAGTACTCGTTACGTTAAATTCCCCGATTATTTCCAGTTCGCGTTAAAAAAGGTAATAAAAAAACGTAAAAAAAAGTTTTCCCCTCCTCGGTTTACGTGTGTATTTCTCGTGTTTCTGAAATTCGTGTCTCACACAGAGATACAGAGTGACCTTTTCAGACGTAAGTAGACCCACAAATCACGTTTTATGTAGATGTTTGAATAACGAAGACACAAACAACAGATTGCACGATTTATTGTCTGGCATATGTCGGTGCATCTCGTCAATTACATACTGCAGAAAACACACAACATAAAGTGAAATAACTAGATAAATCCTTCATTCTGAAATATACACATATTAGCACAGTAATGTCGATTGCCTACCACGGTAATTTTAAACTGACTAAGATGTCTAAGATGGCTCCGTGGCCGAGGGGTTAGCAGCTTTCTCCGCTAACTCCGAATACTCTCGTCACGTGACGCGACGAGAATTAGCAGTGGTTCGAATCGCAAAAGTGACTTATGAGAGTATGGAGCCGGTCGCTCAGAAAGTCGTGGCGTGCTGATGAGCGTAATCTAGCCTAGGAATCAACATACAGCTGAAAGATGCTGGTGTTGACCGCAATATCCTGAAACAGGATGGAAACGCGGGAAAAAAAAAAAAAAAAAAAGATGTCTTTCTGCTTGCACAAGGCCAGCTTACGCAGATTGATCACTATGGCTTCAGCAAACCTTAACAACCGACTACTCTGTGTGTTGAACAACACATGGAAGGTACTGTTTCTTTCAACCACATGACCACTCTCTAGCACGTGTCTCGCGACCGATGAAACAGGACTGTTCCGATGTGTCGGCCTGCCTAGGCTACTATCTTCTGTGTGTAGTATCTTGTCCACCCAGTTCGGAATGTGTTCCAACAACCTGCTATGTAACCGTGGCTCTGTTCTACCTATGTAGATGGCCTCGCACCTGCATGTAAATTGGTAAATACAATTCTATTTGGATGCCAATGAATGCATGATTGCAAATTTAGTATTTGTGTATAAATTTTCATGACTCTGCGTGGGCGGGATCATTGATAATTTTTAATTTTTCCAACGGAACATCTTTTGTCAAAATGCATCTATCTACGGCAATCTACGCTGGCTGACAAGTCTCGCCGCGTGCAGTCTGCGCGCGGTCTGACGTCGTCACGGAATGGCGAGAGGTATATATCTGAGTTAGTTAGTTAGTCTTTCCTCTTGAGCCTATGTCGGCGCATAGGGCAGAAGTCATGGCTTTCCATGTCTGGCGGTTCGCTGCTACCTGTTGTAGATCTTGGATATATCTGAGTGTCTGGGTGTGTGTGTGTGTGTGTGTGTATATATATATATATATATAAACTGGCAGAGTTATGGGCCCTTTGTTAGACAGGCCGAGTGTTAATCTCCTTGACGACAATACAACCAACATTTGTGTGAGTGTGTAGGTAGGGTCACGAAAAGTGGAAAGGTCAAAACCGTTTTCTTTAATTCTTCCTTGTAAATTATAAACTTACACACAAACATTAATATCTCGGCTTAAAATTGACCCACAGACTTGAATAGGTTATCGTTGGAATTGTTTTTTCAAGAGCTATCCAACTATGCAGGTTACATAATTAAAAAACAATTTAGAAAAAAGTTACTAAAGTGGCTACTAATAACGCCTTGTTATTCTTCCACTGTACAAGTCGATAGTAGGGCAGCCATTTGTAATCGCTATTCTGCATGCGCACACTCCTCGATTTTCACGATCTGAAAACACGATATTGCTTAAGGGCTAGTTTGTGTCCTGAAATACGATTGTCGGTTGATCATATTCTCCCATAAATTGTTACAATATAATTCCTGTTACTTAATGACCTTCCCTAGTATTACCGGACATGTAAAATGGCATTTGTCCTTTGCGAGACGTTGCTCTCAACCCCAACTTTTGGTTAATTTACTAGGGAATGTTACGTACATTAGTTGGCCGTTGCTGTCTGAACGAGAAGTCGACGTTTAAGTCCCATTGGCCGATGTAGGGAATAACCTTAACAACAGGACACTACTGATGAATGCCACTGCTCAGCTGACCAGATGGTGACTAATCAATTATTTCAAGCGTGTCCAACGTTTGTTGAACAAACGATATTATTTTAGTCGACGTCCCCATCATTTGAGGAGGACAGGCTATGAGGGTGTCAGATTAAAAGATGCTTTCCTTAAATGTATTCAGGCTGACGCCTAAACGTCTCCTCCTTCTCTTCCTCCAAGTTCGACTCCTTTTAATTCTTCTTCTTCTTCTTCTTCTTCTTCTTCTTCTTCTTCTTCTTCTTCTTCTTCTTCTTCTTCTTCTTCTTCTTCTTCTTCTTCTTCTTCTTCTTCTTCTTCTTCTTCTTCTTCTTCTTCTTCTTCTTCGTCTTCTTCTTCTGCTTTTGCTTCACGCCATCCTTCTTCTTACCTAGCTACTCCTCTCGCTCTTACTCATTCACTTCCATTTTTTTCCTTCTCTTCCTCTCCATTCCTTTCTTCTTATTATTATTGCCTCGATATTCCTCTTCTTTATCTTCTTCATTTGCATGTCTTTCATCGCTGTCGACCTACATCTGCAGAGGAAAGCACAGACGTTGATTCTAGTACATACAGCAAGAACTCACGAATCCAGACCCACACACTCACACACTCATACACCTTGAATTACCGGAATATGCTCATCTCTTCATCTCATGAACCACACACACACACCTACACATCGCACACACACGCACACCCCCCCCCCCCCCCCCACACACACACACACTAACACACACATCTTGAATCGAACACTGCTTTTACATGCACAATAAGAAAATCACAAGATCAAAAGTAAAAATGCAATATGTAAATGATTCTACAGTTTCCACGCATCGAAACCATAGACACACAAGCCAAACTCACCACTTATACGACCCAGGCCAGCGACCCTCTCCCCAGCGTAGCCGGCAATATGGGCTCCAAGACTGTGTCCAATTATATGGAAATCGTCGGCAGTTAGTGTTCCGTTCCTCTGTGAAATGACAGATTGCCGAATATTAACGATACATGCGTTTGTTTTTGAGAGCGCAGTGGCTAGCGCTGGCTTGCTTTGAACCTCAAGCGTAGTCCTTACATGTGCAACTACGTCTAGTGTACTGGACTTATGTTTTCCGCGTGGATTAGTTCTCCCTATTACGAGTGCCCCTGGCCATCAGATGAAACCACTCAGACTTCATAGGTACTTGTAATTTACGTTCCAAATCAATAACGAGAAGTCAGCATTTTAGTCCAACTGACCGGTGTAGGGGTTGAACCTGCTAACTCGACATTATAACACCGAAAGTTTAAGAGTGAGTGTTCTTATCTATTCGGCCATACTGACCTCTAGATTGGATATTAAATTGTTGTAACAGAGAGTGCAAAGAATGAAATCTCCTTGGATGGCAAGAAAACAGCAACAATGGTTATACTGAAGAAAAAGATTATACCAAAATGTGAAATAACAATAGAAAGGAAAATGCTTAACCGATTTAAATACCCAGGGCGAATTATGACATCAGATGGAAGATGCACAACAGAGAATAAGAACAGAATAGGGCGAGCAAGTGTTGCAGTTCAGAAAATGAAAACTATCTTATCACTATCATTGAATGCAAGAAAGAGAATGTTGAAATGCTACATGGAACCTGTTTTGCTGTATAGCAATGTTTATTTGAATGTAAATGAACAAATTAGAAGGAACTTAGAAGCAACAGAGACATGGTTCCAGAGACGAATGTTCCGAATTCCTTGGATTGCTAGAGTAACTAACAATTTTCGCCTCAAAGGAGCTAATAAAAATATAACATTACAACAATAAGAAAGAGACAAACACCTTTGTTGTGTCATGTCATGGGAAAAGAGGCATCTGAGAACATAGTGACAACTGGAAAGAGCAACTGAGAAAGAGGCACAGGCAGGTCATGAGAAATTATGCTGGATGGACTGAGACGGTGGCATGGAGGAATATCATCAGCAGAGTTGATCCAGAACACCAAAGACTGAGATATGTCGAGAGACATGAACGTCTGGCAGGGCACATGATGATGATGATGATGATGATGATGATGATGATGATGATGATGAGATGATGATGATGATGATGATATTGGATTGTGTCGCTTGTCGTCCCTGGGGGGAAAGTGGAATCAACAAGCACACCTGTTAATTATCCTTGTCTAGGGTTTCCTCTGCTGGTGGGCCTATTGCCGGACCTTTGTCTACAGACTCCCTTTTAGTCTTTTATTTCACTAGCTCTCTATCGCTTACCCCATTACCATACCCCTCTTCACTTTCCTCCAGCGCATACCCACACAACAATGTCTTCTAATAAATATTGAATTAATTTATTAGATAAAATGTCTCAGGTGTGTGTGTGGAGTGTAAGTGCAAAGACATATGTGTTGTATTCTATCGTGTAGTGAGACAAGAGCGACAATCACAGATCTACATCAAAAGTAGCATCACATAACGGCCAGATTGTCTCACAACAGCACAGATTTGGAAGGTGCTCACCCGGTAAAATGTCTCTCTGAATGATGTTACTGTCGTTACCATATCTCCTTGAAAATCGTTTTCACTTGAGAGAAAAAAAAACAGTATGTTCACCACAGTGTTTTATTTTTCGGTAACGTCTTTCAGGTTTATATATTCCATTAAAAAAATGAAAGTTATTATCTTCATGTACTGTCCACACATCGGAGATTTGACGGTACTATCATCTCTGAGTGAATTAGTAGTCACCACAATGTCTAATATATCACCGACACACTGCGTTTAGGACTCCCCAGAATGTTCTGTTACTAATAACAAGTGTTCTGGCATGACAGCCTCTTCATTTTTAAGACAGTTCATATGCACAATATTGAGCTTCATATTTTGGTTTCTTTTTGAATATATGCTGCTGTCAGTCTTTTATCCTGACTGCCTTATATGTGTCCGTTATTTCTATAACTGGCTGACCTGTATAGGTGATATATGCCTTCAATCTTGCCGATAGTTCTCACTGCATCTGACTATGGTCATTTCTTTCTAGTCATGAGTGTTGCTATTGTGGTTTTCATGGGAACCTGTCGAAGAGACAATACCTGGTGAGATCAACCTAACTCAGACTCATTAGAGGTGAGAGTAGGCTTAGGGCCATTATCAGTTCTAACTTCTATATATTCAGAGAAATGATCTCTGTGACATATGACATAAGAGTTCTACACCTAACGTAAGACTATGTCAAAGAAGAGAAAGTCATAGGGAGGTATAGAAATCCCAGTAACCACTTATAATATAATCTCCTATCATAGACCTATCATTATCTCTCCCTCGTACGGCCTATTTTCCATTATCAAGTACTAATACTATCGAGTGCACTGACCCTGGCTCAACCCGCTAAGTTACTTCTCAGCTAACGGCGGTCGACACTCTATATTACGTTTACACACGAAAGTTCCCTATGCTAGCTTTTTATTATATATATATATATATATATATATATATATATATATATATATATATATATATATATATATATATATATATATATATATATATATATATATAATCACCTTATTTACTAATTCCGGCCTAGAATTACACCACTTAATTCCATAAAGGAAAAGTGCGGGTCGACTTTACACAACCTAGACTTAGTGATATATATTCTATTTCGGCACTCAATCAAATCCACCCCCACCTATCGTAAAGGCCAACTTCAACTGCCTATTAAAACAGTAAATTCAATTCAAAGTTATGGGCTGGACTACGTCACTTGTTTTGTTCTTAACCCTCAGCCTTTGTTCTATTCCCTGGTTGTTTTGATCTCCGTACACCGTACTGATCATCGTCTTTAATAAAGACGATCCCCTGTTCCATCGTGTTTCTCCGTTTGATCAAAGGACTCTGTTCACCGTATTTCCACGCGATCCCTGTTTGATCTAGCTCCGAACTCCTCGAAGATAAACGATGTTTCTGGGCCCGGTGATTCTCCGTCAAGTCCGATACGGACTTTTTTTTTCTTTGAACTTTCCGGTAGACAATTCTTCCGTTGGGCTTCGCTTCCGTGTCCAATACGTACGGCCAGTGTTTGAAGTCACGAGCGCTGTCTTTTTGAAAATTCCAGGACCGTCACTTCTTCCCCCAATTGTTTCTGTCGTTTTCTCTATCAGGATCGTCGCCTGCCAGCCATATCATGACAAATTGAATTGGCATTGGGAAAAGTGCGTAGAAGTGTTCTTTCACAACAAATAAGAAGTTGATACTCACAATTAAACTTTTTATCAACACGCCTATCTGAGCAGCCGACAACCCTAGTGTTGGCAGTAGCCTGAGTGTAAGGTAGCTGGTTTCCTCCCGACCAGTCCACGACAATCACATTATAGTCTCCGTACTTCAACAGCTCTTCTGCCAGATCCTGTAATAATATAAAGCGTGTTATCAATTAACACATGGCGTCCAATTTAAGGACGTCGTGTACTATGCAAGGACATCAAGTACAACGTAAGTACAACACAAAAAATGTGAGTACACCACGCATAATGTAAGTATTACATGTACAATGTAAGTACAACAGTACAATGTAAGGATATCCTGTGCAGTGTAAGTACAGCATGTGCATTGTAAATTAAGCACGTAAAATGTGAGTACAACACGTACAATTAACTACAGCAGGTACAATGTAAGTAGAACATGCCAATGTAAGTACAATACGTACAATGTAAGTACAAATAGAACAATGTTAGTACACCATATGCCATATTACTAACCATGAGTGGAGCTGATTTACACGGCATGACAAAGCCACTTTAATTCCTTAATGTATCAGCAGGTTATGGAAGAAGATAATGAACAAATTGCAGACAATTGAGGAATTATGTGAAAGTTGCTGTGTTATTGAAGATTACAATATCATGCACAAATAGAAAGAGTAATGAAGATATCTTGAAATAGGTTAACTCATGAAGAGAAATCGTTTATTTGCATAAAAAGAAGACATTCCACATTCTTTGGGTATGTCATGAGATGATAAAGGCTGGAGCGCGTGGTGAGAACAGAAGAGGTGGAAGTTAGGAGAGCTGAATTGAATTAAACTTTTTAAAAGGGTTACAGATTGGGTACGTAGGCCCACCTTACATTCGGCCCTTCCAATCACTCATCTTTCGTTCATCAACAGCGCATGAAACATTCACTTAGGAAAACAAAACAAAAAGCAGTAGTTTTAGGAGAGTTTTAGGAGAGTTAGGGGGAGACCAAGAGAGGAGATGCTGGACAGTCTGACATCATGACATAGAGGAACATCGGTATCATAAATGATTGGCAGCAGGCGAGACAGAAGGCTGATAACAGACAAGATAATCAAGGAAACACGGCGTGGGTTATAAGAAGATGATGATAATTTGGCATTCTAACAGATTTTCATTACTAAGCTTAAGGTTACTTATAGTACCAATGGCCAGCTGGCTACTAACACGTATACTCGATTCTCTACCTCGTTGGTGTCTGTCAATGTAAACTTGGATCCATGAGTAAATGTGACGAAATCTGGCTTGTTTTATGAACATGTCAACACACACCGAGTGGGTCGGGACAGTCAAATCATTCCAGTTTTACTAGGAGTGATGACCCTATGTGTGTCCTCATCTCATCTCAGGAACATCTGCACGGAGCTCCTTGATCCTTCACTAATATAATTGAAATGGCTGCCATATTAAATGGGATGGAAGTTTACTATTAGATGTTATTAAACTCATAAGAAAGCCAATGAAGGAAATACAAAAAGAGGCAACTGGAATATTTCAGGCAGGTTAAAAGTCATAATACTCTTAAAAAACAGTACTGGAGGGTTAGGTTGAAAGCAAGCGCGCAAGAGGTAGACAACGATACAAGTCAGATGCTAACATCTAAAGATAGACGGACAGAACGTCCCGCACTAATATTATTTCCAACTCTTATTGCGGTGGCGACACTAAACAACAACAACAACAACAACAAAACTTTATTTTGAAAGGGTTAAGAATTGGGCACGCAGGCCCGTTTAACATTCTGCCCTTTTATCACTCTCTTTCATACATTATACCATTCACACATCATTCAAGGCTAACTGGAAACAGCAACAATATAAAAGATATGCACTGAGAAACTGTATAAATTAGCTGTCTGACATTACCTTCATCCACTCGATCCTTCTGACGGTATCAAGGAAGCCGTGGACAATGAACTTGGTGGGCCTGGCTTTGAAAGTTGGTCCACACGGTACGTACAGCTTCCGGATACCTGGCGTCCAGCGATTGAGGAAGATGTCGGACTCTCGGGTGTACAGAAGAAACATCGTCCTTGTAAATTGGAGAAACGTTAATTTACCAATTCATGTAGCGACTGGCCAATTAACGAGACAAAATGATTAGCGCTCTTATTTACCAAAATAATTTTCTCCCTGTTCAATCCTCAATATTGGCAGAATTCATCTGTTCCCAGCAATGTGGCTTTGAGATCTAATCAGCGCTGGTACCAGATACATTTCTGGATTGTATGGGAAGGAAAACTTGCCTAAAGTGGACTACCACCCATCACATTTTGTTGTGGCCTGCCATGAGCCTGACGACGTCATGGCATGGTTCAGTTATAGCCTAGGTCACAGAGTACAGGTTACGACTGTGTTCAGGACGGGCCCCCAAGTGCCAGGATATGACTGGGACTATCTGAATGAGCTACTATCGATACTTGTGTAGCAACACTTGTCGTGTCCAACAGGGGATGATTCATTCTTCTCTTCTTCTCCAGTCAGAACCCTGGTCATCTCGCAGCACATGAGTATATCATGGTTACTCGATCATACGTCATAAACCTCACCCACTCGAACTCCAGCTAACTCGAACAAGAGTGAACACAAAGACTGTTATAAGTTTACTACGTATAATATACACAATCACATAATCAAAGATACCATCACTTATTCGACAGTCACATCACATTACACTACATCACAGATTAAATGCGTGGCTCAATGTAGAGCCATGACGTTGTCTACTTTTCACCATGTCCACACAGGACGATGGATCAACGCCGACTAACTTGTCCCGAGCTCACTTCCTATCACCTGGGAAGTGAGTTTAAATGTTTTTCACGTTGTGTGGAAAGCCCCTGCTTTCAACATTTTCGTGTTCAATTCTGAACACAGTCGTAACCTGTACTTTGTGACCTAGGCTATAACTGAACTATGCCATGACGTCGTCAGGCTCATGGCATTTAAATATATATATATATATTTATATTTTATTTTTTTATTTATTATATTCACATATATTTAATGTGAAGATTTAACACTTCACAGGGCAACGTCAGTTTGGGACATAGGACGTTAAGTAAAAGAGCTGTAAAAGACAAGAGGTTCCACTTCATATTGCTTGGTCTATTTCCGAAGGGCGTCCGTCGAAAGCGTCGCAATAAGCACCAATTCCTTAGTGTCAGCGACGACAGCGAGGAGTCTTCAAGAACATTGTATTCGTGAACAGAACCTTCTTGCCCAGAACTGAACTCACAACCTTTGGAGCACGAGGTCGGCGATGTAACCACTTGGCCATGGAGACAACCACGTAAGACTACTGTTACCTTCACAATAATGCATTCCCTGAGTGTGTGTAACCACTTGACCACCGAGACTCCCACATAAGACTGTCTTTGCCTTCACAACAATGTCTTCTCTGAATGGATGTATCCACTTGGCCACGGAGACTCCCACATAAGACTATCTTTACCTTCACACCAATTTATTCCCTGAGTTGATGTAAACACTTGGCCATGAAGACTCCCGCATGAGACTATCTCTGCCTTTACAGCAATGTCTTCCCCGAGTGGATTTAGACACAGAATCTACATACAACAAGTTGCACGATGTGTTACCAGGCATATCTCGTTTCAGCTGAGCTGGTAATGGCATGACCACGGGCGGTCGCCCGAGCTCGACGCTTGCTAAAGTGAGGAAACGATTGGCCCCCTCTTGATCTCAAGCCTACAACATGTGATAGCACTATCGCATCACAGGCCTGTACTAGAAAACTGCTACGGGTGAATTTATTTGTGTTTAATTTATATTTTGCTCCAATTTATTGTGTAAGCAATTATAAGGTTCTAACCAATGTTATGCAGAGAGAAAGACTTCGTTTTAAATGTGTGATTACCCTGGAGATAACAAATGCCACACATTCGAACATCAGTGCTATGTTGTCAGTATTTCAGCCAGAGTAGAATTCATATACTCCTTTCATATGATGCTGGGTCTCCGTGGCGAAGTGTTTACGGACGCGGTTCGTGATCCCGCATACCTCGTGTTCGAAACACAGCTGCGCGCGATTAGGACAGCAGACCGTGTTGCGCAATGGTTTTTTACGAAATGGTATGCGTGCTGGTCGTTCAGAAAGTCAATGGCAAACTACTGAACGTAAACTGGCCAAGACATCAACAACAGCAAAGAAATGCTGGTGTTGACTGCAAACGTCCTGTAAAGCATACGCAACTAACTTAACTTCGTTTGATAATTAATTCTGCTGCATGCACGAGGTGCAGCGAAATATGACAGGCAATAAAATATGCAAATTATTTTTACCTTGTTAAATATATATTCTGTATTATTTCATATTATGTATCTAACCACATTAGGTAGCCACCACGGGAAAGTTGGGGGGGGGGGAAGAGAGAGAGAGAGAGAGAGAGAGAGAGAGAGAGAGAGAGAGAGAGAGAGAGAGAGAGAGAGAGAGAGAGAGAAGCAGGGGAAGACCAAGGGAGAAAATGCTGGACAGTTTGACATCATAGCATGGAAGAATGTTGGTATCAGAAATAATTGGTATTATAAGAGACAGGAGGCTGTGGACAGACATGATCACCAACGCCACATAGAATGGACTATAAAGAAAGATTTGCAGCACACGAGACAGAAGGCTGTGGACAGATATGATCACCAACGCCACACGGCATGGACTATAAGAAGATTGCCAGCACAGAAGGCAGAAGGCTGTGGACAGATATGATCTCCAACGCCACATAGAATGGACTATAAAAAAGATTGGCAGCACACGAGACAGAAGGCTGTGCTTAGATATGATCACCATCACCACACGGCATGGACTATAAGAAAATTGGCAGTCCAGAAGGCAGAAAGCTATGGACAGACATTATCTCCAACGGCCACACGAAATGGAGTACAAGAACATCCAACAGGTGGTAGGAATACATGGTTGGGCACTCTTCCGAATTCCGGTCCCAAATAGTTCCGCAGTGAATAGGTCAGGGGTTAAGGGTTAGGGTTAGTTGTTAACTAAACACTGACCCTAACCCTTACCCCTGACCTATTCACTGCGGATCTATTTGGGACCGCAATTCGGAAGAGTGCCCATGGTTGTTATTAATCATGCGACAACATCCAACAGGAGGTAAGATTACAGGGCTGTTATTAATCATGCAACAACAGCAAATACAGACACACAGATTCTAATTCCCATAGTGATGGATGTTTTACAATTGACATGGGCTCGTCTGTTGACCAGGTACGAGGATGATGGCGAGGGACACAGCCAGTAGGGAAAGCTCATACACACGCAAAAGTCAGCCCAGTGCACTAGAAGTAGTAGTGAGTGTGTGGACTACACACAAAGCCAGCGCGCACACACAAAAAACAACAACAGGGGATAGCCAGAGAGGACAAGCTTAGTTCAGAGTCAACGATAACAGATACAAGTAATTTTTAATTAAGATACAACAGATGTAGATTAAGATGAAATATACAGATAGCAATTACAATTGCGGAAAGTGGAAAATAAATATCATAGAATGGGGAATACTGTAAAATGTAATTAGAATCAGATGGGAAAGCGAGGGTATGACAGTTAATTAATTTATGAAATGTGGCTGATTTTGTAACATGATTATTAATTTGAGGATATAATGGGCCCTAATTATAACTTCTCTTATGAGGTTGAACCGGGTAGGTGTGATGGAAACATGACCGTTATATGACCGTATGAAAGGTTAGAACAGCTAGCTCCATGTTATTTTACATGACGTTGCAATCAACGCCATCATGTATAGACCGATTTGCTGGGCAATGTTACAGTTTTGTCATTACTATTTGACCAGCCTACGCCTCATAAAATTGAAACTCAACGCAAAGCGATCTGTTTCCAAATCATCAGCGGCTGATTCCAAACCCTCGAACTTGTGTGTCAAGGTAGTTTGACAATGAGTTTCATTAATCCCTAAGCCACGGCCCCGACTGGCCATGAATGTTGAATATAAATCAAGAAACGTAACATGCGGTGGATCAAAGACTTGGAGCCATAGGGAACAGATATCAGTATTTTAGACTCGGGGAGAATAAATAGGTGTTTCTTAGAACAAACGTCAAGAGAGACAGTTGAATCTCATCCCATCACATCTCAGATCATCACATCTTATCTCATCATATCTCATCTCATCACATGTTCATCTTGTGCCTTGCATAAACATGCGGGAGGGTGCCCGTTTCTGGGCTTCATATATCGATATTCCGATGGATTCTGTTATTTTCCCTGTCCAATCGTTTACATAATCGGCCGTCTCTTCTGGTCCCCTTTGGTCTGTATATCATTGCTTATTGTGGTATACTGTCAGTTGGTAGCCTTGTTGTATAGGCTTACCATTTAACTTTTTGTTTCCTAATGAAATCTGGCGCTACTTTAGTAGATCATTTCTAACTTTCTCTCTTCTTGATACGTTGAATGTTCTTCTCTAGGAATCTCAGAAATCTCATTTTCGTTGTAGTCATTTTTTCTTTTCTCTCTTTTTTTCTCTCTCTGTCCAAGTTTGGCATTGGTAGCATAGAGAGTTGAGATGAGTTGAGTTGAGCTAAGAACTGATATCACTGCACTCAGGGCAATCCCACACGCGCTCCGTCCCCTCGTTCACCAGCCAGCGAAGAGTCACACTAGTAATCTGCCCACTGTTATCTGATTGAACGTTTCCCTGGTCTTTCCTCTCAGTTTTGAGATTCTACCAGAACCCCTGCCAATTCCCCGCAATCTCAACCTTTTCACATACGGGTTCTCAATCTGTTCCCCCACTTTCTCACCTGGTCACACAGATGCATGACCACCTCCCTCTTGTCCATAAGTAATCGACCACCAAAGATGCATTCTCTGCCAGCCTATCAGCCTGTTCATTCCTCTGAACTCCTGCATGGCCAGGGCAAAAACATCCATACAATTCTCACAATCTGTGACCTCAGAAGCGAGGTAAGTCATTCCACACGAAACATTTCTTTCTTCAACTTGCTAAGCATATTCCTTGAGTCCATAATGAAGACAATGCGTTTGCAGGGTCTCCCCAACCAATGGAATGTCGGTGTTACTGCTTTCACCTCGAATCTCATGCTGGAGGTCGTAGTCTCATATGTCATACTTTTTCAAGAATCGTCCATTAGTCTTCGCAATGAAACCCCAACTACTCCATCTATTTCTCACCACTAACATATCGGTATAGATCACTATGTCACCTTGATGTGTGTTACTCTGGATCAGTTGTTGCACCTCAAACTCAGTGCGGCCTTCTGCCCATTCCCTGCACTCAGTATTGCTATTACATTGTGCAGTCCGTCCTGTCTTCTGGTACTTCAAAACACTCTTTTTCATGATTGATGGTCTCTATATCACACACCTGGCATATAGATATTTCCGCCTGTACTATATAGAACCTGCCTCGTCTTAGTTTATGACCCTTGACTATATCCATAGCTGCATGCAGCGGGTGATCCCTATCTGCAGCAACTCTCAGGTACCATTTGGCCTGAAGGACCCAATGCCTATCCGCCATTGTTGGTAGCGCCAGGATATGCCTCATGCATATAATTGGTGTGTCCTTTGTGCATCCCAGGATTACCCACATGGCAGCATTCTGTATGCGCTCCAGTCTTTCAAGCTGGCTCTTTGATACTGTCAGGATCCCCAACCCATACTTAATGACAGAAATTAACTATTGAAATAGCATGTAAAGCATCCTCTGCTCTATCCCGGTTGCTGCCATCGCCCTCAATTCATTAAGTCCCCTACCAGCCTTTACCACCAAAGCCGCCATCCCAAGTACTTCAGTTTACTCTCTCTACTAAGAGGACGTCCATTCAATATATATAATACATGGAACATCTGACTTCATAATCCGGTTATCCAGGGAGTACCACACAACCGATGCCTTGTCTGGGTTTATAACGGCCACTGCGTCCCTGCACCACTCTGTCACCGTGTTTACTGCCACCTGTAAATATGCAGTCAAACTTGCCCTATGCCCTGCCTGTACACCTGCACATCATCTGCAGATGTCAAGACTTTACCAATACCCTGTGTCTCAATAGCTGCGACTTCTCTGGTGTAGACATTAAAGAGCACTGTGGACAAGGCAACCCTGAGGCAACCCACAGCGATCAGAAGTCCAGAAACCCATGCGCAGTGCAATCCTACGCTCATAAAGGACTGCGGCAACCAATCTGACAAGGCAAGGGCAGGCCTCTATATCCTACAGAGTGTATATCAACCGATCATACCTAACCCTGTTATAGGCATACTCCAGGTCAAGAGCTACCTTAACTGTATCATGGAAGCCCTCATAGACACCATATGCAAATGCAGCCGCATTGGACCAGCTGTCCTTCCCAGGCCGGTAACTCCCTAGCTCAGTGGAAAGCAGATTACGACTTTCCAAATGTCGCTGGAGACTGGAGGCTACTATCTTTTCGAGGACTTTACCAAAGGTGTTTTGCTGAGTTTTGTAGCATAGAGAAAGATGAACTAGCATAGAGAAAGATGAACTAGCAAACAGAAAGATGAACTAGCATAGAGAAAGATGATCTAGGATAGAGAAAGATTAACTAGTACAGAGAAAGATCAACTAGTATAGAGAAAGACGAACAAGGATAGAGAAAGATGAACAAGCATAGATAAAGATGAACTAGCACAGAGAAAGAATAACTAGTAAAGAGAAAGATGAACTAGCATGGAAAAAGATGGACTAGCATAGAGAAAGATGAACTACCATAGAGAAAGATGAACTACCATAGAGAAAGATGAACTAGCATAGAGAAAGATGATAGCATTGAGAAAGATGACCTTACATTATTTTGTCCGGTGACTGAGGGAGGAACGAGAACGGGCGCTGTAAGCTCGTGAAGGGAGCATCAGTTGAGAAACATCCCAATTCTCCATAGCATACCCGGATGGCTGTTTCACGTAGAAATGTTAAAAATGAATGGCAATGTGTTTATTACTCCGGCTGGGAATTATTTAAATACACAATCACATGTAAACGAATCTTTAAAAATATTTAATACACACGACATGATTTGAAGATTTGTTTCATAAACATTTTGTGTTGAAAAATGACTGTATTGAATGTTACATAAACATGTGTAGAAGAATCACTTGAATGTTACATAGTCATGCTGTGTGAAGACAGACTGTTAGTTAGTTAGTTAGTTAGTCGCGGTTCCAACCTCACAGCAACGGGTCGTCCCCATTTTGCTCCGTTCCTGTGCCAGTGAATATCACACAAAACGCCTCCCACTGCCCAATGTGAAAAGTGGAAAAGACAGAAGTCTCGACAAACAACAGTCCGCACAGATTCACTGCGCATAATGCTGCCGCCAGAATGTCAACACAATAGTCCCCCACGAAACATCCAGTTCATCTCTGATGGAATCGGCAGTCTGGATGTTTCCTAGATGTTCATCCACACAGTACAAAAAAAATATAGTTCATCGTTGATGGCAGTGGCAGTCAACCAGAAGCCAGCAGCCACACATTTCTGCATAAGGCAAAAACCGGTCAACTCTGGGACATAGCCAGCTGCCACCACTCCGAACATGCAGTCACGTTCCAAAACACCTCGGGCAGATTCAGAAGCATTTCACACGAAACTCACAGCTCACAGTGTCGCGCCACGCACTCACTCAGTAGCAGGGCGACGAAACCATCAAGACAGACTGTATTGAATGTTATATAAACATGTTGTGTAGAAGAATGACTGTATTAAATGATACAAAAACATGCTGTGTAGAAGTATGACTGTATTAAATGTTACATAAACATGTTGTGTAGAAGAATAATGGTATTGAATGTTACATAAATATGTTGTGTAGAAGAATAATGGTATTGAATGTTACATAAACATGTTGTGTAGAAGAATAATGGTATTGAATGTTACATAAACATGTTGTGTAGAAGAATAATGGTATTAAATGTTACATAAACATGTTGTGTAGAAGAATAATGGTATTGAATGTTACATAAACATGTTGTGTAGACGAATAATGGTATTGAATGTTACATAAACATGTTGTGTTGAAGAATAATGGTATTGAATGTTACATAAACATGTTGTGTAGAAGAACATGTAACATTCTTATGTAGCGGTAGGGGTTTACGGCACTGTGGATCATAAGAGGCAGGACTGGTTTGCGGCAAACAGCCAGATACTGCAGCCCTTGATTGATAAAAAGAAGAAGCTCTCTTAAGAAACAAGGAAAGACCAACGCGTAACACTCTGAGTGAGCTGAAGCAAGCAAGGAAGGATGTACAAAAGGCTGCCAGGCAGTGTGCGAATGACTATTGGATCAAGTTATGTGAGTCCATTCAAATCGCAAGTGATAAGGGAAACAGAAGCATGTATGAAGGGATAAAGAAAGCTTGTGGTCCAATGATCAAAAGAAGTGCACCGCTGAAAACCTTGACTGGAGAAATCATCACTGATAAGAAACAGCAGATGGATAGATGGGTCGAGCACTATTTAGAGCTTTACTCAAGTGAGACCAAGCTAGCGGATGATGCCCTCAACGCCATAGAGGCCCTGCCAACTCTTGACCATCTGGACACACTTCCCACTATAACAGAAGTTAAGTGTGCTATAAATGAGCTTGCATCTGGCAAGGCTCCAGGTAAGGATGGGATTCCAATAGAGGTGATCAGGAGTGGGCAAGACACCCTCGCTCTACAGATCCACCAGCTAATAGAGCTATGCTGGCGAGAAGGACAAGTCCCACAGGATTTCAAAGATTCAAACATCATAACATTGTACAAGAACAAGGGCGATCGGAGCGACTGTAACAACTATAGGGGTATCTCACTTCTGTGTATTGTTGGGAAAGTATTTGCCAGAATTGTCCTGCACAGACTTCAAGTCCTGGGAGATCAAGTCTACCCCGAATCACAGTGTGGCTTCCGTCAGAACCGGTCTACCATTGATATGATATTCTCATTGCGACAGATGCAAGAAAAATGCGGGGAACAAAATCAGCCACTGTTTATTGCCTTCATCGACCTCACAAAGGCATTCGATTTGGTCAGTCGTGAGGGTCTGTTCAAAGCACTAAAGAAGATTGGCTGCCCACCAACTCTCCTGTCCATTGTGGAATCGTTCCACACAGGCATGAAGGGTATAATCAAGTTTGATGGCTCAACTTCAGAAGAGTTTGAAATCAAGAGTGGAGTTAAGCAAGGCTGTGTGCTAGCCCCCACCCTCTTTGGGATATACTTTTCACTTCTACTGAAATATGCCTTTCGTGATCAGGATGATGGTATATACATTCACTCACGCTCAGATGGTGGCCTCTATAATGCTCAGAGATTGAAGGCCAAGACCAAAATTAGCAGGGTACTAATCAGAGAGTTGCTTTTTACGGATGATGCTGCGATTACGACCCACTCTGAGGAAGAATTACAACATCTACTATCTGCATTCTCCAATGCTTGTTCTGAATTCGGTTTAACAATTAACAAAAAGAAGACACAGATTATGTCACAAGGTGCACATGGTGTACCATCAATCTTTATTGACGACGCCGAACTAGAGATAGTAGACCATTTTACATATCTAGGATCAGAGGTAAATAGCAAATTATCCCTCGATCAGGAAATCAACATCAGGATTGGCAAGGCAGCAACAACAATGAACATGTTAGCAAAAAGAGTCTGGGAGAACAGGAAGCTTACTGCCAAAACAAAAGTCCTCGTCTACCAAGCCTGTGTCCTTAGTACTCTTCTTTATGGCAGTGAAACCTGGACAACTTACTCACGCCAAGAGAAACGTTTAAACAGCTTTCATATGCGTGTCTGCGAAGAATACTTGGTATTAAGTGGCAAGACAAAATCACAAATACTGAAGTATTGGAAAGATCAGGTTGTGTGACGGTGTATTCCATGCTCAGTCTTCGTAGACTTAGATGGATAGGACACGTTAGGAGGATGGATGATGGTAGAATACCAAAGGACATCGTTTTTGGTGAATTACAGACGGGTAGGAGATCTCAGTGTCGGCCTCTACTACGATACAAAGATGTGTGTAAGCGGGACATGATTGATACAGGCATTGATAATGCACATTGGGAGCACGTCGCCGCTGACCGTGTTGCATGGAGGGCACCTATCAGAAACGGAATAAAGACAAAGGAGAAAATGATTGCAGATAAAGCACACACAGAGCGTGAGAGACGTAAGATGGTGCAAAATGGTGGAAATGACCATGTTTTCACATGCACCTACTGTGGGCAAACATTTGCAGCAAGAATTGGCCTTACCAGCCACACTCGCCACCGCCATGGATCGTAGTTATTAAGCCTTTTTAAAGCACAATGTACCAAACTATCGTCTGTCAAGACGGAAAGGTGCCAATGAAACATGTTGTGTAGAAGAATAATGGTATGGGATGTTACATAAACATGTTGTATAGAAGAATAGTGGTATTGAGATTTACATAACCATGTTATGTAAAAGAATAATGGTATTGAGTGTTACATATTTTTTACTGGGAGTTTTTATTTGCCATGACTTTACCGTACCCGTTTAGGATGGATCGAGCAGGTCGGAGGGCAACATTCTTCCAGTGGGGGATTTTAACCCATGACTGTGGGGTCA
>JACEFZ010018436.1:162500-187071 GCA_014155875.1 Cepaea nemoralis
GACAGACAGACAGACAGACAGACAGACAGACAGACAGACAGACAGACAGACAGACAGACAGACAGACAGACAGACAGACAGACAGACAGACAGACAGACAGACAGACAGACAGACAGACAGACAGACAGACAGACAGACAGACAGACAGACAGACAGACAGACAGACAGACAGACAGACAGACAGACAGACAGACAGACAGACAGACAGACAGACAGACAGACAGACAGACAGACAGACAGACAGACAGACAGACAGACAGACAGACAGACAGACAGACAGACAGACAGACAGACAGACAGACAGACAGACAGACAGACAGACAGACAGACAGACAGACAGACAGACAGACAGACAGACAGACAGACAGACAGACAGACAGACAGACAGACAGACAGACAGACAGACAGACAGACAGACAGACAGACAGACAGACAGACAGACAGACAGACAGACAGACAGACAGACAGACAGACAGACAGACAGACAGACAGACAGACAGACAGACAGACAGACAGACAGACAGACAGAACGGTGTAGCGTGTGATAATGTGACACTTGTGTGAACAAGAAAGAGTTCAGAAAAAGCAGACCACGCATGAGGCAAACAGTAAACTCTCCTGTTGTACAAAGCGAGTCATGTCCTCAGACAGCAGTATTGACTATGTCAAGTCTTACGCGTCCTTACCCGCTATTGAAGTCAGAAGCATGTGTGCTCCCGTAAACAGCAACAATATTGACACCGACTGTTTCATGTCTGCGTTTCCTGTATAGAAATTTGAGAAATTAACTCTCTTTCATCAATTTTATAACAGATAACTTGTCTAGAGAAAGATTAACTGGCATAGAGAAAGATTAACCTGATATTTGTTAGGAACAGTGTGAATCTGTGAAGGAAAAGGGCACAAACAACTCTATATATATTCTCAGGACATTATTAGAAAGAGCTATAGAAGTAAAAACAGATCTGTACGTATGCTTCGTAGACTACACAAAAGCATTTGATAATGTGAAACATGACGAAATAATAAAATTTCTAAAGCAATTGAACGTTTACGGCAAAGGATCTACAAATGATAAAGAACTATATATTAGCAGCAAACAGCAGTCATAAGAATCAACAACCTTGTAGGAACATTTCAAGTGTGTAAAGAAGGGCAGTCAAGCTTACTGTCGCCTGATTTGTGCTCATTGTACAGTGAACATATAATGAGATCTACAGGAAAATATGTCAGCGATTCCGGTTGGTGGACATAATATAAATAACCTACGTTATGCTGATGGCACCGTCTTGAATGGCAACAAGTCAGAAGGAACTACAGGAAATAATAGATGCAGTGGATGCAGAAAATGAAAAAAACGTGATATGTTTGAATAATAGAAAGACATACGTAATGGCGATATCAAAGAAACGGAAGTGTGCCTAATGTGCAATTAAAATAAATGACATTATTTTGGGGCAAGTGCAGAAATTCAGACATAAAGGCACATGAATAACAGAAAATGGAAGATACATCACTGAAATAAAGAACAGAATAGGCACAAACACAAACTGCATTATATCAATTGGAGAACATTTTGTGCAAGTAAGGCATTGTCCTTGAAAGTTAGAAAAAGAGTTCTCGCATATTACATAGAAGCAATTGTAAGGTAGAGCTGTGAATCCTGGACAATTAGCAAAGAGGCGATAAAATCTCTGGATGCCTTGGAGATGTGGTTTTAAAGAAGAATGGTGAAAATTAATTGGGCAGCCAAAATGAGCAATCTGGACATTTTAAGGGAATCTAAATCGCAAAGATAACTTATCACAAACATCAGAAACAAGAAATATCTTTCTTTGGGGGTGGGGGGGGGGGGAACACAGTATGAGAAGACAAACACTAGAAAATGTCGGGACAACCGGAAATATATTGCGGAAAGAGAGATAGAGGAAGACAGCGTGAGAAGATTCTGTACAATCCTGTGTCATGGCACGGAAGGGAGTCAACACACGCATTGAACTATGCCATCGAAGATCGGAATTTGTGGAGAGGCATGATCGTCCACGCCAGCCGTCAAGGCACTGGGTGATGAGGATGATGATGATGAACTTGTCTACGTACATGTACAAGTAAGGCGGTAGCGATAGCGAACTTGATAGCGAACTCCCCTGGTCATGTCCTGAGAACGGTAGGATATCAGTTCGACGCCTGGACTCGTCGCTTGCCAAAGTGAGGTACAGACTGACCACCTACCCCCCCCCCCCCCCCCCCCCCCCCATGCTCTCAGGCCTTCACAATTTGATGGGTTTATCACATTACAGACCCGTGGCTGGAGATTGTTTCCGGACAATCTATTATTATTTATTTATTCATTCAATCAATTAATTAATTCATCTCCACATTGAAGGTCATAAAAAAGTAAATGGGCTTTCAAGCCGCCCCAGCGTAACATTGGACCTTGGAAATGTCATAGACAGTAAAGACCGGAGTATTACTGGCTACATTAGCCACTGAGTGACCATTGCTCTATACAAATGTGAGTCTAGCCCAATGAACAATGTTACTGGCTACATCAGCCACTGAGTGACCATTGCTCTATACAAATGTGAGTCTAGCCCAATGAACAATGTTACTGGCTACATCAGCCACTGAGTGACCATTGCTCTATACAAATGTGAGTCTAGCCCAATGAACAATGTTACTGGCTACATCAGCCACTGAGTGACCATTGCTCTATACAAATGTGAGTCTAGCCCAATGAACAATGTTTCTGGCTACATCAGCCACTGAGTGACCATTGCTCTATACGAATGTGAGTCTAGCCCAATGAACAATTTATCTGGCTACATTAGCCACTGAGTGACCACAGCTCTATACAAATGTGAGACAAGCCCAATGAACAATGCGTGTTAAGAGATGTAAACTGGTACTTCACTTTCCTTCATACTTTTCACTTTACTTTACTTTAATTTATTTTTAACTTTACTTTACGTTACTTTATACTTTACTTTACTTTACTTTACTTTACTTTACTTTACTTTATATTTTACTTTACTTTACTTTACTTTACTTTACTTTACTTTACTTTACTTTACTTTATAATTGTTCATTATAATCGTTCATTATAATTGTTTAACTATAATTGTTCACTATATATGAGTGTGCGTGTGGGAGCGAGAGAGAGAGGGAGAGAGAGAGAGAGAGAGAGAGAGAGAGAGAGAGAGAGAGAGAGAGAGAGAGAGAAAGTGGGTGTCAGAGAGAGTGAGAGAGTGAATGTGTGTGTGTGCGTGCGTGTGTGTGGAGAGAGTGATTGAGCGAGAAATGGTAGGGGAATGTGTCAGTGCATGCATTCGTACGTGTATGTGTGAGAGTGAGTGAGGGAGTGTGTGTGTGCGTGCGTGCATGCGTTCATGCGTATGTGTATGTGTGAGAGAGTGTGATTGAGAGAGTGAGTGTGTGTGTGTGTGAAGGATTGTGTGTGAGAGTGAGACAGTGCGAGAGTTGATGTGTTAGTGTGTGTGTGTGTGTGAGCGCGCGCGCATGCGTGTGAGTGTGTGTATATGAAAGAATACAGAGAGAGAGAGAGAGAGAGAGAGAGAGAGAGAGAGAGAGAGAGAGAGAGAGCTGAGCAGATGCATGTCATGTAACACGCATGTTATGTAACACGCGAATCCGTATGTTTGTGTATTCTCATCTGTCATATTATCAGTTAAATACCATTTGATTTTATCATCTATATCTATAAAACAGAGTGTATGTTTGTTTGTGGGTATTGGATGCGTTCGATAACGGTACATCCGATTGAGATGAAATTTTATACACGTCTTCCTTTCATTCATTTGCAACCGACTATAATAATTTCTTAATGTAAAATCTTCGACTTATTTAATAACATTTACTTTTCCATTTTCATTATATAATGTCTATATAGCAGGGGGACTTCACTCTAGAAAAGTTATTTCAAGGGGCATAACTTTTAATAACATTTATATTTACTTTATAGTCATATTGTTGGACTTACTTGCACTATTGTTAAACTCTTTGTCTATAGTTATTTTCAGGCGTATAAGTTATAATAAATAATGATATTAATCTTTAAGGCATTTTCAAAGTTTGCATAAAAATAATGCATAATGCATAACATTGTAACCCATCTTTTTCTACAGTTTTCATTGAATGGTGTGTGGAAGGACATTCTTTTAAGTTACTGTGCGCCAGGAGCTGGGTGAAACCACGCTGGGTCAGATAGATAGACAGATAGTCGGGAACGGAAGCTTATATGACTACGTATATGAATTAAATTAGATGCTCCCCACCAGGGACTGGGTGAAGCCGGGCCGGGTCAGCCAGACAGACAGACAAACAAGCAGACAGACTGATAGATAGATAGATCCCCTCCAGGGCCTGGGCGAAGCCGGGCCGGGTCAGCTAGTGTATAATATAATATAAACTTATGTACATTACTGTAGTTTGAGTGAGAGAGTCAGTGAGTGTGAATGAGAGACAGAATGAGTGAGCATGAGAGTGAATGTGTATGTGTGTGTGTATGTGTGTGTGTGTGCCTTCTCTGTGTGTATCTCTGTGTGTGGGAGCATCACTATGTTTACTTCACATACTTTTTATATACACATTTTTCCCCATGTTTAACATTTTTATGAGACTGCTCATGACAATTGTCAGTGTATGTGTGTGAGTAAAGTGGTAGGAGTTTGTTCATATTAGTTTCAATGCTAACGTGAGACATTTTGTATGTGTCTAGATGTGAGGAGGTGTGAGTGTGTGTGGAGGATGTGTGTGAGTGTGGGGATATGTGTGGGTGGGGGTATGCGTTTGGATGGGTTGGGGTGTGTGGGTTTTTGTGGGTAGTGATATTTGTGGGTGTTGGTGGGATGTGTGGATGGATGTGTGGGGGTGAAAGTAGGGGTGTGGAATGGGTGTGGGGGATGTGTGTATGGGTGGAGGATATGTGTATGGGATGGGTGTGGGGTGTGTGTGTTTATGTGGGTGGAGATGTGTGGGTGGTTTGAGGAAGTATGTGTGGGTGGCGGGGTTGTGTGGGTAGGGGATTGTGTTGGGTGGATTGGGGATGCAAGGGCGGGTGGGGAGAAGTGTATGGTGTGTGGGTTTGAGATATGTGTGCGGTGTGTTGGTGGGGGATGTGTGCATGGTGTGTGGGTGGGGGGTGTGGTGGTATGGGTGAGGATATGTGTGTGGGTTTGGGGATGGTGTGTGGTGTGGGGGATGTGTGTGACGGGTGCGGGGAATGTGTGTATGTGTGGGGTATATGTGTGGGTGAGTAGGGGATGTGTGGTGGTTGGGGGAAGTATGTGGGCGCGTGTGGGTGAGAGATGTGTGCGTGGATGGGGAATGTGTGGGTGGGGTGTGTTAGTGGCTTAGGGATGTGTAGGTGGGTGAGGGATGTGCATGTGCCAGGGTGGGATGCGTGAGTGGGTGGAGGATAAGTGTGGGTAGGGGTATTGTGATCGAGAGATGTTTGGTTGGGGGTGGGTGAGTGGAGGTGTGTGGGTGCGTAGTGGAGGATGTGTGCGTGAGTGAGTGTGTGTTGATGGACGGGTAGGGAATGCGTGTGTGGGTGGGGAGAGGTGTGTGGTGTGTTGGTTAGGGATATTGTGTGGGTGAGGTATGTGTGTGTGGATGGGGGATTTTTGTGGTGTGTGGGTGGGGGTATGTGGGGTGGATGGGTAAGGGTATCTGTGTGGGTGTGGGTGGGAATATTGTGTGGTATGTGGGTGGGGTATATGTGTGTGGTGTGTAGGTGGGGATGTGTGGTGGTATGTGGGTGTGGGATGTGTTGGTGAGGGATATGTGTGTGTGCGGTGCGTGGGTTGGGAATATTGCGTGGTAGGGGATGTATGTGATGTGCGGGTGGGGGATTGTGTAGTGGGGGATTGGGTTAAGGCATGTATGAGTAGGTGGAGGTTGTATGTGTGGGTGGTGGGGTGTGTGTGAGTGGATTGGGGATGTATGGGTGGTTAGGGAGATGTGTGTGTGTGTGGGGGAGGGAGGGGGGTGGGGATTGTGTGCGTGGGTGGGAAATATGTGGTCAATAGAGATGTGGCTGGGGGATGGGTGGTTTGAGGTGTGGATTGGGAAAGGATGTGTGGGTTAGGATGTGTATGTGGGTGGGCGTGGGATATGTGGGTTGGTGGGGGAATGTTTGTGGGTGGCGAGTGTGTTTTGGTTGGGGGAACAGGTGAGGGGAGTGTGGGTGGGGGATGTGCGGGAGGGGGATGGGTCGGTTGGTGGGGTATTTATGTGTCCCTTGGTGTGCGTGTGTGTGGGTAGGTGGGGGTGTGTGTGTGGGTGGGGTGATGTATGGGTACGTGGGAGATGGGCCTCATAACATGGTAATTTGCCTTGTTTATGTTTACAACATTCATTTCACAATGTTTATTTTTCTTCCTTTGTACATGTATGCAATGGCAAACTACTGAGCGTAATCTTGCCAAGAAATCAACATACAGCTGAAGGATGCTGGTGTTGACAGCGATGTCCTGTAAAGGATATGCTTAAAAAAAATGTAAATGTATAATGCTCTTGATGAACGAAAGACGAGTGATTGGAAGGGCCGAATTTAAGACGGGCCTGCGCGACCAATTTGTGACCCTAATAAAGTTGATTTGATTTATTTGATTTGATTTACTTTACTTTACTTACTACGTTTCTTTTACTTTACTTTACGTTTTGTTACTTTACTTTTCTTTACTTTACTTTACTTTACTTTACTTTAAAAACAGACAAAAGTAGTTATTAAACTTTAAACACAGTTATTTTGTATTCAGACGCATAATATCCAGAAATATTCCCCGGACATCGTGGTCAGTATTGAATTGCATACGCAGCTATCTTGGGGTTAAAATAAATAACTCGGAAATAGAACCATCGAATGTAATATCTAGAGTCAAATTTCACTTCACATGGAAAAATGGACAGATAAATCAACACATGCTGTGCCACTACAAATCAAGTGCAAAGACAACTAACGCCACTTCTGTCACATAGAAAGATACCTATAAGTAATAAGGCAAATCTCGTAAGAACTATTTCTTGGCCGGTCTTATGCTACCAATGCTAACCATGAACTATTACTGCAACTAATGAGGGTAAAAATCATAGCAACAGAGATGAGATTCCTTAGTAGAGCTTCGGGGTAACCGTGAGAGATAGAATTCTGAATGGAGAAATTAGAAGAGGACTAGGTATGAAACCAGACTCCCAGGGGGGCTGCGTCTTCTTGAGGTATGATGTCTCCTCGAGTGTTGGAGGTCCCGGGTTCAAGCCTTGGTGAGGATCGGGATTTTTTTCACGTGGACGTCTAGTAATAAAATTTCCCCTGGTCTTTGGGTAGTGAGATCGGACGACCGTGTGTATTGTTGCGCACGTAAAAAATTCCTTGGCAGTTGGAAATTGAAAAAGAAAAGCCTAACGGCGCTGACCGGGCAAAATTTCGAGTTAAAATTCTACCTAAAGTATTTCAGGATCCTCGCCGGTGCTAGGAAGCCCGTGCTGACTTTCTCCAGACTCAGGTTTGAGTTAGGAGGAGAACGGAGCACTTATGGGTTACACCCGTGTACCGTGATGTTGATCCATCAACTTAACTAAACTAAATTAAACCATCCCCCAAAGGTTAGTTACGTACCCTTTACAGGACGTAGCAGTCAACCCCAGCATTTTATGGCTGTCCGTGATTTCTGGACAGGTTTATAGTCAGTAGTTTGCCATTAATTTCTGAATCAGTTAATAATAATCTAAACGCAGTAACGACTACAGCCCATCTAGGGAACAGACCGCAGTGGCCCAGTGGACAGATACTTTGCCTGCCAGCTCGGCGGTCACATATTCAACTCCCCAACTACGTGGATTTAGAAAAATAAAATCCCAGGTCGGCGTAGCCAGTAATTGTTGCCAGGATATTTCCTAGGAGGGAAAGGCGGCCACCGAGTGAGGATTGGTCTGTAATTATATGTGGCTAGCGCCATTTACACGATACGCATGAAAGCGTGTAAAACAGTATTGAACTTTTACAAGTTCCCTAGACAAACCTTGCCGGTTTCCTGGTCTAGAGGTTAGCAACTTTTCTCCGTAATCTCGTATACTCTCAAAAGTAACGTGACGACGGTGAGAATCAGCAATGGTTCGAATCGTGTCGGTAATTTACGGGGTATGTGAGCCGGCCGCTTAGAAAGCAACTGCAAACTACTGAGCGTAATTCTTGCCAAGAAATCAACAATCAGCTGAAAGATGCTGATGTTGACAGCGATGTCCTGTAAAAGATATGCAAACATTTTAAGACAAACCTTAGTTTGACAGCGTCTCCTGCAAGCCAGCTTGTGGATTAATGTGACTCCACTTCACTATTAAATACATTCTTCGCAAATAAAATAAAAAAAATAACAGCGTGTTCATTTCTCCTCCCTCCCCCCTACCCCCCCCCCTCCCCGCCAATTTGTGGGTTCAAATAGGACGGTATTCAGTGCTTCCCACATTTGTCTATCTAGGGGGCATGCGATTCAGGATTTATGATGAAGAATCAACGTCAGTGCACTCGCGTCAAATTTATAAGTGCGAGGTCTCTCTCAGCAGAAGTAGTAGGACGTGGCTGTTGAATGTGCCTAAAATGAGCTGGTTTGTTACAAGTGGAGCTGGGCCTAATTTGTGATCTATCCCCATGTACAAGAGGAACAAGATGAGATGATGATGAGACGAGATGAGATAAGATAAGATGATGATGAGATGAGATGGTGATGAGACGAGATGAGATGTAAGAAGAGACGAAACGAGATGAGATGAGTCGAGATGAGATGAGATGAAATGAGACGAGATGATATGAGATGAGGTAGGACGAGATAATATGAAGATGAGATGAGAAGACTGATGAGATAAGATGAGACCAGATGAGGCGAGATGAGATGAAGATGAGACGAGATGAGACGAAACGGGATGAGATAAGTCGAGATGAGATGACATGAAATGAGACGAGATGAGATGAGGTAAGACGAGATATTATGATGATGAGACGAGATGGTGATAAGATGAGATGAGACCAGATGAGGCGAGATGAGATGAAGATGAAACGAGATGAAACGAGATGCGTTGAGATTATTTGAGATTAGATGAGACGAGATGAGATGAGACGAAGCGAAACGAGATGAGATGATGATAATAAGGAATGAGATGAGATGTGACACGATTAGATGAGATGTGATGAGAGATCTGTCCCACAGTTGACTCCCCATTCCATCGCTGCAGTCAAGGCGAATCGTCAAGGGATTCCTCGGCATGGACCAAGCTCTCATGTATTGCCAGCAATATGTCCCATGTGAGAACCTTCAGCGGTTCAGTGATGGGTGCTCATGGAGCTCGCATAGCATCTCTGGTATGTAAGTGGCTAGTTAAGTAGGACGGTATGTAAGCAGGAAAGTTAGTATGTAGGTAACAAGTTAAGTAGGACGGTATGTAAGCAGGAAGGTTAGTATGTAGGTAACTAGTTAAGTAGGACGGTATGTAAGCAGGAAGGTTAGTATGTAGGTAACTAATTACGTAGGACGGTATGTAAGCAGGAAGATTAGTATGTAGGTAACTAGTTACGTAGGGACGGTATGTAAGCAGGAAGGTTAGTATGTAGGTAACTAGTTAAGTAGGACGGTATGTAAGCAGGACGGTTAGTATCTAGGTAACTAGTTACGTAGGACGGTATGTAAGCAGGAAGGTTAGTATGTAGGTAAAAAGTTAAGTAGGACGGTATGTAAGCAGGAAGGTTAGTATGTAGGTAACTAGTTACGTAGGGACGGTATGTAAGCAGGAAGGTTAGTATGTAGGTAACAAGTTAAGTAGGACGGTATGTAAGCAGGAAGGTTAGTATGTAGGTAACTAGTTAAGTAGGACGGTATGTAAGCAGGAAGGTTAGTATGTAGGTAACTAATTACGTAGGACGGTATGTAAGCAGGAAGATTAGTATGTAGGTAACTAGTTACGTAGGGACGGTATGTAAGCAGGAAGGTTAGTATGTAGGTAACTAGTTAAGTAGGACGGTATGTAAGCAGGACGGTTAGTATCTAGGTAACTAGTTACGTAGGACGGTATGTAAGCAGGAAGGTTAGTATGTAGGTAAAAAGTTAAGTAGGACGGTATGTAAGCAGGAAGGTTAGTATGTAGGTAACTAGTTAAGTAGGACGGTATGTAAGCAGGAAGGTTAGTATGTAGGTAACTAGTTACGTAGGATGGTATGTAAGCAGGAAGGTTAGTATGTAGGTAACAAGTTAAGTAGGACGGTATGTAAGCAGGAAGGTTAGTATGTAGGTAACTAGTTAAGTAGGACGGTATGTAAGCAGGAAGGTTAGTATGTAGGTAACTAGTTACGTAGGACGGTATGTAAGCAGGAAGGTTAGTATGTAGGTAACAAGTTAAGTAGGACGGTATGTAAGCAGTAAGGTTAGAATGTAGGTAACTAGTTAAGTAGGACGGTATGTAAGCAGGAAGGTTAGTATGTAGGTAACGAGTTACGTAGGACGGTATGTAAGCAGGAAGGTTAGTATGTAGGTAACTAGTTAAGTAGGACGGTATGTAAGCAGGAAGGTTAGTATGTAGGTAACTAGTTACGAAGGACGGTATGTAAGCAGGAAGGTTAGTATGTAGGTAACAAGTTAAGTAGGACAGTATGTAAGCAGGAAGGTTAGTATGTAGGTAACTAGTTAAGTAGGACGGTATGTAAGCAGGAAGGTTAGTATGTAGGTAACTAGTTACGTAGGACGGTATGTAAGCAGGAAGGTTAGGATGTAGGTAACTAGTTAAGTAGGACGGTATGTAAGCAGAAAAGTTAGTATGTAGGTAACAAGTTAAGTAGGACGGTATGTAAGCAAGAAGGTTAGTATGTAGGTAACAAGTTAAGTAGGACGGTATGTAAGCAGGAAGGTTAGTATGTAGGGTAACAAGTTAAGTAGGACGGTATGTAAGCAGGAAGGTTAGTATGTAGGTAACAAGTTAAGTAGGACGGTATGTAAGCAGGAAGGTTAGTATGTAGGTAACAAGTTAAGTAGGACGGTATGTAAGCAGGAAGGTTAGTATGTAGGTAAATAGTTAAGTAGGACGGTATGTAAGCAAGAAGGTTAGGATGTAGGTAACTAGTTAAGTAGGACGGTATGTAAGCAGGAAGGTTAGTATGTAGGTAACTAGTTAAGTAGGACGGTATGTAAGCAGGAAGGTTAGTATGTAGGTAACTAGTTACGTAGGACGGTATGTAAGCAGGAAGGTTAGTATGTAGGTAACATGTTAAGTACGACGGTATGTAAGCAGGAAGGTTAGTATGTATGTAACTAGTTAAGTAGGGACGTATGTAAGCAGAAAGGTTAGTATGTAGGTAACTAGTTAAGTAGGGACGTATGTAAGTGGGAAGGTTAGTGTGTAGGTAACTAGTTAAGTAGGTCGGTATGTAAGCAGGAAGTTAGTATGTAGGTAACTAGTTAAGTAAGGACGTATGTAAGCAGGAAGTTAGTATGTAGGTAACATGTTAAGTAGGGACGTATATAAGCAGGAAGTTTAGTGTGTAGGTAGATAGTTACGATTTTTTTTTAGCAAATGTATAATTTGCGCTCCATGCGTAGAATTATGTCCTCACCCTACGCACACCATCAGGAGCCTTTAACCGTGGCGAGACAGCACATTATTGACTGGGGGTTGCAAAGCTTAGGCCGGCGGTAGCTGTCTAGTGAGATGTAATGGTCTCTCCCACCATCGGAAGCAACCCCTGGCGCCTTGCTCTACGCCGGGGGTTACCAAACTACGGCCCGCGACGTCAGTGCATCAGGTCCGTCGTCGGGACTCGAATTTGCTTGATAAAACGTATGGAATACGAGACGTTGCTGTACAATATAAAATTAAATGGTATGTTTAGAATACTAGAATACATATGTTTAGAATATGAGTCAATGAAACTTCCTTTAGAAATACAAAGACATCCCTTCACGAGAAAGTTTGCTGAAAATGAATGTCACTCATACAAGTAACAAAACAGTGCACAAGTTGGCATAACCAAGAAACCCGTTTACTGATGGTAACTTCATCAAAGAGTGTATGATGGAAGCAGCAAATGACTTGTGTCATGAGAAAGTCGATTTGTTTGGAACTATCAGCCTTTCGGCAAGTTCAGTTGCGCGGAGAACAGAAGAACTTGGAGAGAACATAGTGCTACAGATACGCGAGAAAGCTAGGAACGTGTTGTGGTATTCTATGGCGCTGGATGTAGTCCTCATGTACCTCACAGCTTCTCGTGTTCATTCGTGGTGTCAATTAGGATTTTGATATAACGGAATAGTTGGCATCCGTTTGCAGCATGCATGGAACAATAACTGTAAAAGACATGTTCGTGGAAGTGCAACATTTTTTGGACAGACTATAACCTTCAGTGGAATCGGCTTCAGAGTGTTACAGTTGATGGAGGAAAAACCATGGATGGAGTGAGGAAGGGTTGGATGGGGAAGATCAGGTCTCAGTTGGAAGATTTCCAAATTCTGGGCGCTCTGTTCATTCACTGCATCATACATCAGCAAGCACTCTGTGGGAAAGACTTAGCTATTTCTTGTGTACTGAAACCAGTCGTTTCCGCTGTGAACTTCATTCCGGGACATGCACTCTAATCACCGTCAGTTTCAGTCTTTTCTTAAGAAATTGATTCTGAATTCTGTTACTTGTCCTTGTCACACATCAGTGAGGTAGCCCAGCCGCGATAAAATCCTGTTTCATTTTTACAAGCTCAATACATGCTTTCATCACTGAAAAAGACAGAGCTGATCCACTGCTGTCAGATCCTACATGGCTGTCAAAGTTGTCATTTTTAGCCCACATTACATCCTACATGAATGAACTGAACTTGAAACTTCAGGCAAATGATAATCTCGTCTGTGATCTCTACAAAATCATCAAAGTATTTCAGAGAAAGTTGTCATTGTTTGAAGCACAACTGACAGGAGAAAACCTTTTTTAATTTTCACTGTTTCAAAGAGATTTGAGCTACAATAACTGAAGATATCAACCTCGATTTTCCGAAAAAAAGATTTTTCGTGACTTGAAGAAATATTTTATGGAGAGATTCTCAGATATTGACAGAATTGAGAGTGACATTCTTCTGTTCCAGAATCCGTTTGATTGTAACCTTGATGATGTACTAGTTGAACTCCATTTCGAGCTCATTGATTTGCAAGAAAATGACTTGTTGAAAGAGAAGCACAGAGAGAAAAAAACTTGTTGAATTTTACCGCTGCTTAACTGATATTAGTTTCGAAACTGAAGAAATTTGGCGCTGGTCTGGAATCAGTGTCTGGAACAATGTGTGTCTGTGACCAAACATTTTCAGAAATGAAGTATGTGAAGTCAGCACATCGAACGAGATTGACTGATGAACATTAATTGGATGCAGCAATTCCAAACGAATATTGGTGATATCTTGAAAGCCAACCGTCATTTTCACAAATCTCACCTTTTTTGCTGCTTAGTTTGTGATATTCCAATATGTGCACACTAGGTGTGATATAACTATCTTTTTGATAATGTCGCCTTCTTTGATAACTTTTTTTTAGCAAATAAATATGTTGGTTGACGTTGATTTTTGTTTTTGTTTTTGTTTTGTGTGTGTGTGTGTGTGTGTGTGTGTGCGTGTGCGTGTGCGTGTGTGTGCATGCATTGCACACCACTCACCCATGATTAACATGGAACTGGCTTAACTTTTCGTCATTTTCCCAGAGATTTTGTTCCGGCTTGCAATGATTATGCGACCGGCGGTCGTTCTTTTTGTCACTTATCCGGCCAACTTTGAACAAAGTTTGGTGACCCCTGCTCTATGCCAATCGATCATGTGGGCTTATAAACGGTAACTGCTGCTTCCCGTGTTGCGTCATCTCTGTTACACGGTGCAGAAGTGACCTCTCCAGGTCACAAGCCTAGGAAATGGAATGCAGGGAACCAGCTGTTGCCCAGTAGCAAGTTCCCCCTCTCCACGTCGCCGATGTTGACCAAGGGAAAGGTAGTAATTAGCCAATGCAACTTGGCACCGATGCCGTCGCATGAGTAGCCAGAACTATATTGATTACAACATGGAACTGCGTTAGGGACTCCATCTCCGGATTTGTCCTCAAGGTTTACCCCCGAAGTCTTCCCCATGTGTATATACCCGCAAGACAGCGGAGGTTTGAAATTTAGAGTTTTCTTTCTTAGAGGGAATACCAACCAAGGTTAACAAACCACCTCTGCCCGGCACTCAATAAGGAGGGAAGTCTACCATTCTTCCTACCTGACAGTGACCATACTGATCAGATGACCGTAGCCATTATCTCCTTTGAGAGATCCTCTGCCCACCGTCGCTGACAAGAAACCATAAACAACAACTATCTGTCGGCTGCTCAAGTCCGATCCACCACCTGCTCGTGTGGCTTCACATTACACTGTTGGGAGGGGGGAGGGGCGTAAACGGGTACTCCACCTTGTCAAAGGTGCCCCGTAGGCTAGCGGAGGTAAGGAGGCGCCTTACTTCTCCTTTGATAGGGGATACCCCTACCCAGCAGCCCAAGATTGATAAATAGGGACATATGAATGCTGGTAGGTTAGTAATTCCAATTCCAATTTTTCAAAAAGAAAAATTCTAAATTCGGTCTCGTCTAACCTGCTTCCTCAGCGGTAAGCTGTCTATTGCTTATATATAGCCGGTCTCAACGGCCTAGGGATTAACGTCTTTCTCCGTAATCTCGTGTATGCACGTGAGGAACGTAACCAGCATGAGAATCAGTAGCGGTTCTCGTCGCATTGTTAACTACGGGGTATGTGAGCCGGTCGCTCGGAAAGCAATGGCAAACTACAGAGCGTAATCTTGCCTAGTATATCAACAGCAGCTGAAAAATGCTGATGTTGACTGCAACATCCTGTAAGGGATATGCAACAACAAAATTGCTTACATATGAGAAGCTTAGGTAGACAGATATGTAGGTAGCTTACTAGTTAAACAGGTTAGTGGTTACATTAGCAAGCAGGATAGCTAGCAGGTAAGTATTTAACTTATTGCGTGGGTTTGTAAGTAGACTGGCCGGGGTGCAAGCGTTCCCGATGTAAAGTGAGCCCTGTGAGTTCCTGATGAAGTGAGCTCCCTTGAACGTAAGACAACATGATAATAATATAAACTCATTAAGTGCCATAGGATGACTAATCGTCTGAAGCCATTTCCCGTATCTATCATGAGCTTTTATATCGACGAAATGTTGTGATCCCATAACACATAAATAAACACACATAGAATTGGTTGGCGCTCACAGAAGGATAAAAAGGAAGTAGAGACTAGAGGACGCACTAGACAGCATACAATTTAAAAGCTATACTCTGTTTGAGGGTCCATTTTCATTCCATAATACTACAACATGTCTTTCAACCATATTAATAACTGTTAAATTATAACTGTGACACACCCCTGCTTGGGGGGTAATTTTCCGTCATTCATTTTTATTTGGTCCAAACCTGCGTTGTGTTTGGCACAAAATATGTTAATTACCTTAAGTCCTGGCAACCATTGTTTTTAGACGCACTCAGGCAGGGATATTCCAAGCACTGCATGTCACGTGACTAAAATAAAAACAATGTACTTAATGTGGTTGGGCTCACATGTTGTCATGGAGTACAGGTCACGGTTGCAAATAAGATTTACCAGAGCGCAGCCCTGCTGGTTCCTGTCTGCCACTGTCACTTGTATTTTATTTATTTCCACAAAACTGCCGACGAAATAAATAATGTGTAGGTGTTGTTGCTGTTGTTGATGTTGTTGTTGCTTTTATTGCTTTTGCTGTTGTTATTGCTATTATTTGTGCTGCTATTGTTGTTGCTGCTGCTGTTGTGTTATTACTGCTGCCGTTGTTGTTGCTACTGCTACTGTTGTTGTTTTTGCTCCTATTGTTGTTGCTGTTGTTGTTGTTGTTGTTGTTGTAGTTGTTGTTGTTGTTGTAGTTGTTGTTGTTGTTGTTGTTGTTGCTGTTGTTACTAATGTTGTTGATGTTATTTTGTTCTTGCTGCTGTTGTTAATTTTTTTTTTCGTTCACACGCTTTGAATTCGAGGGTAGTCCATACTGGGGCTACTTCTGCTAGCCGTTGCCCCTAGTTGAGAGGTAAACCGGAATGTTGTTTACTTTCCTAGTTACCAGTGTCCCTCGCCATCAAGCGATTGCACTCCGACTTCTGAGTTACGTGTAATTCACGTCCCCAAGTCAAAGACGAGAAATCAACATTTTTGTCCACTTGAATGGTTAATGGGTTGGAACACCCTCCCCTCCTAGCAGCGCATCGGAAATTTAAAAACTTCTGCTCTTGCCCTTTCGGCCATGCTGACCTAGTTATTTTTATTTATAGTGGTAGGTGCGCACAGTGGTAGTGGATTCGTAGAAATTGTAATTTCCCAACAGAGGCACGGGTTAAATTCTCGCTGAGAGAGGCATTTTATCGACTGTCTAATAGTCTTTGTTGGCCTCTGTCGTTCAGGGGTAATGAACGCAATTTCATAATTCAGACATATCGTATTCTAAGTTAGCTGCAGGCGATATGGGGGTAGATCGCTTTGTGTTAATTTTCACAACGGTATAAGAGTTGGTCTTTCCGAGAGCAATGGCAAACCACTAAACCTAAATTGCCTAGAAAATCACTAATGGTTAATAGGGACGCAGAGGTGTTTCCAAGGCACCAGGGCTGGGTTCTATACTGGCCAAGACCTATTGACGCGTCCTCGCCGAGCGTCCTGGGCAACAGGTCCCTTCGGGGTCCTGGCTGAAGTCAGTAGGATCGTTGATTCCTCCGAAGTCTGAGAGTGTCTGCCTGCACGGCGAGGAACCGCCAGTCTGCACACCAATAAGCCAGACATGGGACAACGGATACTCACGCAAACCTCAGGTCCTGTATGACATCACACTGATGTTGGACAACAGATGTCTTCATCTGACATACAAGGTACTTCACGATGGAGATCACAGGCCAGCGAACACAAGCAAGCAAGCAAGCAACTAATGGTTAATAAATGCTGGTGTCGACTCATCATGTGCCATGCCGATAAGTGTGGGCGGTCATGTTTCGCCATCTCACACAATCATCAGGTTGTTTTAGACATCTATAAAGAAGGTAGTTTGTCATTGCTTTCCTTCTTAGTAGTACCATACTGGTCAACGATTGTAGCCAATGCTTCCAAAAAGAGATCCTCTGCCTACCGTAGTGAAATTGGAGACCATAACCAACAACTATCTGTCGGCTGTTCTTCAACTCCATTCAACATCTTGGGGTTGATTGGCACGTCCTTTTAGAGGACAGTCCGCTAATTTAACTTTATAGTCGTTAAAAATTTTGAGTCTCTTTAACGTGTTTATTTTTTCAGTTGAGGTCAATGGTTACTTTAACCCATTCTATCCAAAGTAGTTGTTGCTGTAAATTTAATTTGTCTGTGTCTAAAAGTTCAAATAATAACCCTATGGCTCTGTGGCTACGTTGTTAAGAACGCAATTTGTAATCCTGCATACCGAGTTCGAAACACAGCTGTTGGTGATTTGACAGCAGACCTTTTTGCGTTGGTTTTCACACAGTGGTATGAGTGCCGGTCGTTCAGAAAGCAATCGCAAACTATTGAACGTAAACTTGTCAAAAAATCACAAACAGCCAAATGGAGCAGAGAGATGTTGGTAAGAATTGGGGGAATTATCATCATTATCATGTCCCTTGCCGACTGCATTAGGCGTCCATATCTCTTAAATGATCTCGGTTTCTGGATGCTCGGGGTCAACTCCGTGGATGAGGTCCTCCAGTTACACGAGCGAGATACATATATATTATCTCAAGTTATCACACAAGCGAGATACATATATATTATCTCGTTATCACACGAGCGAGAACATATATATTACCTCCAGTTATCACACGTGCGAGATAAACTTCAAAGCATACCATGGACAGACAGAAAAACCAATGAGCAAGTCCTGCACGAAGGAAATGAAAACCGTAAACTGATTAGAGAAATTAGACGTAGACAATCAAACGTTTTTGAACACATTATACGAAGAAATAAATGGAGAACTTGGTGTACAATCGGCAAGATGAAGGGGAACAGAACAAGGGAAGGCAGATAAATAAATATCTAGATGGCTTTGCCACGTGGCATGGTCTAGCTACAACACGGAAGCTGATCCTCGACTCTTGTGATCATGCGAGATGGCGAAACATGACCGTGTATGATTATCGTCATGGACAATGCTGATGATTATGTCTTGCTAAAGCGCACTGTAATGTAAGCAACTGCTGTAATGATGAACAATCAGGAACTTAGGGCACACGTAAGAACACGTTGCGAACTACTTACATAGTAAGCACTACTGCGAACATTCACAATTTGCGGATATTAAGAACCCCGTGTTTTTTATAAATATTCTTTCTCTTGCGCAAGCGATTTACCTTGACCCGACCTGCATCTGTTGTAATTACGCATCATGAGGGTTTTTTCATTAAAGACTATAGATTCTTTGTCAAACTAGCTCACCGGTATTTCATCAATTATCAACAGCAGGCGTACATCAAGAGGTAAGTTAAATGAGCCTGCTGTAGCATTATTAAGTGTATATGTATGATTAGGGGGGGGGGGGGAGGGGGGGGGGGGGTCTGAGTGGCCTTGAGGTATAGTGTCCGCCTCGAGTGCTGAAGATCCCGGGTACGAGGGCCGGGTATGAGGGCCGGGATTTTATTCACGTGGACTTCTATTAACACAATTTCCCCTGGTCTCTTGGTAGTGAGATCAGACGCCGGTGTGTATAGTTGCGCACGTAAAAGTCCCATGGCAGTTGGAAATCGAAAAAGAGTAGCCTAACGGCGCTGCCCGGGCACAATTTCGAGTTAAAGATATATCCAAAGTATTCCAGGATTCTCGCCGATGCTACGGAGTTCGTGCATTGAGCTGAGATTATCCGGACTCAGGCTTGAGTTAGGAGTAGAACGGAAACAGTTATGGGTTACACCCGTGTGCCGTGATGTTGATCCGTCGACTAAACTAAACTAAACTAACTAAACTAAACTACTAAACTAAACTACTAACTAAACTATATGTATGATGAACATCGTCGTCATCATTTTCTTCATTATTATCGCAATCACGATCATCGTCATCTTCATCCTTATCAAAATAACAACCGTCATCATCTTCATCATTATCACCATCACAACCATCAACATCTTCATCATTATCACAATCACAACCATAATCTTTATTATTTCCGTTCTTATTATTATGACCACATCCGCATCAACATCATCATCATTATTATTAGGAGCGCTCACTTGAAATCCGTTCGTGCCGCACCGCGCGTAATTGCGTACGTTGAGCATGAACACGTTATAGTCATGTGATAAGTACTGACCAATGAATAAAAGAGCACATGCTTATCAACCCATGATTCATAGGTTCTGTTTCTGACCCTTGATGAAATGGCCGGGTTTATCCAAAATCCGTCCAAAGAAGCTCAAAGAGCAGTGATTTAGTTTCTTTCATTTGAAGGATGTCGACTAGTGGACATTCATCGTAGAATGCAGGGAGCGTAGCGGTAACAAATGTGTGTCGAAGACAACAGTGACAGACTGGGTACCAATGTTTCAGGAAAGGACGTCAGTTCACGACAGATCTTCGACGGCCGGGTCAAGCGCATATTGTTGTAACAGAACGAAACATCGCCAAAATTGATGCAGCAGTACAGATGAAGCCTTTGTCAAAGCATAAGTTCGCTACCGAAAGAATTTAATGTGTCAATTGGGACAATTCAAAAGGTCGTTCGTAAGAAACTGCAATATCGGAAGGTGTGTTCACAGTGGATACCACGGATGTTGACCGACCACCAAAAAGATGTACACGTGGGATGGTGTTTGAACAACTTGCTGAGTTATAGAGTGGAGGGTGATGCATTTCTCTTCAGCATAGTGGCAGGCGATGAATCACGGTGTCCCCACTTTGAGCAGAACAGCAAAAGAGAGAGCATGCAATGGTAGCATGTTGGATCACCAAAAGCCCCCCCCCCAAAAAAAAAAAATTCAAGTTACAGGTTTCCGCTGGTCAGGTTATGCTGAGCGCATTTGTTGATCATGAAGGGCTATTGTTGACCGACTTTAAAAAAACCTGGTGTCAACATCAACTCTACCCACTACTTGCAAACACTAGACAAGCTGCAAAAAGCCATCAAGAATAAACGACCCGGAATGCCTTCTCGCGGTGTGATTTTGTTGCACGATAATGCTCGTCCGCATGTTGCAAAGATTGTGCAGGAAGCATTAGCTTGGAAGAAGTGGAAAATTCTGCAACATCCAGCCTATAGTCCTGATTTGTTACCATGGGATTTTCATTTGTTCCGACCTCTAAAAAAGCTCTCAATGGGCAAGGATTTCACACAGATGCAGACGTAATGAACGCGGTAAACACTTGGTTCAGTGAGCAACAACAATCCTTTTTTGCGGACGGTATTCGCCGCCTACCTAAGCAATGGGATGCTTGCCTAAATGCCTACGACGACTTCTTCTAACCAACCCATGGTGCACAATTCATTCAAAATGAATGCTTTGTTTAATTCTACCACACCTGTTAATGTTTCTTTCATGCTTTTGAAAAAAAAAAAGCCTTTGGAACGAGTTTCAAATGAACGACCTTACTTTATCACCACCACCATTATCATTGCTACTGTTTTCTTCCTCTCTATTATATTCGTTCTCTCATCAAACAATTTTCCACAAGAAATCAAAGACATCACCAATCCCTCCACATATAATCGCAAATTATTCGAACATTATCTCAGTGCAGATAACCTTCCACCTTAATAATAATAATAAACATAAGACTAATAATTATAATAATAAGACCCTGGTATAGCAGTCAGTCCGCTTTTGGTAGAAATTATGTCTCCCACAGCTAATAACACCTGCCACATCATTCATTAATTTTAGTGAGTCATGTGGTAGTGATTTTTGAATTTCTGCCATGTCTTTATAATGCATATCTTTTATATTGTTGTTGTTCTCAGTTAGCTCGAATGATGTGTGGATGAAATATTGTATGAAAGAGAGTGATAGGAGGGCAGAATGTTAGACGGGCCTGTGTGTCCAATTCTTAACCCTTTGACAATAAAGTTTGTTTGTTCGTTCGTTTCTTCTCTCCTCCTCCTCCTCCTCCTCCTCCTCCTCCTCCTCCTCCTATTTCTTCTTCTTCTTCTTCTGCTGCTGCTGCTGCTGCTGCTTCTTCTTCTTCTTCTTCTTCTTCTTCTTCTTCTTCTTCTTCTTCTTCTTCTTCTTCTTCTTCTTCTTCTTCTTCTTCTTCTTCTTCTTCTTCTTCTGCTTCTTCTTTTTCTTCGTCCTCTACACTTCTTATTTTTTTATTTTCATCTTCCGCCCTGCTCCCCCATCGCCCCCCCCCCCCCCCCTCTTTCTTCTTCTCCTCTCCGGTCTTCATCTAGAGCAGCCGTCGTCAACCACGACTCTTCAAACATTTCCGTCGTCTGCTATTTTCATAAAATTGAAATTGTTGTTCTTGTTTTACAGTCATTATATTTCTTATAGTGTTCTTTACTATTCATGGGTTTGTATTAGTTTCCACTAGCCCATTTCCATCCCTGTCTAAGTTGAGGTTTTATGATTTTTTCCCTCCCGCAATGTCTTGTTGCCTGATTTAATATTCTATTGTACTTTTCTCTGATACCTTTGAGCTTGATGCTCGATTCAATTGTTTATTCTCTCTCTCTCTCTCTCTCTCTCTCTCTCTCTCTCTCTCTCTCTCCTCTCTCTCTCTCTCTCTCTCTCCCCTCTCTGTCTCTCTCTCCCTCTCTCTGTCTCCCTCTTTCTTTCTCTCCTGTCTGTATGCTGTTCTCCTGGCTTTTTCGACGTTAATCTCAAAATTGTGTATTTGTGGATTCCAGTATGGTTTGTAATTTTACCTTGCCCATTTTTTTTTTCAGTATGCTCAATGACTGGCTGCAGTATTGCTTTTATTTAGAATTCCCACCATTATTTTCTTTTTGCACCATTCTGTTTATACAGTAGTTGTCTGGCACATCTGTCCTTGTCGGCTGGTTTCTATTTCCAAACGACTGTCGAACACAATCCACATTTATCACGTTTTACTCGTCTTTGATTACCCTCGCCGCCTTGTATCCTTCGCGATCGAAACGTTTAGTTTAAAATCCGGTTACTGAAAATATGTGATGGCCACGTCAATTATGTCTTTACGAAAACTATTGGTTTGAAAGCCTTTATTTTATTTAGTTTGTTTTTAAGGACCCCTTCGACGTTTCACTGCAACATAAGGTGCAGAGTGGCTTGCTTCGCTTCGCTGGACGCTTTTACTCAGGCATGCTTTCTCAGTGATTCGATGAGTAATCTCAGGACGATAGCGAGGGACTGACCTCGAAAAATTAGTACGCATAGGTTTTGTTCGAATGTGGAAGATCTGTAATCCCAACGTTAATTTCAAATTTAGAACGAATTCTTTCTGTTTATACCTAAAACCGGCTGGAACCCTCTGATTGGTAACGCCTCATTATATTCGACGTATAATAAACGATTGCTCAAATATATTCAAAAGGAAACATTTTACTAATATAATCATACATTGTATTTCAATTCAATCAGCAGAAAATCGTTCCACGTGTCGAGAGGGATGCTGACGCCTGTCTAGTAAAATGTGAAGAATTACCACGCCAGAACATAGAGCAATTATCAGCACTGATACCACTTTACATATTATTAAGGCTGATACAATGTGTGTGTGTGTGTGTGTGTGTGTGTGTGTGTGTGTGTGTGTGTGTGAGTATGTGTATGTGTGAGTGTGTGTATTTATGTGAGTAGCGATTAAGCGAAGGGAGCATTTAGACAACATGTTGCTATTGACAAATACTGAAGATATAAGTTTAGATTAGGTGGAAAAAAAGCTGACAGTTAAAACTTTGTGATTTGATAAACATACATGTAGGTGGTCGCATCGATTGATATCCAGGTGTTGCTTTAGTGCTGCCTGAGTTTTGCTTATGTATCATTTAACAAATCAACACGTAAACTAAGTAATGTCTCAGTATAGTTTCATCCTCTTCCTCCTCTTCCTCCTCCTCCTCCTCCTCCTCCTCCTAATCCTTCTCCTCACTCTTCTTCTTCTTCTTCTTCTTCTTCTTCTTCTTCTTCTTCTTCTTCTTCTTCTTCTTCTTCTTCTTCTTCTTCTTCTTCTTCTTCTTCTTCTTCTTCATCTTCTTCTTCTTCGAATGTATGTGTGGAGGGGTTGTGTTTGGGATATGTGTGTGGGTTGATGAGTGATATGTGGATGTGTGGATGTGTGAAGCTATGTGTGGTCGATGGATGATGTGTCTGTGTGTGAGGGATGTGTGTGTGTGTGGGTGGGGATATTTGGAAGGATGGTTGGAAGTATGTGGGTGTTGGTGGGTTGGGGCTGTGGGTATGGAGGATGAATGGGTGTGTGGGAGATGTGTGTGGGTTGGGGGATGGGTGTGTGATGGGTGTGGGGGATGGGTATGGGTGGTGTGTCTGTGAATGAGATATGCCTGTGTGGGTGGGTGTGTGTGAGTGTGGATTGGGTAAATGTGAGTGGGTGGTGAGGATGTTTGTAGGTGGGGGATGTTTTGGTGGGTGGGGAGCTGTGCGTGTGTGGGTAAGAGATTTGTGGGCGGGGATGTGAATGCGGGATGCATATGGGGGGGATGTGTGTGGGGAATGTGTTTATGGGTTGTGTGTTGCTGTGGGAGGGTAGATGTGTAAGGGGTGGTGGAGGTGTGGGATGTGCGGGTGGATGAAGGATGTATGTGAGGATGGGGGATGTGTGTTTGGCTTAGTGGTTGGAGTGTGTGTGGGTGGGAGGGTAGATGAGAGATGCATGTGTTGATTAGTGGGTGAGTGATGTGTGGGTGTGTGTGGTTGATGGATGAGTACGTGAGTGGGTGGATGTGTGTGTGAGAGATGAGTGTATGGGTGGGGGAAGTGTGTGTGGTAGGGAAGATGTGTGTGAGCGGCGGATGTATGTGGGTGGGGTATATGTGTGCGGTGGGGTTGTGTGGGTGGTAGATGTGTGTTTTTGATGAGGAATGTGTTGGTGGGTGGGGTGTGTGTATGGGTGTGGGGATGTGGGGGTGTGAGTGTATGGGTGATGAGATGTGTAGTTAAGGGATGTGTAATTGGGGATCGGAGATCGAGGGGGGGGGGGGGCGGGGCGGATGATTGGCGAGTGGGTGGGTGGAGGATATGTGGGAGGGTGTGTGTGTTTAGGTTGTGGATGGGTGGGGATGTTCGTGTGTGTTTGCGGGATGTGTGGGTGGGGGGGGGAGATTGTGTGGGTGGGAGATGTTTGTAAGTCGAGGATGTGTGGGTGGGCGCGGGTTTTGTGTGTGGTTAGGTGTGGGATATTGAGTTGGTGGGAGTATGTGTGTGTGGGTGTTGGATATAAGGTTGGGAGGGTGTGTGTTTGGCTGAGTGGTTGGGGTGTGTGGGTGGGTGGTGGAGGGATATGTGGGTGGGTAAGTGTTGTTAGGTTATGGAATGGGTGGAGAT
>JACEFZ010018437.1:0-99259 GCA_014155875.1 Cepaea nemoralis
GAAAAGTAGGATGAGGTTCTGATATCTCAATTTTCTAGAGAAGTATTCTTGTTTACGGAAACATACTTTAATCGTAACATTCGTGGTTTGTGTGCATATATATATATATATTCAAGCAAGCAAGAGGTAGACAAAGATACAAGTTGGAAAAATACATCAAGAGATGGACGAACATCAGCCTGACAGAATGAACAGTCAAGACGAGATACAGACAGTTTTGGAGATCCATTGCAGTCAACCTTCACTGAAGAGGCGGCACCTGATTGATTGAGTCATTGATATTATATAGATACACACGAACTTTACGGTCAAATTTTGTAATCAGTGAATATTCATTCATTCAGTAGCATGGCCCTTGCAGAACCTCGCTTCCCATAACCACCTTCCGGAAATCTCTGACATAAGCAAGATGTCGCGCATCCGATATACCCATCTGGAGTTCATCTGCCACATCCTGCGCCCATCTTCTCTTTCGACTCAATCTTCCTCCCTTCCCGGGCATATACTCTTCCATTATTGTTCTCTCCAAACTTTCATGACGTTTCAAGTGACCAACATATTTCAATTTTCTTTGTTTTATCGTCTGTAGTAGCCAACCTTCTTCAATATTCAGATCTTGTCGTATGGATGCATTTGTTCTTTTCTGTATCCAAGATATTCTTAGAACCCGTCTATAACATGTATATTCAAAGGCAATTATGCGCTTTTCAGCTTGTTTAGTGAGTGTTCAGGTCTCAAAGGGGTGTGTTGCAATGGGGAAAATGCAGGCGCTTAAAAAGTTGTTAGTATTGTTGTTATTTTTGTTGTTGCTGTTATTACTAGTAGTATTATATGCATGTGTGCTATTGTTGTTATTCTTGTTATTATTATTTTGATTGTTGTTTCTGTTATTATTATTAATATTAATTTTATTATTATATAAATTTTATTATTGTTGTTATTGTTGGTGTTATTATAGTTATTGTTGTTAAGGATGTTTTTTGTTATTGTTGCTGTTGATGTTTCTGCTGTTATTGTTATTCTTGTTTCTGTTGTTATTATTTTCTGTTGCTATTGTTGTTCTTGTGTTGCATGTTTATTATATTATTGCTGATTTATTGTTATTGTTATTTTTGTTATTGTGTTTGTTGCTGTTTTTGATATTGTTAATATTATTATTGTTGTTGTCGTCGCATTTATTATCATCGCCATCATCATCATCATCATCATCATCATCATCATCATCATCATCATCATACATAAATAGTTTCACACAGTTAATGTATAGCACAGACTGCAAGATGCCCCAACCATTGTGCTACTCTAGGTGTTGTTCAGACAGACTCACAAAGAGAACTAGCAACTCGCATCAGAAGAGGACAGTTCACATTCTTTGGGCATGTCATGAGAAGTGGAAAACTAGGGCATGTTGTCACAACGGGAAAGCTGGAGGGAGGACAGCCAGGGGGAGAACAAGAGAGTAGATGCTGGACAGTTTGACATCATGGCATGGAGGAACGTCTGTAACGGAAATGGGCGGCGGTACACTAGACAGAAGGCTGTGGACAGACATGGTCACCAACGGCATACGGCATGGACTACAGGAAGAAGTGGACACATATAAAATGTATATTACAATTTAATTGAATGGAACAGTGAATAAACAGATATATCCAACAAGAACTCAGAATTGTAAAACAATTGGTCATTAAGATAAACAAAATGAGACAATGACATTCAAAACAACGTATTCCCTAAATGAATGTAAACACAGACGAAACAAACAATATGTTGCACGAATGATTGTATGGCATATGTCGCTGCATCTCGTCAAGTGACGAGAGGAGATGCGGGGAAATATACCAGGCAATAAATGGTGTCACATATTGTTGTGGCTTCTGTGTTTAAAGAAAGAAAATTAAATCCTTTGGAAGATGTATGACACATGACAGCGACAAAGACTTACGATTGAGACACATTTAAATAGACAGCTATGAGACTAAAGTTCTAGACAGGACACGCGAAGTGGTTCGCCACCTGCCGTTCGCTTCAAAACTTGTTGGTTCGATTCCGGCGAACGTCGTTTGGTTCACGAGTGCAGTTTTCTCGGAGAAACCCTGGGGATTGTTCGTACTTTGTGCAACGCTTTCGACAAGCTGCCATGTGGAAATATACTGAGCCATATGGGATACAACCTGGTGCAATGAAGTCGATCCTCTTCCCTTTTAACAGATTCAGTTCCAAACAAATGTAGGTTTGGACCTAACAAAAATGGATGGTGAAAAATGATAAGTAGGGAGGGTTTGTCACAGTTATGACTTAATGCCGAGACCGTGATGAACAGATCAACTAAGGGGTAAGACACGCGCTTGTTTCGTCACCAAATTACCTAATTATACAGAAAACTAAGATAATATATATTACATGTTCGGCGACTGAGAGTTATTGCATCTGAAACACCTCAAACGGCGGCTTGTCTTTGCCTAGGATAATATACAACTACAGCGTTATGTCAAACATCGGCGCCTGTCGTACCCCACTTGTGTATCAGAGACGAACATCCATGTCATCTGTTTCTTCGCACCATTGAAAGTCCCTACAACCATATTTGCTATTATTATAAAGCACATGTACATGTGCCTGTCAATAATAGTGATTTGCTAGTAGATTCAGTACAATTGAGCAGCTATTGCAACAAATATATATTATCTCATTGGTAGGTAGCCCTTAATTTGTAATATTATCTACCACATGAGGTCACATACTGGACGTCTAAGATATCGCAAATACTTAACATTTATTTTAGCAGCTGTTCATCAAAGTGGCAATATACTTCCTTAAATTTTATGCTATACGTTCTTCAAACTATCCATTTGCTTTACACAGTCTTCATTTATACTCCAATAAATTATTGTTCTTGTCTCCCTTGTTGCTTAAAACTTTCTTTTAAATTTATTTCCCTAGATACTATACATTTCTATTATACACATTTCTTCATATTTATCTATGAAACATTACGAGGATTGCATCGAGTTACTATATTCATAGAAAAAGTAACGGCTGCAGCAGGATGTAACACAAAGAAATAAAACCAGTTCATCATCATCATTAAGTGCCCTGCCAGCTGGCGTAAACGTTTATGGCTCTTCACATATCTTGGTTGTTGGTGTTCTGGATCAACTCTGCTGATGATATTCCTCCATTATTACATAATTACCCTAGCTTCACATCCTTTCAAAAGTATATATTCTATTTAGCACATCAACACTGTTTCTCGTTGCAAATGACATCTTTCTGTTGGTCAGTAAGTTTTTCGTCTGGCGAAAGGCTACCTTCGACATGGTGATTCTTGTTCTAATCTCGTCAAGTCACCTCCCTTCCGACTGTTCCGAGACAGGTGTACCAATTCTCTTGTTTAAGAATATTCCTATGTACGTGTATATTACATTGTGGTATTTAGTTCTTCCTGGTGGCCTTCATAATCTATGTCTTTATTCAATTTAATTATAACCCTAGTTGTTCACTATGTGCAACGACCACATCTACAAAATGTTAAAGATACTGCTAATTGTCTGCAATCAACACTTTATCATCCGCATATCTAAAGCTGAATATGGTACGTCGCTTAATGATGATTCCTGTCATATTTAATGTTATTGATGTTACTTTCCCCAAAGGTGATTCCTCTCATATCTAATGTTATTGATGTCACGTTCCCCAATGGTGATTCTTCTCATATCTAAAGTTATTTCTGTCACGTCCCCAATTGTGATTGCTCTCATATCTACTGTTATTGATGTCACTTTCAGCAATGGTGATTCCTCTCATATTTAATGTTATTGGAGTCACTTCCCACATAGGTGATTCCTCTCATATCAAATGTCATTGATGCAACGTCCTGAAATGATGATTTATCTCATAACTAAAGTTATTGATGTTACGTTCCTCAATGATGATACCTCTCAAATCTAATATTATTGATAGTACGTCCCCCAATGATGATTCTTCTCATATCTAATTGAGTTGCGTAGTTCGTTCTTTGCGCGACGCGTTTAGCAACCCGCGCCACGGAAAGATGCTGCGCCATGTTGTATAAAATCCCGGTGCAATGAAGTAGATTCTCTTACCTTTTAGCAGATTCAGGTCCAAACAAAAAGTGGGGTTTGACCGAACAAAAATGGATGGCGGATAATGATAAGTAGGACATTTTGCCACAGTTACGACTTAGTGCCGAGACAGTGATGAGAAGACCAAGAAGGGAAAGACACGGATATGTTTTGTCACCAAATTCTTGCATTAGAAATAAAACTAAGGTAACACATATTACATGTTTTTTTCGACTGGGAGTTATTGCAGCTGAACATCTCAAACAGCAAATCCATTACGTGAAATGTCAGCACCAAAGATTCACTGTGTGCGCTTCACCAAAATGTGGAAAAAGTGTCCCTATGGCACGAATTTGAATATTGCTTGGCAAGGAAAACAATTCTGTTGAGTGTCCGAACTGAAAGCTCGCTAAGTGAATGTCGTCTGCAGACTGGACTCTCCAGGTTTGCGCGGGGTGCGGCCTGTGGCGAATGAAATGCCCAATATACGGATGTGAGGCTAAGCAGCAATGTGCAGGGCGTGATGACTCCTAGGGTGAGCCCAGCACCAGAGCTCTATGTATCGGCTCTGCATTTGTAAAAGGCCCATTGGGTAGCGGTGGATTCCCATGGTCTGACCCTGCCTTGCCTTGAGGACAGGCCGGGATGTCTCCGGCCGTTCTAACTTGACCAGCTGGGATGTAGGTGACACCACAAAAGTGAGAGTCGAAAGTGATTATTGCTCGCTGGACTTTAGGCGGCCTGTGTGCCTTGTCAGTGAGAAGACCTGATCGTTCGGGTCCACATCGATTGACGGACGTCAGTCGCGGCGATCGGGCAAATCTTGAGCTACAGCCTACGATGGGTGACGTTGTGGTGTTCTGTTGTGATATTTTGGCCGTGTCCAGCATTTGCCGCGTGGTCTAATGGTTAAATATCCGCTTCACACGCCAGTAATCCGGGGTTTGTTTCCAGGTCCGGTCAAGGATATGCAATACAGACGAGCTCAAACGAGAGCGAAACTCGAGTCTAGTGCTTCCATATTTACGTGGATATTGACGCCTTAGGTTCATGCCGGAATGCGATTAGCGTTGCCAGTAGTAGGTTGTGCTCAATATTTAAGCCTAAAGTCCGTCGGAAACCCCAGGGATGTTAACACAGTCAACAAACGCCCGCACAAGTCGGATGTCTCGGTCTAAAGGCGTAGTATCACAGCTCCGCTGTAAACAGGCACAACGCAATCACGTCCGAAAAGGACTCCGAATGAACGCAGCAGCTGATTAATGAGGGACTGGAAAGGAGATACAATGTAATGCGAGATAGAGAGTTCATGTGGAGTTCTCTGCACATTGTATAAAGTACGGTTGTTGCGTCTAGTATTAATACAGACTCGAAATGTGGCATGCTTGTCGGCGTGGTTAATGACCACTTTTACAAGTACTGCTGTTCAGTTCACATTGTTTATTTGAGAAACATAACTCTAGACAATAGGAGCCAAATACTGCTAACGACGGATAGTTTATGTATATATTAAAAGAGGATCACTTCTTGGCAAATGTGAAGTAAAAAATGTGGTTTAGAAAACAGAGCACGCAGTTCTATGCAGCCGGTTTGGGAGGACTGATAAAACGATGGGATAAATACATCAGTGTTGGTGAAAATTATGTTGAGAAATAAATGGACAATGTATGTATAAAAATAAAGTGGTTTCAAGTTGTTATCATATTTAGTTATTTTTCTACAGCCATTTGTGACTTACCTATTAACTTAATCTTGTACATTAATAGCGATTTTTGAAATTGATGTACAATTCATTGTTACATGAACTGTTGATTTTTAGCCCCCCCCCCTCCCCCCCCCCCCAAAAAAAAACAAACAAAAAAAACACACACACACACAAACAAAACAACAACAACAACAAAATAAAACAGAAAAAAAAATGACCGCAGTGTTGTACTGACAGTGACTGCCTTTCAAGTTTTAGAATTTTGTTGACGAAGGTTAAGAACGGTAACAATGATATTGCACTGCTTTTATAATTTATGTCGTTGTGGCCCGTTTAACTACCGAAAATACTAGATATGGCTAGACACTTCGGTTTAGTGTTGCCGAACTTTACTGGAGATGTTTTTGCGGCGATTTTCATATTCTTGTTTTTGTGTCTCCGAATTAAGAATATATATAATACTTGTGACGTTAAATTTCCCCGTTGTTTGTAGGCTTTCCATACCGGCCACTTTTTTTATTAGTTTGCTCTCTACCTATTTTCGCATTGAAGTCTCCCAGCACAATCAGGATGTCCTGTTTGGGGGTTTCTTCTATGACATCTTCCAGATCTTTATAAAAGTCTTCTTTAATATCATCTTCTTTCTCTTCAGTAGGTGCATGTACATTAATCATCGTTATATTTTTCCATTTACCTTTTATTCGTAATTTACTAATCCTGTCATTAACAGCTTTAAAGTTTAAAACGTTCCCCCATAACTCTTTTTTGATGACAAATCCTGTTCCTAATTCATGTTTATGTTGGGTGTTTCCTCCATATATTATAATCATTCCATTTCGCTCTAAAGTACCCTCTCCTGGCCACCTTATTTCTTGAATTGCTGTAATATCCATTTGATATTCAACCAGCTCCCGGGTTAGTTCTTCAACCGCTCCAGCTCGATATAGTGTCCGTATATTCCATGTTCCAGATCTCAAAAGTCATTTAACGTTCCGAGGTCGTTGTCCGTATAGGTCAGTCCGAAATCGAGGCTCATGTATCTGTTTCGTAACAAAAATTGTTTTTACAAAGGTGAGGATGTTAACCCACGCTTCAACCCCCAACCTGGAGGACCAGGGTGTTTCTCTTTGTCTGTTCTCTACCCTTTGACCTGTCCGGCTTGGGAGGCCCTGCTGGTAGCTACGCTACCGCCGGCATAGCTCTCAGGATCATTGAGAAACTTAAGCTCCCCCAACACGACAAGGTGGAAATACCATCGTGGGAGGTATAAGATTGTACATACTCAAAATATGCACACATTTCATATCATTATCAAAATAATAGAATATTAAGCTCACTGTATTAGGAGATAAGCACATTGTATTAGGATATAACAAAAATAGTGACGATCTTGGTAGATCTTCTCATTAATCAGTTATCAGTAATTTTATACCTTTATCAGTTATCAGATAACTGATAACTGATTAAGGTATAATAAGCGAAGGGAGATAATAAAGTAAAATAGTTATTTTAATTTTGTTTTGTTATATTCTATTATACACCCTCCCCCGTCTTTTAAAATGTATGTTCTCCATTGTGGTGTTCGTTGTAAGGTATGTACACTGTGTGCGTGTTCAGTATATCTCACTTTTTCGCAGGAGTTACACGTGCCTAACCAGTGGGGGAGGGGGGAGGGACGTAGCACCAATATCATTAGATATGCGGATGAAACAGTGTTGATTGCAGACAATTAGCAGGATTAGCAACGTTTAGTAGATGCGGTTGTTGCACGTAATGAACAACCAGGGTTAGAATCAAATTGTATGAAGACAGAAATTATGGTCGTCACTAGGAAGAAGGAAGTACCACAATGTAATATAAAGGTGATTGTGAAAATTCTTAAGCAAGTGAGTTGGTACAACTATCTCAGAAGTCATAACATCTAATGGGAGGTGCCTTGACGAGATTAGAACAAGAATCACCATGGCGAAGGTAGCCTTTTGCCAGACGGAAAACACACTGAACAATACAAAGATTGCAACGAGAAATAGTGTTCAAGAGCTACATAGAACCTGTTCTTTTGTATGGATGTGAAGCGTGGATAATTAGCAGACAAGCTGTAAAAGAAAAACATATAATGGCTGTGGAAATTTGGTTTCTGGTGAAAATGGAAAGAATGCCATGGACAGACAGAAAACCAATGATCACGTCCTACAAGAAACAAAGAAAAACCATAAACTGTTTAGAGAAATTAGACGTAGACAGTCACAATTTGTGGACACATTATGAGAAGAAATGAATTCGAGATCGTATTGACAACAGGCAAAATCGAGGTTAAATAAAGGAGAGACAGGCAGAGAAGTAAATACCTGGATGGCTTGGGCACGTGGTATGGTCGAGTCAAAACCACAGAGCTGATGTACGACTCTGGTGATCGCGTGAGATGGCGAAACATGACCGCCCAAGCATATCAGCTTGACACATGAAGATGATGATTGTACACTGTTCTCCATAGTTATCTTTTTAGTCCTTTATGTTAAAAAAAACAAAATCATTATGTTTGTATGTCTTTTGCAGGACGTTGGAATGAACTCCAATACCAGGCTGAATCTGTATAGAAATTTACATTCAGCAGGTTACCATTGTGTTCTGAACGGGAAGTCAATGTTGAAGACCGACTAGTCCGTGTACTGAACGATTCCCACACCCCGCCATCAGGGCACTGGAAGTTCAAGCGCAAGCGTTTTATTCCCATTTGGTCACGCAGACTGCCATGTTTTTATACATCTCCAAAACTTTTCATTTTCTTTAAACACAGAAGCCATAAACAATATGTGACACGATTTATTGCCTGACATATTTACCCGCATCTCGTCTCGTCACTTGACGAGAGGCATCAAAATATACCTGCCAATCAATAGTGCAATTCATTGTTTGTGGCTTTTGCGTTAAAATTCACTAAGAGAATACATTATTTTGACTTTCATTTCCACATTATTGTTTGTCTTAATAGCTAATCTTTTACAATTCTGAGTTCTTCTTGGATAGATATGTTTGTTCACTGTTCCATTCAATTAAATTAAAATATACATTTTGTATGAATCTTCTTCTTCCGATAATCCATGCCGTATGCCGTTGGTGACCATGTATGTACACAGTCTTTTGTCTAGTGTACCGCCGCCCATTTCGATTTAAGACGTTCCTCCATGCCATGATGTCAAACTGTCCAGCATCTACTCTCTTGTTCTCCTCCTGGCTTTCCTCCATTCAACTTTCTGGTTGTGACAACATGCCCTAGTTTTCCACTTCTCATGACATGCCCAAAGAATGTGAACTGTCCTCTTCTGATGCGAGTTGTTAGTTCTCTTTGTGAGTCTGTCTGAACAACACCTAGAGTAGCACAGTGGTCGGGGCATCTTGCAGTCTGTGCTATACATTAACTGTGTGAAACTATTTATATGATGATGATGATGATGATGATGATGATGATGATGATGATGATGATGATGATGATGAAATGATAACAAATGTGACGACGACAACAACAACAACAATAATAACAACACCAAAAACATCAATAACAACAATGACAATAACAACAGTAATAATACATGCAGCAATAATAACATACCAAGAAACACAAATAATAACAACGGGAGTATAATAATAACAGTATCAAGAATAACAATAACAATAACAGCAACATCAACAGCAAAAATAACAACATTCACAACAATAATAATATATCATGTATATAATAATAATAACAGTCACAACAACAGCAATAATAATAACAACAATAACAACACCATACATATAGTATGCGGATGTGTCTGGGTGAAGGTGTAATACATTTTAAAATGTAGACTTAATCTCTGACCCGTAAATTATATACCGCATATAAACAAACACTGAAATTTGCTGTACAATCTCCAGAACAAAAATATTTTTGTTGGGTGGACATAATGATAAGGTTATATGCTAAATCTCATCATTTTCCCTCAGTTGGTTACTGAGATATGGAATTTTATATTGGGGCAGACAAAAGTAAACAGACTATTGTCGCTAATGTTTGCCTTAACGCCGCAGTTATGTTTGATCCTAGCAAAGACATGCCACCGTTTGAGGTGTTTAGCTGCATTAACAATCAGTCGCCGAATATAACATATTTTACCTTAGTTTTCTTAATAATACGAGAATTAGGTTACTGCTAGGATGCGACTGGGCTATGGGTTGGCCGATTTAATGGCAAACTTTCGTGAACACTTCTTCTTTCTTGCTGCTCGCGTCCAATAAGGGATATGACTAATTCTTCTCTTCTTCTCCAGTCGGCATCATGGTCGTTTCTCAGCACTTAACTTTGCTGATGATTAATTAATGTTCTACACATGTTTCACCAACTCACAACAGTACTAGGTATAACTCGAACAGTAGTGAACTCTAACAGTAGTCGACTCAAACGCCAGTTGTAGTTGTATACGTGTATTGGGTTACAAAAACTACGATGAACACCATCACTATAACACTAAGATATTCGACACTACACTTCATAATATTCTCCTAACACAAACTAGCTCTTTAAAAGAGTGGCGCAGTGTTGGCCATTACTCTATCTGAACGTGGTCCGTACTCGATGAAACCCACGACTAGAATGCCCTATCCGGACCCCACTTCCTGTTGACCAGGGAAGTGATTTCCAACGGTTTCACGTTGTGTGAAAAGTATCCATGTCTCACGTTCCAATGTTCACTTGCTGAACACTGCCATGACCTCTAATCTCTGACCTGGGTCATGGCTTAACTATGCCATGACGTCATCAGGGTCATGACAGTTACAAAACACACTCGTTTCTTACCCCTTACTTGGTCTGCTCATCACTGTCTCGGCATTAAGTCATAACTACTTATCATTTTCCGTCATCCATATTTGTGAGGTCCAAACCTACTTTTTTTTGAAACTGAATCTGCAGAAAGTCAAGGGGATTGAATTCATTGCATCGGGTTTTATCCCTTATAGCCAAGTACTTTTCCACAGGGCGGGTTGAAGAACGCGTCGCACAAAGTACGAATTACTGCAACTCCGGCGACAAGCCCCCGGGTTTCTGTGTACGATGGAATCGAACCCACAACCTTCGGAACGCGAGGCAGGTGGCTTAACCACTTCGCTTGTCCTGTCTAGAACTTTCTCCCGTAAAAATATATTTAAATGTCTCTCCATTGTAAGCCTCTTTCGCTATCATGTGTAAACTACCTATCACATCTTGAATCTATCTACTTTGTGCATCGTCTCCCGTGCACACTATATGAGAGGAAACATTATTGATGGACGTAACATCAATAACATTTGATATGAGAGGAATAACCATTAAGGGACGCAACATCAATAACATTAGATATGCGGATGATACAGTGTTCCTTTGAGACCACTATCAGTATCTGCAACATTTAGTAGATGCAGTTGTCGCACATAGTGAACAACTATGGTTAGAATTAAAATGTATGAAGACACAGATTATGGTCGTCATTATGAAGAAGGAAATACCGCAATGTAATATACAGGTAAATGGAAATATTCTTATACAGGTTAATTGGTACAACTATCTTGAAACAGTCATAACATCTGATGGGAGGTGCTATTAAGAGATTAGAACATGAATCACCATTTAAGCCTTTACCCAGACGGAAAACATACTGACCAATAAGAAGATGTCAATTGCAACGGAAAAAAAGACTGTTGAGGTGCTACATAGAATCTGTACTTTTGTATGGATGTGAAGCGTGGATAATTACCAGACAAGTTGAAAACATCTAATGGCTGTGGAAATTTGGTTTCTGAGGAAAATGCAAAGATTCCATGGAGAGACCGAAAAACCAATGACCAACTCCTACAAGAAACAAACAAACACCGTAAATTGATTCGAGAAATTAGACTTAGTTAAACAATTTTTGGGGCAATGTTATTTTTATTGTATATGGTTTGATATTTTCTTTTGTAAATTTATGTTCACTATTTTGGATTTTGTTGTAAGATATGTACTCTCAGTTTTTAGTATATCACTTTTTCGCAGGTGTTACACGTACCTAACTGTTTTTATGTTCTTTTGTTACATCCTGCTGCATCCGTTACTTTTCCTATGAATATTACAACTTGTTTCAATCCGTGTAATGTTTCATAGATACTAATGTAGAAGAAACCTTTATAATATAAAAATGGGCACTCTTCCGAATTCCGGTCCCAAATAGATCCGCAGTAAATGTAGTGAATAAGAATCCCTTACAGGACCTCATTGTGTGATTACTTCCGTTTTGACTACTTCCTTAGTTACATATAAATAACTACGGAGATCAGCTGTAGATGTCAGACCTGGTGACTTATATACATTAATGAACAATAAACTACAGTGGCTGCAATGGCTTGCTACACACAGATTGATACGCAACACAGCAGAATGTTCACGTTGTCAACGTGCGATGTCATTAGTTTCGCGGTTGGAAACTTCTGACACATTCTCGTGGCGGTGTCGTCAATGTAATAGTCGTTCCAGTGTACGAACAGGTTCGTTCTTTGCCTATTGTGAGCTCCCAACTTAAAAAGTTGTGATGATAATGTTTTACTGGTTGTTCGATGTGAAATTGAAACATGTGATGTTTTTCGAACGCCTGACAAGCTGTGACACTATCGTCAACTACAATAACTATTTTCGGATAGCAAAAATATGTCATGTAGTTAGTCCCGATGACATCACATAGACTTGCCTTTGACCCATTGCCTTTGACCCATTACCTTTGACCCATTGAGGCTCTGTAAGATATACCAAATCACGACATTTACTGCGGATCTATTTGGGACCGGAATTCGGAAGAGTGCCGCAGAATAGGGCAAGCAAAGGCCGCATCTAAGAAAATGAAGAGTATCTTGTGCAATAGGTCACTATCACTGTGTGTAAGAAAGAGATTGCTGAAATGCTATGTAGAACAGGTTTTGCTGTATGGGAGTGAATCTTGAAATGTAAATGGACAAATTAAGAAGAAATTAGAAGCAACAGAGATGTGGTTCCAGAGACAATGTTGAGAATTCCTTGGACTGCCAGAGTAACTAACAACTATTGCCTGAAACAGGCTAATAAAACTAGAACATTATATACAACAATAAGACAGAGACAAACAGCTTTCTTTTGTCATGTAATGAGAAGAGAGGCATTGGAGAACATCGTGAAAACTGGAAAGATTGGGGGGACGAGAGGCAGATGCAGACCAAGAGAAATGCTGCTGGATGGATTGATACGGTGGCACGGAGGAATATCAGCAGCAGAGTTGATCCAGAAAACCGAAGAGCGAGATCTGTGGAGAGCCATGAACCCCTACGCCAGCCGGCACGGCATTTGATGATGATGATGATCTGGTATAAACAAAGTGATAAAAACTTTCAGCCATCTTCAGAGTTTCAAAATACAAAAAAAAATTATGGATCTATTTTAGATACGTGAAAATTTTCTATCTCTGAACAATATCATCGAAGCAACAATTTTAAGTGTGAAATTTAAAGAAGATGTACTGTTGCCTCGTATCCCAATGATTCTAACAGATATGCCATTCGAATTCAAACGTCTGCAGTTTCCGGACAGACAGACAGACAGACAGACAGACAGACAGACAGACAGACAGACAGACAGGCAGGCAGGCAGACAGACAGACAGACAGACAGACGGGTGGGTGGATGAGTTGGTGGGTGGGTGAATGGGTGGGTGGATGGATGGATGGATGGATGGATTAGATTAGACAGACAGACAGACAGACAGACAGACAGACAGACAGACAGTCAGGCAGGCAGACAGGCAGGCAGACAAACAGACAGACAGACAGACAGACAGACAGACAGACAGACAGACAGACAGACAGACAGACAGACAGATAGATAGATAGATAGATAGATAGATAGATAGATAGATAGATAGATAGATAGATAGATAGATAGATAGATAGATAGATAGATAGATAGATAGATAGACCGAACGAAAAACGAACGAACGAACTTTATTTTAAAAGGGTAACAAATTAGGCACGCAGACCCGTCTTACATTCGGCCCTTTCGATCACTCTTTTTTCGTTCATCAAATGTGCATGTTACATTTACATAGGAAAAAAAACAAACATTGTCAACTGGATTTTGTAAGCCTAAACAATGCATATTACGCATGGTACATTCACATGGGGGGGGGGGGGGGGGGGGGGACCAGGGGAGGGGGGAACATTGTCAAATGAAAGTTGTAAACATAAACAGTGAATATTGCAATGTTGTGAGAAACATCTCCCATCCTCCCTCACACCCCGCAGCCACCCACACATCCCTCAGCCACCAACACATCCCCCATCCACGACACCTCCACCCACCTACACACACCTCCACGCACACACACAGACTCTGGCAAATATACATGTCGCCACAAACCCACTGACTCCCCACCCACACACATTTCCCAACTCACACATACATCCCCGACCCATCTCATAACCGACACGCACACATGCACTCACATATTCTCCACCACCCACCCACACACCCGCACCCACCCAGCAAAACACACTCCAAAAAACCACACACACATACCCCCATCAACCTCCACATCTCGCACCTATCCACACATACATCCCGCACCCTCATAATTTTCCTCACCCACCCACACACACATCAGCCAACCTACACCCACTCACCCACCTAATATCCGCCACCTCTCAACTATACATCCCCCACCTACAGACATCCCCACCCACAAACTCATCTCCCCACACATATCCCCCACCCATAAACACCCAAAAAACACACACCTCCCATCCACACACACACCACCACTCACATATACCCCACCCACACACATCTGCCACTCCCGCACATCTTCCCACAAACACACAAATCCCCCAACCATACACTCATCTCTCACACACATCCACCCACTCACGTACTCATCCATCAACCACTCACACCCACACATCACCCACCCGCCTATCAACATATGCATCTCTCATCTACCCTCCCACCCACATACACCCCAACTACTCATCCAAACACACATCCCCCATCCTCACATACATCCGTCATCCACCTGCACATCCCACATCTCCCCCATCTCTCACAAGTCCCCCGTCCCACACAAAACTTCACCCATAAACACATTTCTCTCATACACACACATCCCCCACATGCTTTTCTCATACACATCCCCGCCCACACATCCATCACCAACACACACATCTCCCCACGCATCCACGCACCCACACATCCCCCACCTACAAACATCCTCACCACCCACACATACATCCTCCACCGACTCACATTTACCCCATCCACACTCATACAATCACACCCACACAGACATATCCCATTCACAGACAGCCCCCTACACTCATCCCCTACACCCATTACACACCCATCCCCCAACCCACACAATCTCCTACACACCCATTCACCCACCCAAATAGTGGGATATATATATAATAGATGGATGGATGGATGGATGGATGGATGGATGGATGGATAGATAGTTAGATAGATAGATAGATAGATAGATAGATAGATAGATAGATAGATAGATAGATAGATAGATAGATAGATAGATAGATAGATAGATAGATAGATAGATAGAACAGACTTTATGTTCAAAGGGTAACAAATTGGGCACGCAGGCCCGTCTTACATTCGGCCCTTCCAATCACTCATCTTTCTTTCATCAACAGTGCATAAGAAAAAACATTGTCACATGAATTTTGTAAACATAAACAATGCATATTACTATGTTATGTGACACATCCACCACCCACCCACACATCCCCCATTCACTCCAACTCCTCCACCCAACCACACACATAACCCACACACACACATACATTCCCCCACCAATCCACCACATCCCTACACCTACACATCTCCCCATCCACACACACCTCTCACTCACCACACATACCATCCACCCACACCCCAAGCACACATACATTCCCCAACCCACATATCCCCCACCCACACACATCCACCCACCTACACACATCTCCCCACCCACTCACATATCCTCTACCCGTCCCATTACCCACTTAAAATCACTCACCCACATATCCTCCTCCACCCACACAGCTCCAACCACCCAGCCAAACACACATTCCTCAGCCACACATCCTCCACGCAAACACTCATCTCCCCGTCACCTCACATATCCCGCACCTACCCACACACAAATTGCGAACCCACCCACATAATCTCCCATCTCCCCCAGCACACTCACAGATCCCGAGCCCACCCCTACAAACTTACCCCACCATCTCCTAACCTACACACACTCATCCACCCTCATATCCTCTACCCGCCTACACATCGTCTACCCACCTATCCCCAAACCACACACCCATACTCATATACAATCACCCATCCCACATCCTCTACCCAATCACACATCCTCCACCCACCCATTCCCCAGCCACACATCCCTTAACCACACACCCCTACCCATATCCACACACATCGCCACCCATGCACAATCTCCCTACCCATACACACATCCCTCACATACATCCCACCCACCACCACATCCCTCATTCACAAACACACAGCTCCCATCCACGCACAACCCACACACACATCTCCAACCAATACACTCACCCCCTCACACATTCCTAGACACACGTACTTATCCCTCAACCACTAACACCCTCACATCCTTCACCCACTCATCAACACATACATCTCCTATCTACCCACCCACACTCACACACCCCAACCACCCATCTAAACACACATCCCCCACCCTCACACACATCCTTCACCCACCCGCACACCCAACCACACCGCCACCCACCCACACACACATCCTTTATCCACTCCCAGCTCCCCTCCCCACAACACCACACCCACACACATCCCAAAGACACATCCCTCACCCACACACACACATCTCCTCACACATCTCCTACCCATCCACACATCCCCTAACTACAATCACACTCACTACCCACACATACATCCTCCATCCAGGAACACACAGCCCCACCCAGCGAGACATAATCCCCCCACTCACAAACATATCGCAAAATCCATCACCCACACTCATCACTCACCCATCCCCTAACCCATCCTTCACCCACCCGCACACTAAACCACACCGCCACCCACCCACACACACATCCTTTATCCACTCCCAGCTCCCCTCCCCACAACACCACACCCACACACATCCCAAAGACACATCCCTCACCCACACACACACATCTCCTTACACATCTCCTACCCATCCACACATCCCCTAACTACAATCACCATCACTACCCACACATACATCCTCCATCCAGCAACACACATCCCCACCCAGCGAGACATATCCCCCCACTCACACACATATCGCAAAATCCATCACCCACACCCATCACGCACCCCTCCCCCAACCCACACACATCCCCCACACATCTCTCACCCACACACACACACTCCCCACCCATCCACCCAAACATCCCACACCTATACACATCCCTCACCCACACACACATCCCCAAACCCACAACCACCCCCACCTGCACACATCTCCCCACACCAACATCTCCGCACCCACACATATATCCCCACCCATCCCATAAACCCACAATCAATCATCCACCCACATATCCTCCTCCACCCATTCACCCACAGCCACCTTGCCAAACACACATCCCCACCCACACACACATCTCCCCGCCAACCCATACATCCCGCACGTACCCACACACAAATCCCCCACCAACCTACACAATCCCACCCCACCCACCCACACATCCTGAACCCACCCACATACATCACGAATCCACACACACACACACACACACACACACACACACACACACACACATCCCCCCATCCCCAACCTACTATTATGATCAAACTCCCACACTTAACACACACATGCAGTGACGATTGTCGTGCGCATTGACGCAAAATTGTAAAGAATATGGAGAAAAATTGTACATATACATTTTGTAACTTACAAATTAGTGATGCAATTCAACTCTCTCTCTCTTCTCTCTCTCTCTCTCTCTCTCTCTCTCTCTCTCTCTCTCTCTCTCTCTCTCTCTCTCTCTCTCTCTCTCTCTCTCTCTCTCTCTCTCTCTCTCTCTCTCTCTCGACAGACAGACAGACAGACAGACAGACAGACAAACAGACAGACAGACAGACAGACAGACAGACATACAGACAGACAGACACAGAGACAGACAGATAGATAGACAGATAGATAGATTAGATAGATAGATAGATAGGTAGGTAGGTAGGTAGGTAGGTAGGTAGGTAGATAGATAGAAAGATATATATATAGATATATAGATAGATTAGATAGATAGATAGATAGATAGATAGATAGGTAGATAGGTAGGTAGGTAGGTAGGTAGATAGATAGATAGATAGATAGATAGATAGATAGATAGATAGATAGATAGATAGATAGATAGATAGATAGATAGATAGATAGATAGATAGATAGATAGATAGATAGATAGATAGATAGATAGATAGATAGATAGATAGATAGATAGATAGATAGATAGATAGATAGATAGATAGATAGATAGATAGATAGATAGATAGATAGATAGATAGATAGATAGATAGATAGATAGATAGATAGATAGATAGATAGATAGATAGATAGATAGATAGATAGATAGATAGATAGATAGATAGATAGATAGATAGATAGATAGATAGATAGATAGATAGATAGATAGATAGATAGATAGATAGATAGATAGATAGATAGATAGATTGATAGATAGATAGATAGATAGATAGATAGATAGATAGATAGATAGATAGATAGATAGATAGATAGATAGATAGATAGATAGATAGATAGATAGATAATAATGTCAAATTTATTTTGTCAGCATAAAGAATGCATATTACGCATGGCACATTCACATGAAAAAAAAAAACATTGTCAAATGAAAGTTGTAAACATAAGCAGTGCATATTGCAATGTTGTGAGACACATCTCCCATCCACCCTCACACCCTGCAGCCACCCACACATTCCGCAGCCACTATCACATACCCCACCCACCACTCCCCCACCCCTACACATACTTCCACGCACTCACACAGACTCAGGCAAACATACATGCCGCCACCCACCCACTGATCCCCCACCCACACACATTTCCCCACCCACACATACATCCCCCACCCATCCCATAACCGACACGCACACACCCACCCACATATTCTCCACCACCCACCCACACACTCGCAATCACCCAGCATAACACTCTTCACAAAATCACACACACATACCCACGTCAACCAACACATCTCGCACCTATCCACACATACATCCCGCACCCTCACAATTTTCGCCACCCACCTACACAAACACATCAGCGAACCTACACCCACTCACCCACCCAATATCCGCCATCTCGCAACTACACATCCCCTTTGTATACACACATCCCCAACCACAAACACATCTCCCCACACATATCCCCCATCCATAAACACCCAAAAAACACACACCTCCCATTCACACACACACCACCACTCACATATACACCACCCACACACATCCGCCACTCCCGCATATCTTCCCGCAAACACACAAATCCCCCAACCATACACTCATCTCTCACACACATCCACCCACTCACGTACTCATCCATCAACCACTCACACCCACACATCACCCACCCGCCCATCAACAAATGCATCTCTCATCTATCCTCCCACCACATACACCCCAACTACCCAGCAAAACACACATCCCCCATCCTCACATACATCCGTCATCAACCTGCACATTCCACACCTCCCCCACCTCTCACACATCTCCCCTCCGACACAAAACTCCACCCACAAACACATTCCCCCACACAAACACATTCCCCACATGCATTCCTCATACACATCCCCGCCCACACATCTCTCACCCACACACACATCTTCCCACCCACCCACACATCCGCCTACAAACATCCTCACCACCAACACATACATCCTCCACCCACTCACATTTACTCCATCCACACACACAAACTCCTACCCACACATACATATCCCATTCACAGACCCCTCGCCCCCACACTTATCCCCTCACCCATTACACACCCATCCGCCAACAAACACAATCTCCTACACACCCATTCACCCAACCGAATACACATTCCCTACCCACACCCCAACCCACCAACACAAACATACTTCCAATAATACTCCCAAATATCCCCCACAAACACACACATCCCTCACACGCACATACATCCCCCACCACCTACACATCCCTTCGCCGATCCACACATCAACTTATACACATCCCCCACATACAACCCCTCCACATGTATAACAAACTGATGGTAAAGGCCTTAGACTTGTAAACAATCATATATTGGTGTGATATGTCGCTATCATTCATCCACGTGTTTCAGTGGGTAAGAGATTTGCCAGTTCTGTTCAACCAAAACCCGTGTCTCTGCTAGTGGTATGACGTCAGCGCTAATTCGGGATCGAGCATTCTGAAACATGTAGCACTGGGCTAGCGCGGTTTGTAATGAGCATGCAGTCATATTATTGGTTGATTGGTTTGAGGCAGCTCAAGTCCTGGCATGGTGTGGAATGAGAATGCAGTCATATTATTGGTTGATTGGTTTAAGGCAGCTCATGTCCCTGCACGGGTTGTAATGAGCATGCAGTCATATTATTGGTTGACCCACGTCAACCAACACATCCCGCACCTCCACCCAGGCTCAAGTCCCGGCCAAGTTCTAGTGGTACCCGGCGGAACTATGACATAGCATTAGCCATGTAGTTGTCACCAAGCATCTATTTGTCATTGATGTAGGGATGGCATGATGTACCTGGGACATCAATTAGGACAGAGACATCATTAATAGACATTAATAATGATACGGCAGGGACATAAATGATTAGACAAATACGTCAATGGTGAGACATGTCGTCGTGGTAAGAACTCATCCTCCCATGTCTATAGTGCAAGACCGTTGGCCTCTCATCTCAGTTCCTCCATCAACAGTAATGCTGGGGTTTAAAATTCGAACATTTCCTTCCACAGTTATGGAAATAGCAATACATTTTTAAAAATCACACGTGAGACACTCACACATGAAAATAAGCATACAGATCATTTCATGAAACAACGATAATATACAATCATGTGAGAAATACGAGACATATATTCGTCTCTCTCATCTACGATTTGAATACCCGAACGTAATGTTCTTTTCCTGTCTTCATGAAACAGGAGTTCAAGATATGGGTTAAAAACATACCCTTTCTGCAAGGAGTATAAGTGCACTGGATTCAGCAATGACTGCATTATGTCATTTACTCAGAAAGCATTTTAACAGTACATTGAACGCAACATGTCGCGTAGTCATTAACAGCAATGTGTGCAATGTTAGCTTTAAGTGCATAGTCCTGCAAAACTTGCAGCAGCTATTCATCTTTCCTTATTTCACAGATGAGCATAAATCCATGAAAAAGAACATTGCATTCTCTCCCTCAATCTCATGACATTTTCAGGAAATAATGTAGAGCTGGAGAATCACTATGAATAAGAGCACAAGAGTGGTAAAAGACCGACTCTCAAGAACAATCTTCACAGTGGACAGAAGAATGCATATGACGTGCAGTTATCAAGAATATTCTCCACAGCTTACAGATGAATGTGCATGATATGCGTTCATAGTAATATCATTCAAATATCATTTTAGAAATAGCATTTAGAAGAACTTGATTCACAGCACGGCGCGGTTGTCAGAGGAATATCTTTCAGATCTGCAGAATTTCTCCCAGAAATGATTGCAATCTTCTCAGCTTACCTTCGCCATAGAATTTGCACAGGGTACACCAAAATCACGAGCAACCTAAACTACGAGGTCACTACTAGGCCATCATCTTGAGACATGCGCAGTGGCAAAGTTTGCCGGTTCCTAGCTCAGCGTTGGCCGGAACCTATAGCTCAGCAACCAATAACTTATCTTTCCCCAGACGCCTCCTTGTTCTACTTAAGCTTGACACTTGAAGTATAATGAGACATGTAGTAAGGTGCTAATCGGTGTCGAAAGGTTCGCCTGAATCCCCGATGTTCTGATAATTGGTGGTGACTGAAGATAATATATCACAATACTTTCTTCAGTTAGTTAGTTAGCTTCCTTTTCTTCACAAGAACCTTTGTCCTCAGTTGAACAGACCTTTAGAAAACTATTCTCGGATTAACCCTTCCAGACGTTTCCTCTGTCTAACCTGCTGCCCTGTCATTTCTTGATCTCCCCGTGCAGTGGATAATATGATCTCATTGACCCTCTGGTAGACATGTGCTCATGTATTTTGCCGATAAGGGTTTACAGGAACTTCTACACCGTGTGACATGACACATGATGATGATGATGATGATGACATATTTCAAAATACTAGTCTTACTGTTCACTATCATGTTGTTGTCTATTTCTGTTTTTCGCAATAATTTGCATCACAAATTAAAATTAAAATTTGACAACACGGTACTACGTGAAATTAGGCTATAAAGGGGAAACAATTATAACATACATCCACATTACAGCCAGCACGGGAGATAACTATATCGATTTATTCATAGTAAAAAATAGGCGATTACTTATTTTGTTTCTTTTCAAATTGTCACATTGTACTTGCCTCTTTTTCGTGGAAACTTTCTGGCAATTATGAAATCAAATAATGCTATTATTTATTTTTAAGCATCTTGTATTAGTACATTCATGACTTGCTTTATTGTATAATATTGTACTCAATATTATGTTACTTAATTATTGTTAGGTCTAAACACTTATCTGTTTAACTACAAGACAAAAGAGAAGATACAACTTATCATTTTTGACAGGTACATACGTGTACCTTCTAATTGTAAACGCGAAATTGTGGACATTTGATGTCGACGCTCGGGTTATTAAAAAAAAAATAACAGTAATATAATAACTGAATGGGTACCCCAGCATGGAGGTCGTCGCAGGCCTGGTTGTGTTCAGCCCTAAAGTAGACCAACAGCTTGAAGGGGAGATTAACAAGAAAATAAAATCACTTGGGATGCTTGGTGCTGGACACATTCAATGGCTTTGGACATCCCAGCTTCCTCGTTTTGACCCGAGTGTTGGCAACAGCTGTACATGTGTGGTAGCCGAGGTTGGGGTTAAAGGTAGTCGCATATCCTTGACATGACGTAGCCGCTTGAGTTTATGGCTGATTGTGAATTCTTGGCAAGTTTACGTTCAGTAGTTTGCCATTGCTTTCTGAACGACCGGCACTCATACCATGGTATACACATACCAAGGCCAGGCGGTCTGCTGCCAAATATCCCCCAGCTGTGTCTCGGAACCTGGTCTGTGGGATTAGGTGTTGTATCCGTAACACTTTCTCTACAGAGCCGGTCTTCAAACCAGAACTGATAGGTTTAATCTCATCTTATCTCATCTCATCTCATCTCGTCTCATCTCATCTCACCTCAGCTCACCTCTTCTTATCGAGTCTCGTCTCGTCTCATCTCATCTCATCTTATCGAATATCTTCTCATCTCATCTCATCTCATCTTATCGAATCTCATCGAATCGCACCGCATCTCATCTCATATTGTTCCACTTGTACATTGCGGTGTCGAGGTGAAGAATAAACAGCAGGAGAATGTCCGTCCATCATCTCATCTTGTTCCACTTGTACCTTACGGTGTCGAGGTGAAGAATAAACAGCAGGAGAATGTCCGTCCATCATCTCATCTTGTTCCACTTGTACCTTACGGTGTCGAGGTGAAGAATAAACAGCGGGAGAATGTCCGTCCATAATCTCATCTTGTTCCTCTTGTACCTTGCGGTGTCGAGTTGAAGAATAAACAGCGGGAGAATGTCCGTCCATCATCTCATCTTGTTCCTCTTGTACCTTACGGTGTCGAGGTGAAGAATAAACAGCGGGAGAATGTCCGTCCATAATCTCATCTTGTTCCTCTTGTACCTTGCGGTGTCGAGGTGAAGAATAAACAGCGGGAGAATGCCCGTCCATCATCTCATCTTGTTCCTCTTGTGCCTTGCGGTGTCGAGGTGAAGAATAAACAGCGGGAGAATGTCCGTCCATCATCTCATCTTGTTCCACTTGTACATTGCGGTGTCGAGGTGAAGAATAAACAGCGGGAGAATGTCCGTGCATCATCTCATCTTGTTCCTCTTGTACCTAACGGTGTCGAGGTGAAGAATAAACAGCGGGAGAATGTCCGTCCATTATCTCATCTTGTCCCTCTTGTACCTTGCGGTGTCGAGGTGAAGAATAAATAGCGGGAGAATGTCCGTCCATCATCTCATCTTGTTCCTCTTGTACCTTACGGTGTCGAGGTGAAGAATAAACAGCGGGAGAATGGCCGTCCATCATCACACCTTGTTCCTCTTGTACCTTGCGGTGTCGAGGTGAAGAATAAACAGCGGGAGAATGTCCGTCCATCATCTCATCTTGTTCCTCTTGTACCTTGCGGTGTCGAGGTGAAGAATAAACAGCGGGAGAATGTCCGTCCATCATCTCATCTTGTTCCTCTTGTACCTTACGGTGTCCAGGTGAAGAATAAACAGCGGGAGAATGTCCGTCCATCATCTCATCTTGTTCCTCTTGTGCCTTGCGGTGTCGAGGTGAAGAATAAACAGCGGGAGAATGTCCGTCCATCATCTCATCTCATCTCATCGCATCTCATCTCATCTCATCTCATCTCATCTTGTTCATTTTGCACTTTGCGGTGTCGAGGTGAAGTGCAATTAGCGAGATAATGCCCGCTTAAGGGCGTCATGTAATTCTTAATTTGTCTACGAGCAATAGGTTCAGGTAGACGGGGATATTCCGTTATTGAGAGGTGAGAGGTACATTGACCAGTATAACATCTTATGAAATCACCACCAACTTATTTAAGGAGACATAAGACATGATAATGGAGGAAGATGTGACAGCTAATAAAGTGTCACAGTTGAAAACACATTAATAGCAAATTCAGTAGCAGAATTACAAGACCACATGAATAGTATAAATAAGCGAAATGTGTAAGGAACTTAACATGCAAATTAGCATCAGTAAAACAGAGGTAATGACTATAACTTTCAGTACAATTCCTTCAGCACCGATAATCTTGGATTGCTATGGACAAAATTCACTTGTTCACTACTCGGTGTGCCTGACCAGGTCTTAAAGAGTCTTGCACAGAAGTCACGCCGTTTTGAATCTCTCTATTCCACATATACGCTTGCTCAACTGACAGGCAGGCATCACCATACTGGACTGACACTAGCCGATAAATTTCTGTAGGTTTCATCCTTCATTGGACACACAATGGATAACATAACGCTGCTCCTCTTTGGTGCATGTCAAAAATTTGGCTGCCTTCTTTAAACTGTCCTTGAGACCTCACTGTGTTCACCAGTACCTTGACGTCACGTGCTTAAAACTCTTGACATCCTGTACAACATTATTGACAGGTTACACGACAATATCTTGGTTATTGTAATTTCTCTCACACTTTTAAGATTTCCATTTGAAGCCTCCTCCTACGCGAGCACACGTCTACCAGCGAGTCAATGATTGCCCAGCATCTACTGCACGGTGAGGTCAAGAAGAGAAAGGGCAGCAGGTTAGAAAGTTACTAACATGTCGGGTTACATTCTGTGTCTCCAGTCAGACTACTGCTGTAATTACTGCTCTGTCGGATTACAATCTGTGTCTCCAGTCAGACTAATCAGTCAGGCTACAGCTTTACTTACTGCTCTGTCAGATTAGAATCTGTGTCTCCAGTGATGCTACTGCTTTAGTTACTGCTCTGTCGGATTACAATCTGTCTCCAGCCAGGCTACTGCTGTAATTACTGCTCTGTCGGATTATAATATGTGTCTCCAGTCAAGCTAATGCTTTAGTTACTGCTCTGTCAGGTTACAATCCGTGTCTTCATCCCGTGTATTTATTCTTCACGAGAATCTATGTCCTCGAGTGAGCAGAACTTTCGAAAGCTGTTCTCGGCCTATCCCTCCCATAATTTTCCTCTGTCTAACCCGCTGCAGTTTCTCTTCTTGAGCTCACGGTGCAGTGGGTGTCGTGCACTCATTGAATGGCTGGTGGACATGTGTCCATATACTGTGCCGATGAGGTTTTGCATGGTCGCCGACGGCATTTAACAAGGCACATGATGATGATAATTGTTGGTAATTGTTTTTTTGGGGGGAGGGGGGTAGTGGGGGGGGGGGGGGGAACTGAGAAATCCGTATTAAAAAATATTAGTCTCACTGTTCGCTAATATTTTGTTGTCTATGTTTGTTTTCGAAATAATGTGCATTCCACTAAAATAAAGTTTTAAAACACCGTACTACTGGTGATGAGGAAATGAGGGGAAACAACTAAACTCTAAATGCATATTAATGCGGCCCCAACGGGAGATAACAATAACTATTTTTTTCATATAACCAATACTTTTGTTATTATTGTGTGTTTATATTTATATAATTTTAATTGCTATATTTCATCGAAGATGTCCGGCAATTATGGAATCAAACTACGCTTTTATTTGATTTGTACAATCTTATATTAATCCGTACATTACTTTGTTAATTGTATAATATTGTACACAATAGTATTTCACTGATATTATTAGGCCTGTATAATTATCTGCCAAACTGCGTTTGTTGTTCTCGTACGATGGTTATGATTTTTGGCAGGTACACACGTGTGCCTTGTAATTTTAAAAACGAAATTGTAAACATGTTGCGATTGCACCGACAGTGTTATAATAACAATCAATTATAAAATAGCTTATTAATCATCATGTTTGAAAATATACACTATGAGAGAACAGCTGAGAATTGCCGTATTTACAAACACAACGAGAACGCATGCAAATCTGCATCCGATGGACAAGAACCGACGACCTGCAGCTGTCAAGTCAGTTCTGTTGCCTAATGTCTCTAATCGTTTCATTTGTTTCTTCAAGGACTTGTTCTTTGGTTTTTCTGTCTGTCCATGGTGTTCTTTGCATTTTCCTCAGAAACCACATTTCCACAGCCATCATATGTTTTACAGCTTGTCTGCTCATTCTCCACGCTTCACATAAATATACAAGTGCAGGTTCTATGTAGAATTTCAACACTTTTTTCGTGTTACAATTGACATCGTTTTATTGGTTAGTATGTTTGTCAGCTAACAAAAGGCTACCTTCGCCATGTTCTAATCTCGTCAATTCATCTCCCATCAGATGTTATGACTGTTCCGAGATAATTGTACCGATTCACTTGTTTAAGAATACGTCCATTTATTTGTTTATTACATTGTGGTATTTCCGTCGTCACAGTGACGACCATAATCTGTTGTTTCACTGTATTTCACTGTGTGCAACAACGGCATCTACTAAATGTTGCAGATCCTGCTCATTGTCTGCAGTCAAGACTGTATCATCTACATATCTAATATTATTGATGTGTCGTCCCCTAATGATGATTCCTTCCATATCTTCTATATTTCTGAAAATAGTTTCACTGTACAGTGACAAAAGACCTGGAGACATTACACATCCCTATCTCACACCTCTCTTAATAGGCTGATATTGACCTACTTCATTATCAATTCTTATGGCAGCTTGTTGGTTCCAATATATGTGTTTTATGAGTCTAAGGTCTTTCCCATTAATTTGCAGATCTGCAAGCATCTCCATCATGTTGACATGTCTTACTTTATCAAAAGCCTTTGTGTAGGCTTCACGATTTTAAGATGTAAGTCTTTGTTTATTTCTATGTAACGTTCAATTGATGTTCTCAGCATATACACAGCATTTACTGTACCCTTGCCTTCTACAAACCCACATTGTTCTTCTCCTACTTCGGGTTGTATTTTCTTCCTAACTCTTTGCATGATAAGTCTTACCAATCTCTTTGTGATGTGGCTCATTGTACTAATTTTTCGATATTGATTACATTCCAAGGCTCTTGATTTCTTCAGGATTGCAATAAATATAGAATTACGTAATTCATGAGGTATATCTCCAGTGTCATATATTGTGTTCAGCACTCTGGTGAATTGGTCTATTCCATATTCTTCTAGGGCGTTCATCATTTCTGTCGTTTTGATGTTGACTGGACCCGGGGGCTTGCCAGATTCCATGTAGTTAAGAGCATTCTGAACTTCTATCTTCAGAATTGATGGTCCTTCATTATTACTCCGAATATAATACTGTTCTTCTCTTGTATCATCATAAAGGTTTTTCACATAATTTGACCATGTATGTACAATGTCAAATTTTTCTATTATGATTTTTCCATCTTTTATTTGTAGGTGTTATTTTATTAGTAAGCTCCTGAATTCGTTTGTACATTAATTTGGTATTTCACTGTTGTATTGTTTTTCATTTTCTATGCAATTATTTTCAAGCCATGCTTCTTTTGCTTCTTTAAGTAATTTTCTGACTTTTATGTGAATCTCTTCATATTTGTCAAGATTATTTTTGTTGTGTCTTCGTGTTTCCATTAGTCTTAAAATTTCTTCAGTCATCCATTTCATAAATATGAGTATGCATATAGCCAAAACCGAAGTAATGCAAGTTAGCAGATATCCTGGTCCACTAAGTATACAGATAAATAGCACATCTCTGAAACAAGTTAGAGAATTCGAACATCTTGGAAGTATGATCATATCAACTATAACCCATACTAAAACATATACCCATGTCCGCAAAGCGACAGATAATAAACAGCATATTCACACCAACCCTATGCTACCAATCTCAAACTTGGACATTATCCAAATCACACTTTCGCAAAATCAACACATATGAGATGAGATGCCTGAGGAGAGCTGCCAACTTAACAATCCGAGACCGAGTAAGAAATGTTGTTATCAGACAGACAGTGGGATCAACACCTTATGCCACATTTATTGAAAGACAGAAGATCAAATGGTTTGGTCATCTCAGTAGAATGCAACACCATCAACTACCAGCACTGGCCCTACAACAAAGATCATCTGCGACGAGAGCAAGAGGACGCCCGAGAAGACAATAGATTGAAAGACATTATTGACAATAGAAAGACATTGTGCAATCACACGAATGACACTATCCAATGCCACCCATCGGACGCTAGAGTGCCAATTATTACTCCCCACGACGCTTCCCGGCACAAGTGGAAGATGGTGATGATGTAACATCAGCGACTGCCGTAATCCACTTTTCTATCAAAGACGAACATTCACATCATCCGTTTGTGTTTTTTATTTCGAGCCATTAATTGTTTGCTATCATTATGAGGCACATGCACATATGCCTTCTAAAAATATTGTTTTTTAACACTGAAACAGAACCGTCACAAAATTGATAAGTCACAAAATATATTACCCCTTATGTAGACTGACCTTCGTGTGTTGTATTATCTACCAGGTGAGGTCACAAACTGGACATTTAAATTATCGCACTTATCTAACTTTATTTTAGTAGCCGTTAATCAGAATAAAAATATCTTTAGTTAAATACTATGCTATATGTTCTTCAGACTAATTATTTGCAGTAAATTTACTGATTTTACACTCCAAAAGATTATTTGTTCTTGTCTCCCTTATTACTTAAGAATATCGTTTCAATTTATTTCCCTTGGCACAATGAATTCTTATTATGTAGATGTCTACATTCTTACTTAGGAAACATAACACTGATCGAAACGAGTTGCAACAGGAGAAGTAACGGCTGCAGCAGGATGTAACAATAGGAAATAAAAACAGTTAGGTATGTGTAACTTTTGCGAAAAGTGAGATAAACTAAACACTGACACAATGGGATAATGAAATATAAAACAATAAAAATAAATATCCTACAACACAATGACAGACGCTAAAGTTGACATAGAAGTCCATTTGAACACAATGGTAGTTCTGGGGTTAAAAGTCGTTAATATGGTAGCAGACATATTGTATTATATATCAAATTAAAGTTCGTCGTATAAGAAAAACTACTGTGTAAAACCCCATGGCACATCAGGAAGTCGTTTAAGACGATTAATCATCCCATGGCGCTTAATCAGCTAAACCTTTGGTGATCACGTGAGATGGCAACCATGACCGCCAGTGCTTGTTGACGCCACATATGATGATGCCGACTGTGTCTTCACCGCTTCACCACGGAGACTACACGATTACTACTCTTGGGTCAGGTCGGTGGTCCTGACTCGATTATTCCATATCGCCTTGCCATCCAAATATATATCATTCTGCCTTTTCTTGCTTTCTTTCCGTCATGATTCTCAATTCACAGAACCTACACAATATGAAAATGTAATAGTATAACACTAAATCAGGCTAGATATGTCATATTGGATTGTCCAAAACAGGGCCAAGTGTGGTCATGAAACTACCACAAGACACAATTCAGGGCTAGAACAAACGAGAACGGTCTAGGCAGTACGGACATCCATCGGGACTCCTTCTTAGTTTTCACATTCCGACCACCATCACATTTCCATTGCTTCCAGTTTCCCGCCTTACCTTCCTCCCCATTTTTTTACGTACCACTTCCACTCATTTATCTGGGATCTTTACTGAACCTTTACCACCCCTTATCACGTCCCCCATGACCCACAGACTCCCTGGACTGTCTATATAAGAGTATCAAAGTGAAATTGATGTTAGTATCACAGTCTGTTATTCTGAGATAATTAGCAAACACACAAAAAATTATAATTTGTTAACATTTTGATTTTCTCTTCATTGTTTTAATTCTTCTCATCCAGTTCTTATGCCTTAATATTTATATTGCAGGGACATCTCCGTGATTATATGTTGTGTTTTGTGTATGTATTTGTTTGAGGATGAAGCTTGTCGCCGCAACGTCCCGTATTTGTCGTAATTATGGTGTGCAAAGCTGCATTACTTTGTGTTATTTGATATTGTTTAGCAGAGATTATGTAGCGTTTTAAAAGCAGCATCACAATGATAAGATACTAATAGTACACATGTTACCTCCACAATATGGGGTGATGGTTGTTAACACGATGTTTATTGTTGATGTTATTGTTGTTGTTGTTGCTATTGTTGTTGCTATTGTCAGTATTGTTGTTGTTTTGTGTTTCTGTTATTGCTTGTATGCAGGGCGTTGTTATCGTTGTTATTAGTATTGATGTTGTGACTTTTATTATTATTAATATTATTATTATATGCATGCTATTATTGTTAGTATTGTTGCGAATTTTGTTGTTATTGCTGCTGTTGACTTTGCTGATGTCATTGTTATTATTGTTTTTGGTGTTGGTGTTATTGTTGTTGTTATTATTGTTGTTGTCGTCGTCGCATTTGCTATCATCGTCATCATCATATATAACTAGTTTCACACAGTTAACATATAGCACAGACTACAAGATGCCGCAACCATTGTGCTACTCTAGGTGTTGTTCAGACAGACTCACAAAGAGAACTAGCAACTCGCATCAGAAGAGGACATTTCACACTCTTTGGGCATGTCATGAGAAGTGGAAAACTAGGACATGTTGTCACAACGGGAAAGCTGGAGGGGAGGAACGCCAGGGGGAGAACAAAAGAGTAGATGCTGGACAGTTTGACATCATGGCATGGAGGACGTCTGCAACAGAAATGGGCGGTGGTACACTAGACAGAAGGCTGTGGACCTACATGGTCACCATCTGCATATGGCATGGACTACAGGAAGAAGAGGACACATACAAAATATATATTACAATTTAAATGGATGGAACAGTAAACAAATAGGTCTATCCAACAAGATCTCAGAATTGTAAACAAATATTGGTTATTGAGATAAACAATCATAAGAACATGAAATTCAAAACAATGCATTCCCTCAATGAATTTAAACGCACAAGTTACAAACAATATGTTGCACAATTGATTGCCTGGCATATTTCGCAGCATCTCGTCAAGAGACGAGAGGAGATGCGGGGATATATACCAGGCAATAAATGGTGCCACATATTGTTTATGTCTTCTGTGTTTAAAGAAAATTAATTGTTTTGGATATGTATGACACATGACAGCGACAAAGACTTACAATGGAGAGACATTTAATTATACTATCATGGTAGTAAAGTTCTAGACAGGGCTAGCGAAGTGGTTACGCCACCTCTCTTTCGCTCCGAAACTTGTGTGTTCGATTCCGGCGAACGTCATTTGGTTCACGAGTGCGGTTATCCCGGAGAAACTGTGGCGATTGTTCGTAATTTGTGCAACGCTTTCCGCAAGCCGCCATGCGGAAAGATACTGGGCCATATGGGATAAAACCCAGCGCAATGAAGTCGATCCTCTTGACTTTTAACAGATTCAGTTCCAAACAAAACGTAGGTGTCGACTAACAAAAATGGATGGCGGAAAATGATAAGTAGGGAGGTTTTGTCACAGTTATGACATAATGCCGAGATAATGATGAACAGATCAACTAAAGGGTAAGACACCCGTGTGTTTCGTCACCAAATTACTAATTATTCCAATTCCAATTTTCAAAAACAAGTTCCAAATTCGGCCTCGTTCAACCTGCATCTTCAGCTGTGGTTTTTGTTGAGGTCTGTGGTTTTTGTGAGTTCATTCACCCTTAATTCTTGTCTTGTGAGTCCTATCTCGGACTGGTTATGTGGCTTTGTGTCTATAACGTCAGTTGGGGTGGGGGGGGGGGGGTCGTTCGGTGGCTATCCTTTGTGCTCGTCTGCTCTTGTGGTTCTCTTTGTTGGTGCAAGCTTCTGGCTCGTCCGGGTGCAGTCCTTATAAGGACTTTTTATTTGGTATTTTTGTCTCCTTTTTTGTGTAGTTTCTGTATGAGCTTTTCGACGTTTCCATTTTCCTCCTTGCGCCTGTTTTCACTTTCGAGTTTGGGTTTCTGCTGCCTTTCGATTTTTTCCTCCGCGGTCAGCCATGGTTTGATCTCTCCATCTTCTATGTAGTACGAGTAGTCGGCAAAATCAGGTTCATAGCATGTAACTGGGTAGTCTACCGGTCTCCTGAGTTTGGTGGGTTTCTTCTTTTCTCTTTAATCCCAAGACCTTTTGAATTCCTGGCACCTGAGTTCCTCCAATCTTGCATCTGCTAGTAGCTCCTCCAAGGTAAATTCCCGTGGTCTCTCCGTGTCGTCATCAGGGCGCTCATCTCGGCTCTCTTCGGATGTCCAGCGAGACACTGGTTTCCCTTTGTCTGCCTCGGGCGTCGTGGGCTGCTGGCTGTAGCTTGCAATTCAGGCTCGGTCTCTTGGCTTTCATCTTGCGGTTTATCGGTGGTTTCTTGTATGGCTCTAATTATAGAGAAAACCAAGATAATATATATTACATGTTCGGCGACTGAGAGTTATTGCAGCTGAACATCTAAAACGGTGGCTTGTCTTTGCTAGGAATATATACAGCTACAGCGTAAAGTCAAACATCGGCGACTGTCGTACTCCACTTGTGTATCAGAGACGAACATCGATATCATCTGTTTCTTCGCGCCATTGAAGGTCTCTATGACCATATTTGCTATTATTATAAAGCACATGTATATGTGCCTGCCAAAAATATTGATTTACTTAAGCAGTATAATTTGATGGAACAGCTATTGCACTAAATATATATTCTCCCATTGGTAGATAGCTCTTAATTTGTAATATTATCTACCACACGAGGTCACATACTGGACGTCTAAGATATTGCAATTACTTAACATTTACTTCAGCAGCTTTTCATCAGAGCGGCAATATGCTTTCTTAAATTTTAGTCTATACGTTCTTCAAACTAGTCCATTTGCATTACACAGTCTTCATTTATACTCCAATAAATTATTGTTCTTGTCTCCCTTGTGGCATAAAACTTTCTTTTAAATTAATTTTCCTTGATACTATACATTTCATATTATAATGATTTCTTCAACATTAGTATCTATGAAACATTACACGGATTGAAACGAGTTGCTATATTCATAGGAAAAGTAACGGATGCAGCAGGATGTAACAAAAGAACATAAAAACAGTTAGGTACGTGTAACACCTGCGAAAAAGTGATATACTAAAAACTGAGTGTACATATCTTACAACAACATCCAAAATGGTGAACATAAATTAACAAAGGAATATATAAAAACATCTACAATAAAAATAACGTGCCCCCAAAAATTATTTAACTAAGTCTAATTTCTCGAATCAATTTACGGTGTTTGTTTCTTGTAGGAGTTGTCATTGGTTTTTCGGTCTCTCTATGGTAATCTTTGCATTTTCCTCAGAAACCAAATTTCCACAGCCATTAGATGTTTTCAACTTGTCTGGTAATTATCCACGCTTCACATCCATACGAAAATACATATTCTATGTAGCACCTAAAAAGTCTTTTTTTCCGTTGCAACTGACATCTTCTTATTGGTCGGTATGTTTTCCGTCTGGGTAAAGGCTACCTTTGAAATGGTGATTCTTGTTCTAATCTCTTAATGGCACCTCCCATCAGATGTTATGACTGTTTCAAGATAGTTGTACCAATTAACCTGTTTAAGAATATTCCATTTACCTGTATATTACATTGCGGTATTTCCTTCTTCTCCCATCTAATTCTAGCCATAGTTGTTCACTATTTGCGACACCTGCATCTACTAAATGCTGCAGATCCTTATAGTGGTCTCAAAGGAACACTGTATCATCCGCATATCTAATGCTATTGATGTTGCGTCCCTTAATGGTTATTCCTCTCATATCAAATGTTATTGATGTTACGTCCATCAATAATGTTTCCTCTCATATAGTGTGCACGGGAGACGAAGCACAAAGTAGATGGATTCAAGATGTGATAGGTAGTTTACACATGACAGCAAAAGAGGCTTACAATGGAGAGACATTTAAATATATTTTACGGGAGAAAGTTCTAGACATGACAAGCGAAGTGGTTAAGCCACCTGCTTCGCGTTTCGAAGGTTGTGGATTCGATTCCATCGTACACAGTAACCCGGGGACGTGTCGCCGGAGTACTTGGCTATAAGGGATAAAACCCAATGAATTCAATCCCCTTGACTTTCTGCAGATTCAGTTCCAAAACCAAGTAGGTTTGGACCTCACAAATATGGATGACGGAAAATGATAAGTAGGGAGGTTTTGTCACAGTTAAGGCTTAATGCCGAGATAGTGATGAGTAGACCAAGTAAGGGGTAAGAAATTAGTGTGTTTTGTATTTGTCATGACCCTGATTTTGTCATGGTATAGTTAAGCCATGACCCAGGTCAGAGATTAAAGGTCATGGCAGTGTTCAGCAATTGAACAACGGAACGTGAAAAATGGATACTTTTCACACAACGTGAAAACGTTGGAAATCACTTCCCTGGTCAACAGGAAGTGGGGTACGGATAGGGCATTTTAGTCGTGGGTTTCGTCGAGTACGGACCACCTGTAGCCAGAGTAATGGCCAACACTGCGCCACTCTTTCAAAGTTTGTGTTAGGAGAATATTATGAAGTGTAGTGTCGAATATCTGAGTGTTATAGTGATGGTGTTCGTCCTAGTTTTTATAGCCCAATACACGTATAAAACTACAACTGGCGTTTGAGTCGACTACTGTTTGAGTTCACTACTGTTCGAGTTATACCTAGTACTGTTGTGAGTTGGTGAAACATGTGTAGAACATTAATTAATCAACAGCAAAGTTAAGTGCTGAGAAACGACCATGATGCCGACTGAAGAAGAAGAGAAGAATTAGTCATATCCCTTATTGGACGCGAGCAGCAAGAAAGAAGAAGTGTTCACGAAAGTTTGCCATTAAATCGGCCAACCCATAGCCCAGTCGCATCCTAGCAGTAACCACATTCTCGTATTAGAAAGAAAACTAAAGTAAAATATGTTATATTCAGCGACTGATTGTTAGTGCAGCTGAACATCTCAAACGGTGGCATGTCTTTGCTAGGATCAAACATAACTGCGGCGTTAAGGCAAACATCAGTGACAATAGTCTGTTTACTTTTGTCTGCCCAATATTAAATTCCATATCTCAATAACCAACTGAGGGGAAATGATGAGATTTATCGTATAACTGTGACATATTGGGTGTTGGAAGCAGTACCCACTCTGACTTACCCCACAATGAAGTAAAGCTATGAGGATGGGACTGATTTCATTTGGAGGGGATGGGTTCTTGGAAGCCAAAGTGACCCATAATAGCTCTTGAAATCTAGGGGTTTCCCCAGGAATGTTACTTTCCTCCCTCCAAAATCTTCCTTCCCGAAAAGAGAAACTTAGTTAGGCTCGAGAGTCCCCCACCTATGATCATTTCCCTTTTAGGTGAAATGGTCACATGAATTAATAAAATGTAAAGTTCCCTTTTCTGAGTAACCTGGAACCTGGGAGATTACAATAGGACAGAATTTAGCTGTCTATTAGAGTTTACCCAGTCACCTGTAGTTCCAGATACTACCTTTATGTGAAGTAGTTACATTAACTAAACACATAGATAATAATGAAAAGTTTTGTCACACCACAATGGACTGACAGAAAAATGCAGGAACCGTTAATTTTGGTTTATTAATCAAAATAAAAAACCTGTGGAAGTAACCAGTGATGCATTATGACATATATGAAATACATCAAGACATTGAGATAATGTTCATATTCAACATTAGAAATAAGAACTCTCATGTTCAGAGATGACTTCAGTAATTTGGCCACTAAGCCCTCCCATCAGTTAGCCTGCTATTGTTTCTGTAATAAATTCAAGGATTTGTAAAACAAATAGTCTAAACAGTCTCTACACACTGTATGAATCAGAGGAATCCATGACTACTCTCTGTTCCTGAAAGTTATTGATTGTTCTCACAAGTATAAAGTTTCACTGAGTAAAATCAAAGTATAGCAGTGATGAAATGTTGCCAAACTTCTGCCATATGTGTAGGTAATTTGCATTGAGGTATAAAATTGATCCTAATGATCTTAGCACTGTTTCTACACTTCAGATATAGTCAATCACCATATCACTCATGAAACACAGATCCGGTTTGGGCACAGTTCAGTGGGGACTCATTGAATATTCTTGGTCCTGGCCACAGATTCCTGTTGCACCTTTATATTACAGATCTGCTCTAGGTTGACAGCCATTGTACATTATTGGGCAATGTTCTTCAGCTCTGGATCATGACAATCTGCGAACACCGCCATCCTCACCTGACTCAGAAATAAACAAACTCAGGCATAATTTCGTCTGAAGCTTTCCTTCTGAATCAGGATGAGGGACATACAGAGACCCTAACCACATCTGGATGCTTTGCCGGTCGCTCTGCAAGTGCTTGAAATTTAGCGTCTGTCAAAGACTAGAATACATAGGAGGGAAGACCACCCTGAATGAGTGGTCTACCTCAAGTAGATTAGAGGTAACCCAGTGCCCCAACAAGAGGGCAGGGTAGGTGTAGGGAGTAGATAGGGAGGAGAACTATCAACAGTTCTCTCATGAGACACGTAAGTGTCAACCAGAGGGTAAGCACTCTGGTCACGGTGTAATCACCTCAACGTGATAGACACCAAGAACTTGAAATAGAACTCAAGAGTAGGCTTACTACTCTAAGCGTGTGGAATGATGTAGCACGCAAAAGCCGAAGTGCGCATGAAGACCCTCCGCGTGCTGTGTAATCAGGACGCGGAGGATTGTCAGACAGGGGACGGACTTCGTAGCGGACACATCGCTTAGAGTCGATGCGTCCTTCTTTAAGTGAATAGATAGATTTAGCAGTAGGGCTAGGGACGACTAGAGATAGGAAATTCTGTGTATTCATGTGTGATTCATTAGAGACAGTTTTGTGCATTTTTGTATTGTAAGAGCCAGTGGCAATAAAATGTGTAATCAATTCCTCTCGTACGACTGACAAATCTTTTTGTGTGGTGCGAGAGAAGTTTATCCCTGAATGCCTGTCGCATCGCTTGATGACAGGCTAGGATAAAAGTGGTGTCAGAAGTGTAGCTTGGACATTTGGTCAAGCTAAAACACTCACCCACGGCTCTAAAATAGCGTTACTGTCAGTTAATCACAGGGTTTAATTTGTGTTAGTGTAAACTAGCGTGTGCAGACTAGAACATGATGCGAACTGTGCCCATCGTGACCGATTACCATTTATTTATACTTATTGAAATGTTTTGTGCTTTATGAACATGTTTCCTTCTGATTTGTAAGTATTATTATTATAATTTTGTATCATTTATTTCTACAATTATATGTTTATCTATGAGTATTTATGAAACATGATTCACGGCGGAGCAATACACTAAGAAATGAGCCGGCGACAATATCGATTTTTCAATCTAAGAATAGCGCTGCGCCTGTGACGTGTCACGGTTGACCCACAGCTGTCCCACGCCATTGGCAATCAGCGACGGATTGTTTACAAATCGCCAGGCCGCTGCTCGCCTGAATCCTTGAATTATATTGAGTATTATTTGTTTATGCAAGCTATTTTTTGAATATATTTAATAATTTGAACATTATTATTTCCTCTATATTTATTTTAAAGCATTTATGTATTTATTTGTGGACATATTCTATTTTCAACCGTCACGATGGCACTACTTTCTTTATGCAAATAGGATTCGGTCTGCACAGCACTGTCATAGATTAAACAGCAGTTAGTTAAGGAAAGCAGAAGATATTAGAACGAAGAGAGGACAGTGACAGTCACTATCAACTATACCACATTGTGTTGTCCGGGGGCATGTAATTGTAAATTTCAAACAAATGTATAAATTCATATGTCGTTTGCAAATGGTTAATTATTGATGCTCTAATAAACCAGATATAACAAGAGCTGTTTAGAGGAGTAACGCAAGGTGTGTGTCGAGGTGCCAAACGATTGTACCTGATTGTTCCGGATGGTTAAGATGAGTATACCCAAATTATTTGTGAATGCAATATGATTAATAATGCAAATCTTTTCCAGGGTATAAACTAACATTATTTTTATACAAAGTCATTTAAAATCTTAACATATCGAATATACCTGAGTAAATAACGAACTGCCTGTCAACTCTAGCTAATTATCTAATACCATGTCAACTTTAGCTGATTGCATACAAGCAGGCAAGGAATTAGGATACACCGGAAAGGAATTAGAGCAATATGCTGATCAAAAAGTTAGGGAAGCAAAAGATGCAGATAGAGATGAACGTGCACGAGAGAGACAACACCAAAAAGAGATGTCACAATTAGCCGAAGAAACTAAACAGAAACAGTTAGAACAAGAGAGACAACACCAAAAAGAGATGGCACAATTAGCTGAAGAAACTAAACAGAAACAGTTAGAACAAGATAAGGAGTCAAAACAGAAGGAATTAGAGATTAAACAAAAAGAATTAGAATTAAAGCAAAAACAATTAGATCAGGAGAGAGAGTTAAAGCAAAGAGAGATAGATGAAATGGCAAGAGTGAAAGAAAAACAAATACAGATTGAATCAGAGACACAGTTAAAGATGAAAGGTATGGAAGTAGATTCACACTTAGAGATCTCCGCTACAAAACTAAGAGTCAGCAAGAAGAGAATAAACTTAATAAATACAAACATATTATTAAGCCATTCTGTAAAGAAGATTCCATATCAGCTTGGACAGAAAATGTCGAATATCAGCTTAAATACCATCAAGTACCAATCGATATGTGGGCCATGATCTACATGAAAAACCTCAGTGGGGAGCCCCTTAAAGTTATTGAATCAATACCAACTGATCTTAGATCTAACTATCAGTACATTCACGATAGGGTAATGGAACATTTTTTACTTGATGCCCCTGGGTATCAAGTCCAATTTTCTAACTTAAAACCAAAACCAAGTGAGACCTTCATCGATTATGTCTCGAATGTCCAAAGCGTACTGAATAGATGGCTTAATGCAGCGAAAATAGGAAAGGACTTTGAAAAACTTAAAAATTTAATAGCCATGGATAAAGTTATATCCACAGTCCCAACTCCTTTCGCTAAGTTCCTTCAGCAGTCAGACATCGAAACAATACAACAATTCGAGAAGAAAGGCTCCGCATATTTTTCCTCGAATAGGGAAGTTTTTAAAACATCAAACATCGACTCTGAAATAGTCTCTTTTGTTAAGGACCAACCTAAAAGTTATCGTAGCAATAAAAAACCATTTCAGAGAGTCGACAAGAAAGATCAAAAATTGCCTAAATGTATGTATTGCCAACTTTTTCATGATACTTACGCTATGTTTGATAAAGCACCGAACTATCCGACACATCTTGAGATGGGCATTAAGAAACAACAAAACAAGAGTAATGCATACAGTCGTGCGGTTAAATGTTTTTTCTGTGCTAGCTACGGGCATTATTTCAGTAAATGCCTAGGCCGTCAAAGAATGAAGGCCAACAGTGCAATGTTAATTGATACATCTTCTGATAGTGGGAGTGAGACTGAGTGCGAGGTCGAGAATGAATGACCTTTTAACCAATCTGAAGATGTTTGTTGTGTAAACGATATTTTAAGCGTTGACAGTTGTGAGCGATGTCACCAATTTCATGCAGACGGAAAATTAGAATGTGGACACACAGTGCCATTCTCCACTGAGAGTGCAAATGCAGCATTAGCCTCCAGAGGCAATTTGGTGTTCCACAATGCACTGGTCAATGAAATACCATGCCAATGTTTGCTTGACAGTGGAAGCACTCTTATCGGTCTTAGAAAGGAATTTATGAATCCAAATGATTATACAGGAGACTCAGTTAAATGCCGAACCTTTTCGGGTAATATCGAAATGTACCCGTTCGCAAGAGCCCGTATAAACACTCCTTTCCTTTCTGGTATCTTTACATGTGCTATTTTAGATAACCCTTGTACTGATTTAATTTTGGGATGCTTACCCCAATTGAAGCATTGCACTAACAAAGAAATAGCTGCATGGGAAAAATTAAATGCAGCAAATGCAACAACCAGAGCAGATACTATTAAACACCAAGACACACTACAGGAGGAAAGACTACTGTTGCTATCACAATCTAGGACGGATGATACCACCAGACAGAAGTTTATAGACCAGCAAAAGGCTGATCCGAGTGTGTCTCCGTATCTAAAACTGTTAAAAGAAAAAGCTAAAGTAACAAAAAACGCATCATGGTTCTTTAGACTTAATAATGGGATTCTTACTCGTTATTATACAACCAACAACCATGAGATTCAGCAAACGGTGTTACCTGTACAACACCGCCAAACTGTGCTAAAGATTGCACACGAGTCACCGTTTGCTGGTCACCTTGCATACGACAAAACCAGGGCCAGAATTCAGGCTCATTTTTACTGGCCGGGTTTTTGTAATGACATAAAATTATTCTGTCGGTCATGTAATGTCTGTCAACAACTAGTACGTAAGGGTAAACATCCTACAGCTGAAGTACAACCTTCAACACTGGCCTCTAGACCATTCGAGAGTGTGGCGGTGGATATTGTTGGACCCCTGAACCAGGTGTCCAGCAAAGGAAATCGCTTCGTCTTAACGCTAGTAGACCTATGTTCAAGGTGGGTTGAGGCGGTAGCTGTAAAATACATCACCTCCAAAGATATTGCCAATGTATTTTACGTTTGTTCTCACGATTCGGATTTCCACGTACCATCTTATCCGACCGTGGAACCCAATTCATATCGGCTGCAACGCAAGCCCTTACAAAAATGTTAGGAATTAAACAGCATTTTACAACAGCTTATCATCCAGCCAGCAATGGAATCGTAGAGAAGATTAACGGAGACCTAAAACATATGCTGGCTAAGGTGACATCAGAAAACCCATCTGAATGGGATACACTGTTGCCAACAGTGCTGTTCGCCTATCGGGAGATTCCCCATTCAAGCACGGGTTTCTCACCTTTTGAGTTAGTATACGGGGCTAACCCACGTGGACCCCTAACAATTTACCATCAGTTAGTAACTAATGCGATTGAAATTCCAACCCCTAAAACACCTTATGAGATAGTAACAGAAACACGCGATAAAATTATGAAATCGTGTATGATAGCCAAGGCAGCTTTGGAGAGGAAGGGTCAAATCTACCGCCAATACGCAAATAGAGGTGCTAGGACTATTAATCTTGAACTAGATCAAGACATACTGCTTTTACTCCCAGACAAACGTAATTTATTATTGACCTCATGGCAAGGGCCATTCAAAGTGGTACGAAAAATGTCAGATGTCGATTATGAAATATCGATAAACGGACACTTAAAGATATTTCATATCAACATGTTGAAACCCTACTTTTCACGACAAGAGACAGAACTGGAGACAAATGAACATAATGCACCCACACCTATTGATGAGACGACAGACATACATAACGTAACTACAGTAGTTAGCGAGACTGGCAAGGACGACGATATGCATACACTTAGTGAGCATACAGAAAACGCACTTAGCACCACCACCGTACTGAACCAGGTAGACGACGACGGGATGGAACTACCTGTCCCAATTGTAGACAAGACTGCGACATTAGATTGTATACGGTTAGAACAGGGACTAACAGAAGAGCAACGACGACAGACATTAGAGTTAGTAACAGAGTATAAGGACATATTTTCCGACATTCCAGGTAGGACGGACAGGATCGAGCACTCCATCCTTCTTTCGGACTCTAAGCCTATCAAATGCAGGCCGTACTCTATCCCACTTAGCTACAGAGAAAGTCTAAATAAGGAAATTCTTAATTTAGAAGCTAGTGGAATCATCCAGAAATCTACATCTGAGTACTCCTTTCCAATCGTCTTGGTGAAGAAAAAGGACTCCACAATTCGTCTCTATGTGGACTATAGAAAACTCAACAATGTCACTAAGATCGACGCAGAACCAATTCCTTCCTGCGAAGATCTTATTCTTGATATGTCCACCTCCAAAATCTTCTCTAAATTAGACCTTACTAAGGGATATTGGCAGGTCCCTATGCAGACTCAATCCATCCATCTTACTGCATTCTCAACACCTTTAGGACTTTACGAGTGGCGGTTTCTTCCTTTCGGACTTCGTAACGCTCCTGCCACTTTCGTACGCCTAATTAGAGATTTACTACATGGAGTGACGAATACGGTGACATATATAGATGATATTTGTGTCCATACAGATTACTGGACAACACACTTACTGAAACTCCGACAGGTCTTCGATAGGCTGCGACTCTTCGGTCTCACTGTCAAACCTAGCAAAGTTGAACTGGGCCTACAAGAAATTGATTTTTGGGTCATGTCATTTCACAAGGACAACTAAAAACTGACAATAGAATTGTTACTAAAATTATGAACCTGACCATGCCTACAACAAAGAAGCAGGTCAGGAGGCTCTTGGGTTTAGTAAATTATTATAGTAAGTTCATACCGAACTTAGCCGAAATCACGAGTGTATTTTCTAATGTTTTGAAAGCATCGGTAAAATTAGATGTCAAAGATGCATTATTAATTTCTGCATTGTCAAAATTGAAACTCCTATTTAGTAATGTACCAATTCTAGCGTTTGCCTAATCCTAGGCTCGTTTATTGTCTTAGGACAGATGCCAGCACGATCTCCATCGCTGGAGTACTAGGCCAGTTTTACGACGGCATCTTCCATCCAATTTGCTACGTGAGCCGCAAGATCACACCTGCTGAGTTCAGATATTCCATATCAGAGTTGGAACCCTAAGTGTCATCTATTCAGTAAGGAAGTTACATCGATTTCTAGCGGGTAATCACTTCGTAGTACAGACCGACAACTCCCCAATCACGGTCATACAAAGTGGGGTGCATCGCAATGACCGCATCTACAGGTGGTCGTTAATCTTACAAAATTATACTTTTAGTATAGAGCATATTAAGGGTAGGGACAACATTCTTGCTGATACCCTTAGTCGACCATCTGAGGTAGAAATACCTGATACTCCACATGAAATGTAGTCTAAGATAATGTAATTTAGTACACTTAAAATATCCTGTGTAAAATATCCTATGTAATACATAGACATCATGATCAGGACTGTGTGCTAATAACAGTGAATCACCATGTGTCCATAGACAGCAGAATAAGAACTTTGCTCCAAGAACAAGTGAATCACCGTGTGTACATAGACAGCTCGTTACTTACTATGCTCCATTTGTGTTCCGGTGAATCACCTGTGTGAATCATGGAAGAACAGTGTCAGAACAATGCGTAAATAACAGACACGAATATACATGTCTACGACACCAACGGACTCTACGAGTGGAAGAATACCCATAAGACACAAGTATGACTATGTAGTCTATGTAATATACCCAGGACAAGTGTGTAACTATGAACTGTGCCAACAAAAGCAATTTCTGAACGTTATGGCAACCACTAACCTGAGGTAGTTAAATACCATGTATATATATTTATTTATTGTGATATGTATTATAACATGTTTTTAATATAGTGATAAATTATAGTTAGATTAGTTACTTTAATATACATTTAGAATAGAATTAGGGAATATGATAGATTTTTTTGTTGTAGTTTAGATAAATCACTAATTTACCCACTTACTTAGGATAGTAACTTTAAATTTAATAATAGCGAATTAAAGACGAGGATAAAAAGTTAAGATAGGAACAGTACCAGTTAGTTCATTTCATTTCACTTTATTTCATTCCATCTTGATGAACACTTTAACAACCTCATCATTTAGGATTAAAAGTAGTTTATACCTTATAGGATTATACATTTGAACATACATCATTTACACCATGTATAGTACAATTATCAATCATATTTTTTTTCATTTACACATTAAAACATTCTCCTTTTTAAATAACCCATTATTTATAATTTTGTTACACTTCACATTACTCATTTCAGAAAGGTACATAACTCATCTCACATCATTCTCATTTTTTAGTTAGTTAGATTACTTCCATTAAATTAGGTTAATTTTGTGCAACAAATTAGAATATATATATATTTATAGAATTAGTATTAGCTGGACCCAAAACATTTCGCGGGCGACGCGATTATTCTAGGTTAACCAATGAACAGAACGGGCTTAGACCACATGATCTGTCCATCATTGGGTGTCACAGCTATTAATACTGTTGACGCCACATTCCTAGCATTCCAATTCTCCCTAGTGCAAACCTTTAGTGAGAAGTGTGTTTTGAAATTGTGATGTGCAGCAGTGAACAAGACGGAGTGCGCAATCATGCGACAGAGCCCCCCTCCAGATCGATCTCTGTGGAGAACTATCGTTTCAGTCGTTCACAGCTGACACGGTTCCTGTTGTGATACCTCTTGTTGGTTTTCCACTTCATCCGAAGTTGATGGTTCATCAGGAACTGGACAACGACTCAAGAAGTCGGCGCCTACGTTCATTTTCCCAGGAACGTATTCGATTTGGAATGAGTATGGTTGCAACAGCAGCGACCATCGCATGAGTCTTGCGTTCAGATTCTGTGACGATGCCAGAAACATCAAGGGTTGGTGATCACATTGCACTGTAAAATGTTTACCATACAGGTATGCCTGAAACTTTTCCACAGCCCAGATTAGACCAAGGCACTCACGCTCAATCACCGAGTAGTTCCGTTCAGAAGCATTCAGTTTCCTGCTTGCATAAGCTACAGGGAATAGCTCTGAGTGATCATCTCCTTTCCTCTGGAATAAGGTGGCCCCTATTCCAATATTACTCGCATCTGTGCGGAGCACGAATGAGCGGTCGAGGTTGGGTAGATGTAGGATCGGTTTGGCTGTTAAAGCTTGTTTGAGAACTGTAAAAGCCTTCTCACAATCAGCTGACCATATGACTTTCTCTGGATTCCCCTTTTTGGTAAGATCCGTTAAGGGTGCAGCCAGTGTGTTGAAGTCTTTGATGTATCTTTGATAGAATCCACATAAGGAGACGAATGATCGAACATCCTTTTTGGTCCTTGGGTGAGGTGCTCTCTGAAGTTTCTCCACATTTCCTTCTTGAGGTGTTATGAAGCCTTGAGATACCTTATGGCCTAGGAAGTCCAATTGTTGAAATCCTATTTGACACTTCTTGGGTCTTGCTGTCAAACCTGTTTCCTTAAGTCGCTTGAACAAGAGATGCAATGTTTCGACATGCTCCTCAAATGTTTCGGTAGCAACTAAAATATCATCCATGAAGTGGCTGATGGCCGGATGATGTAATGGGTCAAGTAATCTTCTCATCATGCGTGTAAATACTCTTGGAGCGTTACTTAATCCAAATGGAAGAACATTGAACTCGTAGTGTCCTCCAGGAGTACTGAAAGCTAACCACGGTCTGACTTCCGGTTTCACAGGAATTTGGTAATATCCCTTACTGAGATCAATCCTGGTGAAGTATTGGGCTGTGTTGAGACTAGTGAACTGCTGATTCTGGTCGGGTAGAGATTCTGCCTGAAATTCCGTAATCGCGTTGAGCTGTCGATAATCGATGCACATTCTGTGTTCACCATTAGGTTTTCTCAACAACACCACACAAGCACTGTATGGAGATTCAGATTGTGATATAATTCCTGATGAGAGCATCTGCTGTAACTCTTCCTGCAAAGTATTTTGCTTGGCATAAGGAACTGGGTACGTCTTGACTCGCACAGGTGTATCATCTGTTAGCTTCATATCAAATTCCACTAAATTAGTAAGACCTGGTTTGTCGGTAAGTATTTCTGCATACATTGCCATAAGATCTAGAATTTGCTTCTGTTGATCTGGAGATAGGTTGGGATTAATATCCACATCCTGAAATGTCTCTTTGGCATGCAGTGTACATTCTGTTCCCATGGTAATTCCTTGTTCTACTTCAGTAGCAACAGCCATAGCCATCAGGTGTGCAGTTTCGGAGGTTGCGGACCTTTCATTTAATTTCTTCAAAAGGTTTATGTGAAACACTTTCAACTTGCCTGTGACAGAAATTTTGTAGTGAGTACGAGATATTTTCTCTGTCACCTCAAATGGTCCTTTCCATCCAATTTGCAACTTGTTCTGACTGGTTGGAAGTAGTAGCAGCACCTTTTCACCCACTGTCAGCTCTCTATCTTTTGCCTTTTTGTTGAAATTGCGAGTCATTCTTCGTCGAGCTTGACGTAGATTCACATTCGCTTGTCTCCAACCATGTTGTAGACGTTTCTTCAACTCAGCAACATAAACAGATGCAATAACAACTGTATCATCTGCATGATCATCAGTCCATGTTCTCAGTAATACTTCCAAGGGTCCCTTGATTGGCCTCCCAAACAACAGTGTTGCGGGCGCAATCCCAGTAGAGTGATGCGGCACTTCCCGGTATGCGAATAATGCAGCAGGAATATAGGTGTCCCAATCCTCTGGTTTTTCATGAGCTAACTTTCTCAGAATACTGATGAGGGTACCGTTCCACCGTTCTACACTCCCGTTCGTTTGAGGCAAATGGGGAGATGAATAGATATGGCGAGCATGAAATAGCCGAAAGACTTCTTCCATGAGTTTACTGCGAAACTGTGATGCATTGTCGGTTAGGATTTTGAGGGGAAATCCAATCCGAGTAAATATCTCAAGTAAGGCTTCAGCAATGTGCTTGGAGTCACTTGATGGCATTGGAATACTTTCTGCCCACATTGAACAGACGTCCAGCAATGTTAATATGTATCGATTCTTCCTCCTCGTCCTGGGGAGTGGTCCGATAATGTCTACGGCAACTCTCTCGAAAGGAGATCCAGTTAGGGGCATCTCACCAAGCGGGACAGGGGGTGTCATATGTCTTGGGGTCACTCTTTGGCATTCAGGGCATGACTTGACATATCTGGTGATGTCCGAATTCATTCCGGGCCAAAAATAGTGCATGGAAATTCTTTGCATAGTAGCATTTATTCCCATATGCCCACTGAAAGATAAGTTGTGCCCATATCCAATAGTTGAGCACGATACGTAGACGGGACAAGTTAATTGAGAATATTCTTGTCCACTTTTACCTGCCTTGCGATATAGAAGTCCACCCTTCATATACATGTCGCCTCTACGTGGAGGTGAATGTGCTTTAGGCAGTTTGTTGAAGCATGGCAACAAGGTGCTGTCAGCACTTTGTGCTTTCTTCAAATCCTCTGATCGAGGGTTGGTCGGAGTCGACGATGCTGGAGTCTTTTCTGTCTGCGAATTAGTCGTCAAAGCAGCGACTATCAAAGGCTGTATAGGTTCTCCTAGAAAGACGTAACGACAACCGAGCAGGACTGGGAACCCGGGATTTTCCATCACCGCTGCCTTGATTGTTCCAGTAACATAACGCGAAGCTATATGTACTCGAGCCACAGGTAGTGACATCTTTGCTGAACTTTTCAAGGGTCCCTGTATAATCACCATTTCCTTAGTCAACTGTTCTGGCTGAACTAAGGATGTTGCTACGACGCAGTCATAATTTAGACCTGTATCATATAAGCAAATGGTGGGGTATCCATTTAGCAAGATGGATTCCACTACCGGAATTTTGGAATGGGTGTCTTCATGAGTTGTCACACTGGACGTTTCACTAGTGCTCACCTTACGTTCCTTCCGGCGAGTCAGACATGCAACTGTGTGAGGGGTAGGAGGTTTCTTCCGACAATCTTTAGTATGATGTCCTACCTTCCTGCAATTTGTACAGTAGTCCTTCCCACTCTTCTTGGCCGCCTGAATATAAGTTAGACTGGTGCTCGCAGATTTCTTCAACTTCTTATTGGGGTTGGTGTGTTCTTTTTCTTTGGTCTTGAGTGATTGGTCTGGGGGAGAAGCTTTGGTCATCCGACTCTTACTTCCCACCTCCTTCTGAGATGTCTCCCATCTCTCTGCCAAAAGAATAATTTCCTCAAGTCTATCAGCTCCATTCTGTGTTAAGAACGCCCGAAGTTCTGATGACATTTTATCCACCATCGTGAGAATGTACTTATTCCTCTTCCTAGTCCGAGGAAGAGGACCAACAAGATCGATGGCAACTCTCTCGAAAGGAGAGTTCATAATGGGCATGTCACCCAAGACTACCGGAGCCGTCCAGTGTTTTGGTGCCACACGCTGACACTCTGGGCACGACTTGACGTACCTACGCACGTCTCCAGTCATCCCTGGCCAGTAGTAATGGCAGGAAATGCGCTGGAGAGTTGCCCCGACACCCATATGTCCACTGAAAGAAATGGTGTGTCCCATATGAAGAAGCTGTTCCCGAAAAGCCTTAGGAACTACCAGCTGTCCATGCTGGCGTTCCTTCACTCCGGCTCTCCGGTACAGTAACCGATTCTTCATATAATTCTGACCCCGTCTTGGTGGGTCAGAACTTTTTGGCAACTGGTTGAAGCAAGGTTGCAAAGTAGCATCCTGGCTTTGAGCAGCTCGTAACTCCCCAGGCAAGGGATTCACGATCAAGGCTGGCCTCTGCTCATCCTCCGATTGAGATCTGGTTTGCATCGCCCCTACGTACATGGGTTCGGTTGGAATCCCTAGAAAGACGTAGCGACAACCCAAGATCATTGGGAAGATAGGATCGAGCAGAACGGCTGCCTGTATAGTGCCGGTAACATATTTTGATTTGATGTCCACCTTCGCAATTGGAAGAGACATCACCACCGCACTCTTTGTCGCCGTTTGAATCTCAATAGATTCCCCGGTTAACTGCTCTGGGCTCACTAAGTGTGATGAAATTACAGCCTCAAACTGCAGACCTGTGTCATAGAGACACTCAACTGGTTGTCCGTTCACAAGTATCGTTTCTACTACTGGTGGTTTCTCTGAATCTTTGTTCTCAAGACCCCTCCCTTCTACCTCCTTGTTAGACCCTTCCCCGGTTTCTACAAGACAGGCAGCATAGTGAGAGTTTTTCTGTTTGCGCCGGCAATCGGCCGTATTGTGTGTGGGAGATTTGCAGTAGGCGCACCACTTTTCACTCCACTTTCTTTTAGGAGATCCAGGTGGACTCTTACCAGAGGGTTTCTTAATTGGAACTTTATCGAAAGGATCCTCCTTCTTGGTGTGAGCTGTTTTAGGGTTCTTCTTCTTTACAGACCATGTGTCTGGTGGTCGGGGATTGGGTTGTGACAGTTCCCCATTATCCCCATGAGCTAGCACATACCTTTCCGCCAATGTGTTGACTATGTCTAACCTTTCTGCCCCATTTTCAAGCAAGAAGGTTTGCAATGGCTTAGGCATCATTCTCTTCATTTGGTCCACGACCACTAATTCTTCTAAACTTTCATAGTCGTTAGCAAATCCAGCCAATGACATCCACTTCAAAAGGTAAGACTTAAGTCTAACGCTGTAGGCTGCGAACATCTCTCCTGGCTCTCTCTTGGACTTTCTGAACTGCTGACGGTATGTATGGGCTGTCATCTGGAACCTTTTCAATAATGCTTTTTCCAGAGCCTCATAGTCATTCTCCATACCAGGTGGCAACCTTGAATAGACCTCGTACGCGGTCCCCCTCAGGCCCTGCGAGAGTTTCAAGTTCCATTTCCCACGTTCCAGTCCCATAGCCAAAGCCATCGACTGGAATTTTTGAAGATACTGGTCGATCTTCTCTTTGTGTTCATCGAACGGGAGCAAAGGGAACTTCATTGCCTGGTATGGACCAGCCACTAGGAGTTGTTGAGTCAGGTAGAACTGTGCCTCCCACTGCACCCTCGCTTTCCTTGGCAGTTTTAGCTCTAAGCTCCAACTCCCTCATGCGGAACTCATGGTCTCTGACGGCCTGTTCTGCTTCCCTTTTCTTAGTTTCGCTCTCAGCTTCCATTTTCTTAGCTTCGCGGTCAGCTTCTATTTTCTTAGCTTCGCGGTCAGCTTCTATTTTCTTAGCTTCACGCTCGATCTCAAATTTCCTAGCTTCGCGCTCAGCCTGTCTGAAGTCTCTTTCAACTTCCTGAACATATTTTTGTAACTCTACACCATCGTAGCCCATCTTTCGACCTTTAGCCTGTACTTCGGCAACATTAAATTTAGCGGATGCCATCTTACATTCAGAGGGTAAGGGAAGAGATAATTGTATATTAAATTTCAATCTCTAGTACACAACTGGTTATTTTACCTGACCACACCACGTCGTATGTCGGTCAGTCTGTGTCAGGAAGAGTATAGACAATAGCCAGGTACGGTAGGCAGAACCTATTGATAGTAGACAAGAATATCTGTCCCCTATCACTATATCAGCCAGACCTCCACCAGGATTTCAAATATCCCGCGACGTGCCCCCAGAAATTGTAACAAGCTACGTGGAGGGTCCCAAGTAACTATGTAACAATATTTCAATATTATTCTATAGCCCTGGCTGGGATAGGTCTTTGCTTGCCAACCCTCCTCCGTTTCCCCCGGACTCACTGTCACTCTCTCTTTCGACCTCAGGACCTATTTCCTGCAGGGTCGTTCTGGCTGACACGCATACAACATGACGTTCTTCAACATATTTGTAATTGTAAATTTAATAACTCAATACATAACAGCACAGAAAAAATATCTGGCGATTAACTCATAAACATCTACACACAATCTAGAGAGAAAACTAGTCCATACAATATCAACACAAATATAAATATCCTAGATCATCGTTTTCCATATTGTCCCATGAATTCACCACCACCTCACAGCAAGTTCCCTGGTCTTTATTTCCCGCGTAGGTTGTTCGAACAACACGGTTCCATCGATCCAGGATTCCAAGTTTCCGTGGCATACACGAATGTAGTGTGTCCAATGATTAGGGAAAGTGCCCTGGGATCACGTGGTACAATTTTGGTGGGGAAATACTCAAGGAGAATAAATAGGATATATGCCCGGGTGTGTCAGTGACTTAGGCGGGATTTAGCCCAGAATGCAAAAATACTCGATCCCAGCTCAACGAAAAGCCTGCCGAGGTGTTCTGAAAGTATTCGTTCGGGCCCGCCGTGGTTCTATCTGGTATAGCCCAACAGCAGCAGGGACTTCCTAGTAAACGTAATGTTCTATGTCGATGCTCTGTCGAAACTTCCGGCTATATTCGCCGTCAAAAGAAGGATCCTGTAAAGTTAAAACAATTTTGAGAGCCTCTGGTGTAAACTTCATATACAGCCGGCATGGAGATTCCAATGGTCTCAGCATGTCGGTTGCCCTACATAAAATACATACAATTACCTAGTATTCAATTATCTTCATACCACACTCCTCTCCACACTCATACCATGCCTTTATTAATATTGGGCACATACCTTCTCAGGCTTACCTCTCACTTGCAAACCTTGCCTTTCTCACTACAAAGCTATTGTGGAGTAGTGTGCGTAATTATGTATGTTTCCTACTCTTAACTAATCATAATAGTGGGTCTGTATGGACCGCAGTGCATCTCCCTCCCCCATCCCTAGCAAGAACAGGAAAGAGGAAACTACCCTGTCCGGCCGCCGCTCTTGTCTGAGCTGTCACCGCAATGTATCGGCCGTGTCTCACATAACCCATACATTCAGATGAGTTCAGGTTCTCTCAGGGAGACAGGGAAGTCCATTTATACTCCCAACATCTTCCTATCGACCAGGAACCACCCGGTCCACCTGCCCCCCCCCCCCCCCCCAATCAGCCGAAAGACGAAAGAGATAGCACAGTGGATCGCCTCTTCTGGCTCAAGAAGATATAACTCAGATGGGTGGAACCGGTCCCCACGGAGCCCTTCCCTCCCCTCGACATGCCATAGCTATAGAATGTTTATATTCAAATGAAAGAGAACACTAAACAGAGGTAAAGCCATAGGAAGAAGGATAACCCAGATTTGTTCCCCCGCCATGCCCAGATCTAGACGCTTAGCCAAATTGGCAAGACTGCCGTTTCACCAATTCGTCTCATTATTTGAGACGACCAAGCTTAATATGCCCATGTCTGGCAGGACCAATTAATCTAAATTACCTTTCATTCCCCAGCAGTAGGATGCGGCACTTTATCTGTAAAATTCTTTAAAACTTCAATACATTGTGCCGACAACAACCGACAAGGTTGACAACGGACATTTCACGCCAACCATTACCCTAGGTCATATTTGGTGCAAGGCGTGCCATTGGGTTTTCCCGAAGAACAGATAGATTACAAAGTATTCGTGTCAAATGCTCGGGTTATGAAAGTAACCCAGAGAATTCCACTCCGAAGGAATTGAGCGGATAGGTATGAGGACATGGGCCACTGGGGTTTCGCTACAAATTGGTCAATCAATATCATCTCTCGGAGTCCTTCAAATGTTTCTTCAAACTTTCCCATCTCTGCCCATTTGTGCAGGTAGGATTTTAATCTTTCAACCCATTGGCCGTAACTTTCCCCAGGCTTCTTCTTAGCTGATCTGAATTTCCTTTTATAGTTATCAGAATCGACTTCGAAGCGAGTTAGTAAAGCTCTTTTGAGAACACCGTAATCCTGTCGTTCCTCAGGACTACGTCTAGAGAAAATTTCAAAAGCAGTAGTTCTCAAGTCCCTGGGATAGTTTCACCGACCATTTAGATTCATCGAGCCCACATGTAGAACACATAAGTTCGAACCTGGAAAGATAGTGATCAATTCCTTCAGCGTTCTCATTATATGGTTCCAAAGGAAATGCCAACGCTCCAGTGTGATGGTAGCTTTCCTCTGTCTGTATATCTGTAGCTTGGCCTGCGTAGTGGAAATGGAGGGGGTGGTAGGAATACCACTCTCCAGTCTCCTCCTCTCCAACTCATTATCCATGCGCCTTATCTCCAACTGATGTTGTCTTTCCCTTTCTCTATTATCCATCTCAGCCTGCAGCTTCCTATCCTCCAACTCTAACGCTATCCGGCTTTCTCTCTCTTTCTGAATTATTTCAGCCTCTCTGTCTTTTTCCTTCTGAATTATTTCAGCCTCTCTGTCTTTTTCCTTCTGGGTTATCTCAGCCTGTAACCGCTCATGTCTATTGAATTCTTCAGAGACGTACTTCGCGAGCTCAGGACCCTTTAACCCACATGATTTGCCAACATCGACATATTGTTTCCGTAGTAAAGCTGTTTCCGCCATGCTAAATTTTAGATCTTTCCCAAATATTTGAAAAAAATACTAAGTGTCGCCTCTGTCTGATTCAGATAGGAAAACCCCTGTATCTGAAACGGTACAAAGCATGCAATGGCGAAATACAAACAACAAATCAACAACGTAATGTTGCAGGAAAATCTAGAGCGAAATCTGGAGTTTTCGACTATTGAGAGAAAAACACCAAACACCCGAAGTCAACCTCACTAGACAATAAAGATTCTGATTTACCCCACTGATCTACACCTGGTAACGTAAGACCTAAAGTGATCTCTAATCAGTGGTTCTGAATCTTGAATTACACAAATTCGACCTAGTGGCCTTGCAAATGCGGTCCTTAAAATTGTAAATAAAGTTCCGCAAAAAATGTAGAGTTCTGTTTCACCTTAAATACCTGAAAGAAAATATTCACATATTTCAAGCAATTGTGGTGTGAACAAAATTAACCCACTATGTGGTACCAACAATAAATGTTGTATGGTTACGAGAAAGCACGAGTTCTACCCCGAGACGAGCCTAACAGTAAATGTGACATATTGGGTGTTGGAAGCAGTACCCACTCTGACTTACCCCACAATGAAGTAAAGCTATGAGGATGGGACTGATTTCATTTGGAGGGGATGGGTTCTTGGAAGCCAAAGTGACCCATAATAGCTCTTGAAATCTAGGTGTTTCCCCAGGAATGTTACTTTCCTCCCTCCAAAATCTTCCTTCCCGAAAAGAGAAACTTAGTTAGCTCGAGAGTCCCCCACCTATGATCATTTTCCCTTTTAGGTGAAATGGTCACAGGAATTAATAAAATGTAAAGTTCCCTTTTCTGAGTAACCTGGAACCTGGGAGATTACAATAGGACAGAATTTAGCTGTCTATTAGAGTTTACCCAGTCACCTGTAGTTCCAGATACTACCTTTATGTGAAGTAGTTACATTAACTAACCACATAGATAATAATGAAAAGTTTTGTCACACCACAATGGACTGACAGAAAAATGCAGGAACAGTTAATTTTGGTTTATTAATCAAAATAAAAGACCTGTGGAAGTAACCAGTGATGCATTATGACATATATGAAATACATCAAGACATTGAGATAATGTTCATATTCAACATTAGAAATAAGAACTCTCATGTTCAGAGATGACTTCAGTAATTTGGCCACTAAGCCCTCCCATCAGTTAGCCTGCTATTGTTTCTGTAATAAATACCCCAGCTGGTACTGGAAGATTTCTCAAGGATTTGTAAAACAAATAGTCTAAACAGTCTCTACACACTGTATGAATCAGAGGAGTCCATGACTACTCTCTGTTCCTGAAAGTTATTGATTGTTCTCACAAGTATAAAGTTTCACTGAGTAAAATCAAAGTATAGCAGTGATGAAATGTTGCCAAACTTCTGCCATATTTGTAGGTAATTTGCATTGAGGTATAAAATTGATCCTAATGATCTTAGCACTGTTTCTACACTTCAGATATAGTCAATCACCATATCACTCATGAAACACAGATCCGGTTTGGGCACAGTTCAGTGGGGACTCATTGAATATTCTTTGTCCTGGCCACAGATTCCTGTTGCACCTTTATATTACAGATCTGCTCTAGGTTGACAGCCATTGTACATTATTGGGCAATGTTCTGCAGCTCTGGATCATGACAATCTGCGAACACCGCCATCCTCACCTGACTCAGAAATAAACAAACTCAGGCATAATTTCGTCTGAAGCTTTCCTTCTGAATCAGGATGAGAGACATACAGAGACCCTAACCACATCTGGATGCTTTGCCGGTCGCTCTGCAAGTGCTTGAAATTTAGCGTCGCTGGACCCAAAACATTTCGCGGGCGACGCGATTATTCTAGGTTAACCAATGAACAGAACGGGCTTAGACCACATGATCTGTCCATCATTGGGTGTCACAGCTATTAATAATGTTGACGCCACATTCCTAGCATTCCAATTCTCCCTAGTGCAAACCTTTAGTGAGAAGTGTGTTTTGAAATTGTGATGTGCAGCAGTGAACAAGACGGAGTGCGCAATCATGCGACTATAACCTTATCAATATGCCCACCCAACAAAAAAATATTTTTTTTCTGGAGATTGTACAGCAAATTTCAATGTTTGTTTATATGCGGTATATAATTTACGGGTCAGAGATTAAGTCCACATTTTAAAATGTATTACACCTTCACCCAGACTCATCCGCCCTTTTTTCAAAATGTTCTCGTGGAAACGTTTTGACACGAACGGCGTGCAGTTAAATGAGAGTGTTCAGAGGTGTCGTCGTAATGTGGGTCCCGTCGTGAAACGTGATTATTTTATGAATCTTACCATTTATCGCAAACATATAAATGTGTGAATATTGTTGAATGGGATTGATTGTGAAATTGTGTACACTTCAACGCATCGCTATGAAGTAGTACACATATTTTTGTCAAGAACTGATCGTAAGAAAATTATTTCATACTGTTACAAATCCCCTTCCCCCATCCAAAATTTAAAAAAAAGAAGAAAGAACAGTGCAAGCATTGGGTGTGAGTAAACGGTTATTTCGTCGATGGGTGCAAGAATCTGGAATGAAACCAACACGCGATAAGCAAACGGTAGGTAGAAAGGCAATTGTAGACAGCTTTGATAATGATGTCATAATGCGAGCTATTATAAAAATGCTGGATGCCAAAGAAACAGTGACTGCAAGAAAACTCAGGGTTTGGTTGAGAAAAACAATAACGTAGAGCTATCCACAACAACTTTGTGGAAAATTATAAGGACATTATTTTCACTTTTAGAAAGTACAAGAGAGGTAGAAATATCCTTTGCGAGCAACCGCATTTAGGAGCCATGAGAAGCAGATACCTACGTGAAATAAGGGAAAAGAGCAAAGAAAATTATGACATAGTGTATTTGGATGAGACGTGGATCAATGTGCACCATACAAGTGAAAAGGAATGACAATCAGTGGATGGAAAGATAAAGCGATGTGTGCCCAGTAGTAAAGAACAGCGTGTGGTCATAGCCTATTCTGGTAGTACTCATAATGGCTTACTACAGAATGCTGGACTCGTATCAAAGCATACAGACAATAGGAATTATCATTATGAGATGAAAGGTAATGTATTTAGAGATTGGCTCGAGAATACAGTACTCCCATTCGTTGACAGATCGTCTTGTCTAATCATGGGCAATGCATGAACAATGTTGTTGCCGAAGAAGACAAAATACCTACGGCATGGAGATCAAAGGAAGCAATAAAGATATGGCTCCGAAGAGAAAATATAATATTTCCAGAAACATATTTAAACCTACAGTTGCTTTTCCTTGTAAAATAGGCGCAAAAAAAAGCAAGCAATATCAAATCTACAAGTTGATAAAAGTGTCGTCCGACACAGATTAAGGTATGGGCAGATCGCAGACCTTAATCCACGTGCACACTTACTGGGATATTTTGCTCCAACTATTCAGACGAATTGCAGGCCCTAAACATTACAGCATTCAGCACACTGTCAATGGCAACAGTTTGTATACCACAGTGATGAATTTTCAATTCCTCAAGCCCTCAGCGGTGACAAACAACTGGTATTGAAAAAAAAAAAAAACACGCATTGAATAACAGAAGAGTAATATTACTGTGGAACGAGACACAGTGTGGCATCCAAGAAACGTGAGAACAAACACGTTGTCAAATGAGGGGACAACACACGAACATAAGAATCAGTCTATAAACTTCAATGAAAAGAGGGCCAACAGCTTGGCCGTTAAGAAGGAAGCCCACTACAGAGACATTGACAACTATTTTCATAGTGCAAAAAAGGGAATAATCATGTTCCGTCTCTGAACGGTAAACAGCAGAGTAGACAATCTTTCGCGAAGACTCAAAGCAGGTCTGTCACCCATGTGTACGTGTGAACAAACTACACAGACAGCTGAACAGATCATTAAAAATTGACACATGATGACTAAATTGCGGTATCATTTCGGGTCACTCCAAACACACATTAACGCACAGCTATTTGGAAGCTTTCACGAACTCAATATAAGAAGCTAAATGCATCCTAGTAATATGACTCCTTGTGTAAAACAAAAGTTGCTTAAAAATCGACAGGGTCGACTCCATTGCACCGGGTTTGATCCCATTTTGGCTCGGTCGTGGTGAAGTGGTCAAGCCGTCTGACCCGGGCCGAAGGTTGTGTGTTCGATTCCGGGCAGCGTCCTACATTTCACGAATGCATTTTTTGGAGAATCCGAGGGTCGTCGATTGAGCTACGGAGTTCGTGCTTTGTTCGATGCTTTCCGCTCTGCGGAAAGAGACTGAACCATTTGGGATAAAAACCCGATGCAATGCAGTCGACCCTGTCGACATTTAAGCGACTTTTTTTTATTGCACACACTCCCATACGAATCTGGCTACGCCTTGTAATTGTGTCGTTACCAGAAATGACGCATAAGCGATTCAGTTACCAATCATGTCAGTGGAGGCTGGATGTGGTTAACACACATAATTTAGGAGCTATGGGATGTCGTGGGAGACATTGGGATCTCAGTTATGCTGGACTTCAATTCTCTGAAATACTTAGGAGTTTGTAGCCACACATTGTCTATGGGGATAGATGTGAAATGTGTCCGAGTTATGAACATTTTTTGTGTGTGATGATGTTCATGGCAATTTAACTATTTACAATGGAATGGGTTATGAAGATTGTGGATACGCTCTATTACAGAAACATGGACAGATATGTGCGACCTTTAGTGGACAATGTAGACGGAGATGTGCGACCAGAGACCAATATGACAGGTATGTTCGACTACTTTGACGCGTGTCAAAGACTGGAAGACTGAGATGGTAGGAAAAATGTTTACAACATTTTTAATGTGCGTGTGTGTGTGTGTGTGGGGGGGGGGGGGGAAGTGTCATGCGGCGCACATCAACGATAAAGATTTGAAAGAGCTAAAATTACAAGTGCGGCGCGGATAGTGAACGCACACGCGTAAATAATGTAAACGACACGTCATAGAGAGAACAGACGGAGAACAACAGCCATGAAGGAAGGAAGGCACAGAGTTATCACCGGGACAAGATCTTTGTGAAACACACTAAGAAATTGACTTAACATCCAGAGAGACTTAGGAAAGGAAGAATGCAGGAAGAATCAAAGAAGTAATGAAGACTGAAAGCGATTCGGCACGAACATTAAGCAATGTTGATGAAGGAAATGAGATTTGATATACCGATATCTAAGTTGAAGAATCACGGAAGGTCATACAGTAAGCAACACTCCAAGTTTGTGGCGTAAGTAGGTTAAGTAAGAAGATATTCTTTAAATGTGAACTATAGTTATATGGCATAGAGCAACGACATGCTTGAATTTAATCTTGTGCTGATTAATGAGGGACTGGAAAGGAGATACAATGTAATGCGAGATAGAGAGTTCATGTGGAGTTCTCTGCATATTGTATAAAGTACAGTTGTTGCGTCTAGTATTAATACAGACTCGAAATGTGGCATGCTTGTCGGCGTTGTTAATGACCACTTTTACAAGTACTGCTGTTCAGTTCACATTGTTTATTTGAGAAACATAACTCTAGACAATAGGAGCCAAATACTACTAACGACGGATAGTTTAAGTATATATTAAAAGAGGATCACGACTTGGCAAATGTGAAGTAAAAAATGTGGTTTAGAAAACAGAGCACGCAGTTCTATGCAGACGGTTTGGGAGGACTGATAAAACGATGTGATAAATACATCAGTGTTGGTGAAAATTATGTTGAGAAATAAATGGACAATGTATGTATAAAAATAAAGTGGTTTCAAGTTGTTATCATATTTAGTTATTTTTCTACAGCCATTTGTGACTTACCTATTAACTTAATCTCGTACATTAATAGCGATTTTCGAAATTGATGTACAATTCATTGTTAAATGAATTTTTGATTTTTAACCCCCCCCCCCCCCCCCCCCCCCCCCCAAAAAAAAAAAAAAAAAACAACAACACACACACAAACAAAACAACAACAATAAAAAAAAAAAAAAACAGAAAAAAATGACCGCACTGTTGTACTGACAATGACTGCCTTTCAAGTTTTAGAATTTTGTTGACGAAGGTTAAGAACGGTAAGAATAATATTGCACGGCTTTTATAATTTATGTCGTTGTGGCCCGTTTAACTACCGAAAATAGTAGATATGGCTAGACACTTCGGTTTAGTGTTGCCGAACTTTACTGGAGATGTTTTTGCCGCGATTTGCGTATTCTTGTTTTTGTGTCTCCGAATTAAGAATATATAGAATACTTGTGACGTTAAATTTCCCCGATTATTTCAAGATCGCATTAAAATAGAAACCGACTACCAAGAATTGTAGTTCCCTCCATTGTCTACGATTGTTTACATCTTGGCTTCTCAAATTGTTCTTCTTATGGAGATAAAGAAACTGTCTAATTAAGACGTAAGTTGACTCTTAAATTTCGTTTTATATAGACGTTGCGAATTGATTTACTATGAATAATTCAATTGAGCATCCATTTTTATGCGTACTGTGAAATTTTCAACTATTTAAGTCGGCTGGGACATCCCAAACAGAAATCATTAAGATCGTATGCTATGATGCCGTAATGTGAAATTTCAATGGTGGGAATATAGCGGTTCTCCGTGTCATAATACAACGATGATCATTTAATATTCTTATGGATTATTCAGAGCGACAAAATGATAATGAATGCACGTTTGCATTCAACACCCATTCTAGTATTTAGGTTTAAATGTTCATCACTCTACGCGGCCGTTACTCCCCCAATGATGATTCCTCTCATATATACTGATATTGATGTTTCATCCCTCAATGATGATTCCTCTTATATCTAATGTTATTGATGTTACGTCCCTCAATGATGAATCCTCTCATAAAGAGTACAAATGATTCGGAAAAGGGCAGACCGCAACCTAGAATGATTCAAGATATGATAGGTAGTTTGCACATGACAGCAACATACTCTTATAATGGATAGATATTAAAAAGACTGTTATTATAGAGTTTTTAGTAAAGTTCTAGACAGGACAAGCGAAGTGGTTATGCCCCCTGCCGCGCGTTCCGAAGGTTGGTGGGTTCGATTTCGGAACATGTCGTTGTGATCACGAGTGCAATTTTCTAAGAGAAACCTTGGAGCCTGTCGCTGGACCCTCTTGACATTTAACAGATTCTGTTCCAATCAGCAAGTCTGGACATAATAGAAATGGATAGCGGAAAATGGTAAGTAGAAAGGTTTTGCCACATATATGTCTTAATGCTGAGACAGTGATGAGCAAATCAAGAGATGCGTTTTGTCACTAAATTCTCATATTAGAAAGACAACTAAGGTAAAATATGTTACATGTTCGGTGACTGAGAGTCATTGCAGCTGAACACCTCAAACGGCTGCTTGTCTTTGAGGGATGAAACATATCTCAAGCATTAAGGCAAAAATCAACGACTGTCGTAATCCACTTGTGTATCAAAGACGGACATCGATATTATCTGTTTCTTCGCATTATAAAAAGTCTCTACGGCCATATTTGATATCATTATGAGGCACATGCACATTTCTCAGACACACATACCACCGTTGTTAAACGAATGTTACAGTAGGTATACTATTGTGAAGATAGACCGCACTTTCTTTGTAATATTATCCATCATATGAGGTCACATGCTGGCCATCTAAGAATCGCAAATACTTAAATATTTTAGTATCTATTGATCATAATGGCAATATATTTCCATATATATTGTGCTATACTTTCATCAACCTAACTAGTTGCACTACACACATAAAACAGCCTTCATTTATACTCCAATAAATTATTTTCTTTGTCTCCCTTGATCCTTGAAAACATCATTTCAATTTATTTCCCTTGAAACTATACATTCTTATTTTGCACATTTCTACATTTTTACATATGAAATTTTACAATGATCGAAAAAAAGTTACATTCATAAGAGAAATAACGGCTGCAGGACGATATAACAATAGGAAACTAAAAACAATTTGGTATGTTAACTCCTGCGAAAAAGTGAGTTATACTAAACACGGACAAAGTGCACATACATAGCTTACAATGAACTCCACAACAGTAAACATATATGTAAACGAAAAATAAATTTGAGAGGGAGTGGGATAATAAACTAAATATGCTACGACACAACGGTAAGCGAAAGTTGGCACTGGGGTCCATTTGTACCCCATGGTAGTTCCAGGGTTAAAAGTTGTTACAATGGCAGCAGACCCTTTGTATTATATATCAAATTAAAGAGCGTTGCAAAAGGATAACTAATGTATATAAGCCAATGGCAGATGCGAAAAGTCGCCTAAAACCATTAATCATCTCATGACACTAAATCAGTTAAACGTCAGATGGCAACCATGACAGCCCACGCTTATTTACACCGAAGATGATGATGCCGACAGTGTCATCACCGCTTCACCACGGAAACTACACGATCACCATTCTTGGGTCAGGTCGGTGTTCTTGACCCGGTTATTCCGTATTGCATAATAATCCAAATATATATCTTTCTGCCATCTCTTGCTTTCTTACCGTCATTATTCTCAATTCTCATAACTTTACACAATATGAAAATGTAATAGTATAACACTAAATCAGACGAAAAAGGTCATCTTGGATTATACAAATTAGGGACAGGTCTGGTCATGACACAAGACACTATTCAGGGCTAGATCAAACGAGAACGGTCTAGCAGTACGGACACCCACATCCTTCTTTGTTTTCACATTCGGACCAACATCACATCGCCATTGCTTCCAGTTCCACTCCTGACTTTCCTCCCACATTTTTTCATGTACAGTTTCTACTCATTTCCTGGGATCTTCACTGAACTGTTACCATCCCCTACCACGGTTCCCATAACCCACAGACTCCCACGTCTGTCTGCATAAGAGTATCAATGTGAAATTTATGTTAGTATCACAACCTAGGATTCTGAGAGAAGTAGAAAATTTTTTTTTTCATTTTTTCTTTTTCTCTTTCTTGTTCTCATGTATTCATTCTTCTCATCCCGTTCTTATGCCTGAATGTAGTCACTGGAGGGTCTTCTTCGTGATAACATGTTGCGTTTTGTGTACGAGTTTGTTTGCTGATGAAGGCTAGTCGCCGCACCGTTCTATACTTTTCGTAATTCTATTCTACTTATTTATCTAGGATCTTCACTGAACCGTTACCATCCTATACCGCGTTCCCTATGACCCATAGACTCCCACGACTCTCTATATAAGAGTATCAAGGTTAAATCCATTGTTAGGTCCCGGTAAATGTCATTGCGAGCGCTAACAAGTCAAGTCGCATTATCCTATCAAGAAGCCTGATACGCGGGAAAATGTCACGTTGAAAGTCCAACAACAAGAAACACGCTGCGGCCAAGAAGTGCAGCGTGGGAGCCGAAAATAAGAAGAACAACGTGAAGAACAAAGAGCCTGATACTACAGCTATTACTGAAGTTACTACGAGGGAGCAGATTGACAGCCCAACAGAATCAAGAACCAAGACAGCAGAGAAAAAGGAGGAGAAAGACACCAGAGTCGGAATCACCGACTCAAAAACAGTCCGATGGGTCGTCAAGCGGATTCCAGTGGAACTGACAGACGAAGAAATCCTGAAGCAGCTACTAGAAGAGAATCTCCACATCCGATTCTTGAAGGCGGAGCGGCTCCTCATCTACTCCAAGATACCTACAACCTTGGCAGTGGTGACGTCGGAGGGCAGCGAGATGCCGACCACAGTATCATTCAACAAAAGAGTGCACCATCCAGAAAGATTCATCCCAAGAATCACGCAATGTTCCAGATGTCAGAAGGCTGGCCACAGCAGAGCTACGTGTCGCAGTAAGACTGAAATATGCCGATACTGCGCCGATCACCACGCCTTCAAGGAGTGTCCGCTGGCCAAGCTGGACACGGACTTCCGAGCACCCAACAACAAAAGAAAGTGCGCCAACTGCCTGGGCAAACATGGAGCAAGATACCTGGGCTTTCCGTACCTGCAAAAACAGAGAGGCGTCTTAAAGATCGCCACCATCACAAAGACACAATTCAAGGAAGCAATGCAGAGGGGCGAGACAGCCACGGGTATAGCACAAGCTGAAAGAGATCAACTTCAAAAGCAGATTGACGAGTTGAAGAAGCAAGTCAAGGCACTGCTGACGTCGACTCCGACCAGCGATAATGAGAAGCTGCTGGCCGACATGAAAGAAATCCAGCTCAACATCAAACAAGAGATTCAGCGCATGGCTGAGATGAAGAAGGAGAACGAAGAAATCCTACAAATGATCAAGACCGAAAGAGAATTGCATAGAGCTGAAATGGAACTCTTTCAAAACAAACCAACAGAAGCCACACAAGACCTCACAGAAAAACCGCAAGAAGAAAACCAAGAGACCGAGCCTGAACCGCAAGCTAAAGCCAGCAGCCCAACCTCAACGCCAAGAGGGAACTACTATACCGTCGGATCTCTGAAGGAGGCACAGAATACCCAGTCAACAAGGAGGAACTGAAGCGCGAGGAATTCAGAAGGCGCTGGGAAGAAAAAGAAATGAAGAAGCCTAAAAAAACTCCGGGGGAAACCGATGGAATACCCAGTATTACACTACGACTGTGAGACCGACTTCGAGTACTATATCGATGACGGTAAAATCGTCCCATGGCTGACCACGGAGGAAGAAAACTTTAAGCAGCAGATACGCAAACGCGACAGTGAAAACAGGCTCAAGGAGGAAAATTAAAACGTCGAAAAGGTCCTACAGAAAATACACAAGAAAGGAGACAAAAAGACCAAATAAAAAGTCCTTATAAGGATTGCACCCAGCCAAGCCAGACGAACCAGGAGCCTGCACGAACAAAGAAAACAAGAGGAAACATGCACAAAGGACAGCCGCCGACCGATCCCCCCAGCTGGAGTGGGATTACGAAAAGTCCTTATAAGGACTGCAGCCAGTCAAGCCAGACGAGCCAGGAGCCTACACAAACAAAGAAAACCATAAGAACAGACGAGCACAAAGGATAGCCGCCGACCGATCCCCCAGCTGACGTCACAGACACAAACGCTACATAACCAGTCCGAGATAGAACTGACAAGACAAGAATTAGGGTGAATAAACCCACAAAAACCACGGACCTCAACAATAACCACAGCTCATGAAGCAGGTTAGACGAGACCGAATTTGGAATGTTTGTTTTTGAATCAACCAACCAACCAACCAATCCATTGTTAGCATCACAGTCTGGGATTCTGAGATAAGTTGCAAAAATGTTTCTTTCAAACCATTCTTATGCCTTAATGTAGTCACTGGAGGGTCTTCTCCGTGATTATATGTTGTGTTTTTGAGTATGTATTTGTTTGAGGATGAATGCTAATCGCCGCAGCGTCATGTACTGATCGTAATTATGTTGTGTAAAGCTGCATTACTTTGTGTTAATTTATATTGTTTATCAGTGAATATGGAGCGTTTTACAAGCTGTATCACAATGATAAGATACTAGTAGTACACATGTTAGCTACACAATATGGGGTAATGGTTGTTGACACGATGTTTATTGTTGTTGCTGTTGTTTCTTTTATTTCTATTATTATTATATTCATGGTGTTATTATTGTTGTTATTATTATTGCAGTTGTTGTGACTGTTATTATTAATAATATTATTATTATAATAAACATGCTATTATTATTGTTATTATTGTTGTTGTTATTGTTATTGTTGTTGCGAATGTTGTTGTTATTGCTGCAGTTGATGTTGCTATAGATGTGAAGCGTGGACAATGAGCATTCAAGCTGAAAAATATCTGATGGCTGTGGACATTTTGTTTCTGGGGAAAATGCAAAGAATACTAAGGACAGGCAGAAAAACCAATGAACAAGGCCTTCAAGAAACAGATGAAGATTGTAAAATGATTAGTCATTAGACGTATACAGTCAAAAATTGTTGGGCATGTTATGAGAAGACATGAATTGGAGAACGTGGTGATAACTGGCAAGATCGAAGGGAAGAAACCAATGGGGAAGACCGAGAAATAAATACCTGGATGGCTTAGATACGTGGCATGGTCGGGACAGGAACACAGAGTTGATCCACGACTCTGGTGATCTAGTGAGATGGCAAAACATGACCGACCACTCTTATCGGCATGGCACATGATGGATGGATGGATGTTGCTGCTGTAATGTTTATTCTGTTTCATGTTGTTATTATATTCCTGTTGTTATTGCTGACCAAAATGAATGAATATTCAATGATTAAAAATATTGATAGTAAAGTTCATGTGTATCTATATAATATAGATCCTCACAAACACGAAGGTTACGATCAAAGTCTTTATCCGTAAACAAGAATACTTCGCTAGAAAATTGAGATATCAGATCCTTATCCTAATTTTCAGACGTTTACAGTGCACACACACACGCACACACACACACACACACACACACACACACACACACACACACACACCCCGCATTAAAAAATGACAATCATTGTTTTGTTTCAAAATCTGCTTCATTTAACTGATTCAGTGCTGAAGGATAACAATATCGTTAAATGTGTCCTCCCATTCGGACAGAAGGAAGATATACTACGTTCATTCAAAACAATGTTTTCCCGTAGTGAATTTGAATAACGAAGACACAAACAATAGATTGCACGATTTATTGCCTGGCATATTTCGCTGCATCTCGTCAGGTACATACTGCAGAAATCACACAACTTACGTGAATTAACTAGATAAATCCTTCAAGTTGAAATATGCACATATTCGCACAGTAATGTCAGTTATCTACCACGGTAATTTTAAGCTGACTAACATGTCTTTCTGTTTGCACAATTCTGGCTTGCGTTGATAGATCATAATTGCTTCTGCAAATTTTAACAAGCGAGTATTTTGTGTGTTAAACAACACGCGAAAGGCAGTGTTTCTGTCCACAACATGGCCACTGTCGACGATGTGCCTACCAATTGAAGACGCCGGGAGCTTCCGGTGTGTCGGCCCCACGAGGCTAGCATCTCCTGTGTGTTGTATCTTGTTGACCCATTGAGGTATGTGTTCTAACACCCGTTTGTTAAGCTGTCTCTCAGTTCTACCAATGTAAACGGCCTGGCATCTACAGGTGAATTGGTAAATACAATTGTTCATTCTACAATACGTTCATTCTGTTAATTGTTTTGTTTCGAGGTATCTTCCCCAATTTCAATTCTCAGTGAACCGGAATTTACATGATAATACTTGTACATTTGAGTGTGCACCATGTTTGGTCAAGACTTACTTTGTGTTTGACACCGAATCAGCGAACAATATATTGTGTATGTGTCTTCTTCTTCCTGTTGTCCATGTCATGTGTCTTCTTCTTCTTGTTGTCCATGTCATGTGTCTTCTTCTTCCTGTTGTCCATGTCATGTGTCTTCTTCTTCCTGTTGTCCATGTCATGTGTCTTCTTATTCTTTCTGTTGTCCATGCCATGTGTCTTCCTCTTCTTCCTGTTGTCCACGCCATGTGTCTTCTTCTTCTTCCTGTTGTCCATGCCATGTGTCTTCTTCCTTTTCCTGTTGTCCATGTCATGTGTCTTCTTCTTCCTGTTGTCCATGACATGTGTCTTCTTATTCTTTCTGTTGTCCATGCCATGTGTCTTCTTCTTCTTCCTGTTGTTCATGTCATGTGTCTTCTTCTTCCTGTTGTCCATGTCATGTGTCTTCTTCTTCCTGTTGTCCATGTCATGTGTCTTCTTATTTCTTCAGTTGTCCATGTCATGTGTCTTCTTCTTCCTGTTGTCCATGACATGTGTCTTCTTCTTCTTCCTGTTGTCCATGTCATGTGTCTTCTTCTTCCTATTGTCCATGCCATGTGTCTTCTTCTTCTTCCTGTTGTCCATGTCATGTGTCTTCTTCTTCCTGTTGTCCATGACATGTGTCTTCTTCTTCTTCCTGTTGTCCATGCCATGTGTCTTCTTCCTCTTCCTGTTGTCCATGTCATGTGTCTTCTTCTTCCTGTTGTCCATGCCATGTGTCTTCTTCTTCTTCCTGTTGTCCATGTCATGTGTCTTCTTCTTCCTGTTGTCCATGCCATATGTCTTCTCCTTCTTCCTGTTGTCCATGTCATGTGTCTTCTTCTTCCTGTTGTCCATGCCATGTGTCTTCTTCTTTCTGTTGTCCATGCCATGTGTCTTCTTCTTCTTCCTGTTGTCCATGTCATGTGGCGTTGGTGACCATGTCTGTCTACAGCCTTCTGTCTAGTATCTATTTCCCCCTGTCCATTTCCTTTACAGACGTTCCTCCATGCCATGATGTCAAACTGTCCAGTATCTACTCTCTTTTTCTCCCCGTGGCTTTCCTCCCCTCCAGCTTTCCCGTTGTGACAACATGCTCTAGTTTTCCACTTCTCATGACACACCCACAAGAATGTGAACTGTCCTCTTATGTGCGAGTTACAAGTTCTCTTTGTGATTATGTCTGAACAACACCTGGAGTAGCACAGTGGTTGGGACATCTTGCTGTCTGTGCTATACATTAACTGTGTGAAGCTTGTTATATGATGATGATGATGATGATGATGATCACGATGATGATGATGATGTTGATGATGATGATGATGATGATGATGATGACGATGATTACAAATTCGACGACGACGAAAATAATAATAATAATAATAATAGTAATAATAATAATAATAATAACGATTATAATAACAACACCAAAAACAACAATAACAACAGTAACAATAACAGCAGAAATAATAACATAACAAAGGCACCAATAACACCAACAATAATAACAAGATAGTAATTCTTCGGGCAGTGTTTTACTAGCACTGGGAAAAACTAGGCATGCCTGTTTTTACAAACATTGTGTTGACGAGACAAACGTCCAGCTAACTAGACTAAAATAATGGGAGGCTTTATTGCCAAACGGGGCCCTGGAACATGTATTCCTAAAATTCATTCCCTAACCCTAACCCAGACCCTAACCTACACCCTAACCCTAACCCTAACCCCATCCCTTAACCCTAATCATACACAACACCACTTGCTTGTCTTCTTTATCTTCTATAGTATGTGTGTATTATACTGGCCCCCCAATGATATGCCAGTTTGTACTGCTCTCTAAGATAGAAGATATAGACGTCACGTGACCAGAACCGTTTGGGAATAAACACTTAGAAAATAATACCGTTGTCTGGGAATGTGCTATCTGTCCAAGCGGCTTTCACATCATTTGTTTAAGAAGGCTGTAGGTAGTTTCTCATCGCAATGTCACAATGATTCCTCTCATATCTGATGTTATTGATGTTACGTTGGGGAAACATTTAAATAGACTGTTATGGGAGTAAAGTTCTAGACAGGACAAGCGAAATCGTTACGCCACCTGCGACACATTCCGGTGGTTATGGGTTTGATTCCGGCGTACGTCGTTTGTTTAAAATATGCAGTTTTCCAGGAGAGACCCAGGGTGAAGTTGCGAAGTTCGTACTTTGTGCGATACGTTCTGCAACCCATCATGTGGACAATTACTGGGCCATATGGGATAAAACCCGGTGTAATTAACTCAATTCTCTTGCGTTTTAACAAATTCAGTTCCAAACAAAATGTAGGTTTGGACACAACAAAAATGGGTGGCGGAAAATGATAAGTAGGAAGGTTTTGTAAAAGGTATAATTTAATGCCGAGACAGTGATGAGAAGACAACGATGGGTAAGAGACTGATGAGTGGTTCTTTTTTAAACCAAATTTTTCGTATTATTAAGGAAATTAAGGTAAACCATGTAATATGTAAAGCGACTGAGAACCATTGCAGCTGAACACCTCAAACAGCGGCTCGTCTTTGCTAGGATTAAATATAACTCCAGCGTTAGGCAAACATTAGCGACTGTCGTAATCCACATGTGTATCAAAGACGAACACAGTTACAATAGATATCATCTGTTTCTTCGCGGCATTAAAGGTCTCGACGATCGTATTTGCTTTAAGGCACATGTGCCCGCCAAAAATATTGTCGCAAAAATATTTTGTTGTGTAACGATTAAACAGATATTGCACTGCATATATTATCCCGTAGGTAGATTGCCTGCATTTGTGATATTATCTACCACATGAGGTCACATACTGGACATCTAAGATATCGCAATTACTTAAATTTATTTTAGAAGTTGTTGATCAGAGAGACTTTTATTAAATATCATGCAATACTTTCTGCAAGCTAATTATTTGCAATAAGCACCCTTCATTTATACGCCAGCAAATTATTGTTTTCTTGTCTCCCTTGTTCGTAAAAAAATGTAATCTAAATGTATTTCCCTTGATACAGTGAATTCATGTTGTACAAATTTCCACATTTTTACCAATAAATCATTACAATGAGTGAAACGAGTTGCAAAAAAAAAAAAAATAAAGTAACGGCTGCTGCAGGATGTAACAATAGTAAATAAAAACAGTTAGGTATGTGTAGCTCCTGCGAAAAGTGAGATATACTAAACTCGGACACAGTGTACATACCTTACAACGAACACCACAATGGTGAACATACTTATGTTTCAAGGAGAAACAAAAAAAGGGGGAGGGGGAATGAAATATAATAATATAAAACATGCAAATAATTATACAACGATACAACGACAGACGCAAATGTTGACACTGGGGTCTGTTTCTTCGCGCCATTAAAAGTTCTCGATGATCATATTTGCTATCATTAAAAGTCACAAGCAATTTTTTTTGGGGGGGGGGGTGGGGGGGTGGGTTTTTGGCGGTTACCCCAGACCAGCTGGTTCCTCCGCCTCCCCTTTTTTTGTGTGCAACCTTAGTCTCACTGTGAGCTATTGCCCACAGTGGTCCACCAGGCCCACATGTAAGGTGTGATGAGTTTTTATTTGATCATCCCGGTCCCCGACCAGACCAGGCGCACTACTGTGTGTGTGTGTGGGGGGGGGGGGGGAGAGAGAGCAGCAAATGCGTCTCGGCCTGTTTGGCTAAGATCCTGAGTGTATTTGCTGGCTTTCAGTAGTACACTTGGTCTGGTCGGAGGCCTGGATGAACCTTCTGGGTCCTTTGGCTAGTATCAGTCACAAGCACATGTGCCTGCCAAAAATATTAATATAAGTTCTTTCGTCATCATCGTCATCTTCCACTTCTGCCGTCAAGCGTCGGGGGGAGGAATAATTTGCGTTCCAGTGCCCGGTGGGCGGCACTGGATAGTGTCATTCCGTGTGGTTATACAATGTCTCTGATGTCGTCAATCCATTTTCTTCTTAGACGTCCTCGTGGTCTCGTCGCAGATGATCTTTGATGTAAGGCCAGGGATGGTAGTTGCTGATTGTACATTCTAACGACATGGCCAAACCATTTGATCTTCTGTCTTTCAATAAATGTGGCACAAGGTGTTGATCATACAGTCTGTCTGATAGTAGCATTTCTTAATCGGTCTCGGATTGTTAAGTTGGCAGCTCTCCTCAGGCATCTCATTTCGCAGGTGTTGATTTTGCGAAGGTGTAATTTGGATAAAGTCCAGGTTTAAGATTGGTAGCATAGGGTTGGTGTGAATATGCTGTTTATTATCTGTCGTTTTGCGGACATGGGTATGTTTGGATGTTTCAGTAAGGGTGATAGTTGATATGTAAGTGCACTAGCTTTTTGATATCTGATTTCAATTTCTCTGTCCAATCTGCCATCTTCTGTGATCATACTTCCAAGTTATTTGAATTCTTTAACTTGTTTCAGAGTTGTGTTATTTATCTGTATACTTACTGGGCCTGGCGATCTGCTAACTTGCATTACTTCGGTTTTGGCTGTGTTTATGCTCATATTGTATCTGCTGCAGGTTAGTAATATCATTAGTAAGAACTCAGGTTAGTAATATGATTTTGTAGTCTGCCCTCATCGCTGTAAAACAGGCACTGATCGTCTGCAAATAGAAGTTAATTTATTCCCCGTGGATCAGTTGTTTCATCTGGAGTAAAGAGTTCTAAATTTTCTGAATCTGTTCTGTCGAAACTTGCTCCTTTGGAAATTCTGTAAATGTATATTTTGAATAGCAGGGTAGAGAGCACACTACCCTGCCTCTCCCATGTATTGACTGTGATCACTTCTGATATACCTTCTTGTCTTCAAGGATGGTCCATAATTTGTATCTGTCTACTCAATCGAAAGCCTTTTCCTGATCTACAAACACAATATTCTGCTGGTCACTATATTCGATAGTTTTTTCACAAATTTGTCTAAGTGTAAATAATGCATCAGTGCAACTTTTACCTTTCATAGAAGGACTTTGGTTGTAATAATTAAACGGATCGCCCGTGTGTTGCCGGGGCTCATATGGGGGAGCAAAGAATAGTAACACTGTTGCCTACCATGCACGTCGTAAGAGACGACTAAGGAGGCTATGGTTCCGTCGCCCTGCTACTGAGTGAGTGCGTGGCGCGACGCTGTGAGCTGTGAATTTTGCGTGGAATGCTTTTACATCTGTTTGCAGTTATGTACTGCATGTTCAGAACGATGGCGGCCGGCTGTTGCTGGATTGACTTGTTTGCCTTTTGGGTTCACAGTGCATTTCAGGAGACTTCTGGGAGTCGTTGCTGGGGCTACGGAGTTCATGCTATGTGTGACGTTTTCGGTGGGTTCCCCTGCGGGCCGTATGTGATAAAACCCGGGTCAGTGAAGTCTTTCTGGTGACTGCCGTTTCCATGGACAATGAACTGTATATTTCGTGGAGGATTTTGTGTCGGCATTCTGGCGGCGGCATTATGCAAAGTGTACCTGTGCGGGCTGTTGGTTTGCCGACACTCCTGTCTATTCCATTGCTCACAAGGGGCAGTGTGGAGCAATTTTATGATATTCACTGGCACAGGAACGAAGCATAATGGGGACGACCCGTTGCCGTGAAGTTGGAACCGCGACTAACTAACTAACTAACTAATTAAACGGATATTGCCCTACATATATTATCCCGTAGGTAGACTGCCCTGCATTTGTTACCTTATCTACCACATGAGGTCACACACAGGGTATCTAAGATATCGCAATTACTTAAATTTATTTTAGTAGCTATTGATCAGAGTGGTAATATATTTCCTTAAATATCATGCTCTACTTTCTTCAGTCAAACTATTTGCATTAAACAGCCTTCATTTATACACCAGTAAATTACATTTTCTTGTCTTCCTTTTACCTTTAAAATGTAATCTAAATTTATTTCCCTTGTTACTGCGAAATCCAATTAAACAAATTTCTACATTTTTACATGTAAAAAATTACAATGATGAAACGAGTTATATATATTCTGAAGAAAAGTAACGGCTGCTGCAGGATGTAACAATAGGAAATAAAAACAGTCAGGTATGTCTTGCTCCTGCGAAAAAGTGAGATGAAATAAACACGGAAACAGTGTACTTACATTGCAACGATCTCCACAATAATGAACATAATTAGTTTTTAAGGAGAAAGACCAAAGAAAATGTGGGGGGAGGGGGGATATAATACAAACAAATACAAATAATTATACTGCGACACAATAACAGTCGCGAAAGTTAACACTGGGGATTCTCACGATGTTCTTAATGATAACCGAGTGAGATGGTCGTTGTCTAGGTTACAATGCTCCTTGTATGTCAATACGGAGTGTAAGTTGAGCTAGCCATCTGTCTCACCATACAACTCACCCCCGCAAGACACATCCGCCCGTCTGTGAACAAGTTAAGGTGGCGCACATCATCTTTTAATGCAGAATGTACACGGACACACGTAACATATTTCTATATACAGAAAACAATATAATCCACAGAATATATATATATATATATATATATATATATATATATATATATATATATATATATATATATATATATATATATATATATATATATATATATATATCCTCCTCACAACTTAACCAGTACACATCACTGCCTTCTCAAGGCCTTATTAATCTCCAATTTACAAGACAGTTATCCAGCTACTATCCACGGCTGGACCTCACACAATACAACCCACACACTGGGTCTAGGCCTCCACTAACTGTTCAACCCACTCTGGGTTTAGGCCTCCATACAAAACTGGGAGAACAACACAACACAGGACGGAGCTCTCCAACTAACTCCGCTCCTATCCTTAGACCACCGATAAGCTCGGAGTCCAAACATCAACTGTCCTTCAAGTCTCCTGACTTCACACAAAACTAAACTGTCTCTCACCCCCATCCACCCTGGGGGATCTGCATTCACCCTCACCAATATTTCTCAGGGCTGGTTGTTTTTCTCGTAGCCCCGCTACAAGATCACTCACCTCAATGTCAATGACCCAGGCAATGACCCCGTCCTCAAAAGAAAACATCGTTTTCAAATGTTCGGAGACTAATACTTATCCAATATGTGATCCAGACATATTGCCTGGGTAGCCCTAAGTATGACTCCATCTTACTTTAGGTACCACCCTAAATAATATATCGAATAATCATAGTAAACTTCCATATTCCCCACACATCAATACAACCAACTTTCCATCTTGTGTACCAATGCATGAGCTAAAACATTGCATAATAATCAACATGTCATAGAAAAACATTACATTTATGTAGCCGCAGGTCTATTACTAACTTCAAGAACACAAAACTATCAGGTGGTTCTTTTCTTGCATCAAACATCTGCCAATTCCTGTCGATGCTGTGTCTACCTTTCATGTGCCCATTCCTCTTGTTTCCTATATCTTTAAAACATATGTTTGCTAATCCTAACCCTGTTTCGGTGATGTCGTTAACACCCTTTTGAACTCCCTTAACTTTGCTATCTGCATATTGTACCGTTACACTTGAGTCTCTGTTTAGTCTGACCTCTGAAAGTTCACATTCTTTGGGCATGTCATTGTCACTTGTCGTCCCTGGAGGAAAGTGGGCTCGACAAGCACACCTTTAATATCCTTCTAATATTGGAACTATTGAATGACTTTTGTCTACACTCCTCCCTTCTGTCTTCCATACACTATATATATATAGTGGAGAAGCTTGTATATATATATATATATATATATATATATATATATATATATATATATATATATATATATATATATATACTTTATATATATAAAACAGAGTGTAAGTTTGTGGGTATTTATGTATTGGATGCGTTCGATAACGGTACATCCGATTGAGATGAAATTTTCTACACGTCTTCCTTTCATTCCTGTGCAACCGACTATAATAATTTCTTAAAGTAAAATCTTCTACTTATTTAATAACATTTACTTTTCCATTTTCATTACATAATGTCTATATAGCAGGGGGACTTCACTCTAGAAAAGTTATTTCAAGGGGCATAACTTTTAATAACATTTCTATATACTTTATAGTCATATTGTTGGACTTACTTGCATTATTGTTAAACTCTTTGTCTATAGTTATTTTCAGGCATATGAGTTATAATAAATAATGATATAATCTTTAAGGCATTTTCAAAGTTTGCATAAAAATAATGCATAATGCATAACATTGTAACCCATCTTTTTCTACAGTTTTCATTGAATGGTGTGTGGAAGGACATTCTTTTAAGTTACTGTGCGCCAGGATCTGGGCGAAACCACGCCGGGTCAGATAGATAGACAAATAGTCGGGAACGGAAGCTTATTTGACTACTCATATGAATTAAATGACATGCTCCCCACCAGGGACTGGGTGAAGCCGGGCCGGGTCAGACAGACAGATAGACAGACAGACAGATAGTCGGGAACGGGAGAGCTTATATGACTACTTATATGAATTAAATGAGATGCTCCCCACCAGGGACTGGGTGAAGCCGGGCCCGTTCAGACAGACAGATAGACAGACAGACAGATAGTCGGGAACGGGAGAGCTTATATGACTACTTATATGAATTAAATGAGATGCTCCCCACCAGGGACTAGGTGAAGCCTGGCCGGGTCAGCCAGACAGACAGACAAACAAGCAGACAGACAGACTGATAGATAGATAGATCCCCTCCAGGGCCTGGGCGAAGCCTGGCCGGGTCAGCTAGTGTATATATATATATATATATATATATATATATATATATATATATATATATATATATATATATATATATATATATATATATATATATATATATATATCGCAATCCTTCATAACATACACTGACAACAGTTTCCTTCAACAATTAATAACATGTTTATTGTTGAAAACTATGTCAGTTGTATGTATTGAATGTGTATATGTAGTTTGTAGTGTCTGCTATTGTGAATGCAAGATATGACTCAGGAATTCGTATGTGCCGTATACTTTCTCTCCTCATCAATACGGCCAAACCACAGTACAGCAAACATAGAAATGGACAGCTCTCACCCTGGATGATCTCCTCCTGCTTGAGTCTGGACTTAATCCAATTCTTGAAAAAACCAAATGTTCAATGTCTTATCACCAGAAAATAATCCGATTTTGGTAAATCACTGAAATCCATATATTTCCTGTTTTTGGAAGGTAGTATAGTCCACCACTGAATACACACCGCCACTATCCAACATTGTCTATAGTTACTATAAATGTTCTACACCATGTCTATTGTTAATAAAGTTTAATGTTTCGGCACAGTGCACTTGCATGCAGTTTTACGTATCCCTGCTTGCCACAGGTTAACGTCTTTTCCTTTTAAGTGCTCTACTTTTATATTCGTTTGAGTATACAGTGTTCTGTATTTGACGTTAAGTTATCTCTTCTCAATATTAAAACTTGTCTATGTTCTTGTTGGTTCTAGGTAGGTACTTTATTTGCTCAAGTGAAGTAACCTTCATTTCTTCTCTGATTACAATAGTGGGATTGGAACCTGTGGGAGAGATAGGTAATCCGGTGATATGAGTCTGCTTCATACCCATTTCTTATGTGAGTGTCCTTCTCTAGCCATATTGAGAAGCCTCCGAAAGACACTCTGACATAAGATTGATGAGTGCACTAAAGTTTAATCGATTTGATAAACTAAGGAAAGGCTACAAGTCAAGAACAAACGCCTATTTCCCTATGCTATACTATTACGCTAAGGTTAGAGTACCTTATATGGTTTATGTTAATCCAAGAATTGAAATCTCTATCAGCACATAAGCACTTCTATCCCATCGCCTTTAACAAACAAGGGATGGTATTTCTTTTTTATTACAGGACACATAAATCCAGTTTTTCCGTCCAGTTTGGTAGCACACTAAATACAAAACCAATTGTCCACCAATTTATACCGAGTGTCCAAGTCTCCGGGGACTTTTAATGTCACTACATCAACAATCGTATTTGGCCGTATCCTTCACATCAAAAGTCTGTGAAGTCACGTATGCGTTATTGGCGCTCTATGTCGTGTCACCTTCGTCTCGTCCTCCGTTCATCCGCTAGTATCTCCAAGCGTCCGAACTCTTTGATCGCCGTCTTCGTGCGTTTTCCCCGTTCCGATGTATTCGAGTCTCCGTCTTGTCGGCCGATAAGATCTGCAGTCATTGACCCTTTGTTACTCTGTATTTTTCCTCTTTATCCTTCGGTCAATAACCCATACTTTGTCCTCGCTCAAAACTGAAGTATTCGACTGTTAACCCTCCTCATACCTTGTAATTAATCTTACTCGTTTATCAGGGAATCATTAACTCACAGTATCCCGTGACAGTCATGAGAAATCGAAAACTAGGGTATGTTGTCACAACGGGAAATCTTGAGGGAGGAAAGCCAGGGGGAGAACAAGAGAGTAGATGCTGTACAGTTTGTCATCATGGCATGAATGAACGTCTGTAACGGAAATGGGTGGCGGTACACCAGACAGATGGCTGTGGACAGACATGGTCACCAACGGCATAAGGCACGGACTACAGGAAGAAGAAGACACATGCAAAATGTATATTACAATTTAATTAGATGGAACAGTAAATAAACAAATCTATCCAACAAGAACTCAGAATTGTAAAAACAACTGGTCATTAAGATAAACATAAATGAGACAATGACATTCAAAACAACGAATTCCCTAAATGAATTTAAACACAGACGAAACAAACAATATGTTGCACGATTTATTGTCTGGCATTGTTTGCTGCATCTCGTCATATGACGAGAGGAGATGCGGGGACACATACCAGGCAATAAAAGTGTCACATATTGTTTGTGGCGTCTGTGTTTAAAGAAAATTAAATGATTTCGAGATGTATGACACATGACAGCGACAAAGACTTATGATGGAGAGACTTTTAATTAGACTGTTATGGAGTAAAGTTGTATTCAGGACAAGCTAAATGGTTACGCCATGTGACTTTCGCTCCGAAACTTGTTGGTTCGATTCCGGCGAACGTCGTTTGGTTCACGAGTGCAGTTTTCTCGGAGAAACTGTGGGGAGTGTTAGTACTTCTTCTTCTTCTTCTTTCGTTCGATTGAAATATGTCTATAACTGCAGTGCTGTCTTTTGTATGAATTGAACTGTCTATTTCAGTTCACACAGCGGTCCATAGAGTTTATCTTCCACTGTCGTCTCTCTAGGCCAGAAGGTTTGCCTAGATATGTTATATTTTGGGCAGTCTTGGAGTATGTGCTCTGCTGTCTGCGACGCCAATCCACATGTACACATGGCTGTTTCACCAATCTTGAATTTTGTATACATGTGGTTGCGTAATCTATTGTGCCCTGTTCTGAGGCGCAGAATAATGACTTGTTCTGGTCTATCCATAACGTAGTAGTCATCTTGAGCAGGTTTTGGTTGCTTTCTGACTGATGTGATCATTCTTTTCTTTTGGTGGTATGTTACAGGCACATCAGGCTGTTCTTCTTTGGCTCCTTCCTTAGCCAATTGATCAGCTCTGTCGTTCCCGGGTACTCCACAGTGGGATGGTATCCACTGAATGGTGACCTTATGCTGACTGCTAAGTTCAGAAAGTAGTGTCCTTAGTACTGGCAATTTCCCAGACAGGAGCGCCTCGAGTACTGATTTTGCATCTATCAATAGCACCACAGGTTGTGTACCATTGCTGGAATTTAGTAATTTCTCTGTTGCTATCTTGATTGCCTCAATTTCAGCATCGTAGTTATGGCAGTACTTTCATGTCGGTACTCTAGCTGTGTCCCTGGTATTATTTGGGTATTCTATGTACACTCCCGCTCCTCCATTTCGAACAGCATTTTGTGCTGACCCATCTGTGTAGACTCGGATCCAGAGGTCCTGTGGGTATTCTTCATCAAGGAAGCTGAGAGTGGCTGTTCTGCGCTGCACACTGTTCTGATCTTCCTTGTCAAATATTCCTCTCACTTTTGTCTGGATTTGTAATGATAGTCTATGCTCATCTTTCCATGGAGTTCGCTCTGGAATAGTTGTTAGGGGGATACCAACTGTGGGCAGATTGGTGGTTTCTCTGCAGAGTCGTTTGGCCTGGTGGATAAAACTACTTCTTTTCAACCGCCCCATAGCTAGGTTTTCCAATCTGTTCTTCATAGGGTGGCCTGCGAAGCTGAGGAACGTTTCTGCTTGTATTAGCGTTTTCGTATCTCTGCGCTCTCTCAGTGCTTGTGTCCTCCCCATCTTCTCCATTTCCACTATAGGGGTTGATCTCATGCCTCCTGTGGTGACTCTAAGTGGTGACTCTAAGTGCTTGATTTTGCACTTTGTCCAGCTCTTGCTAGTGTGGTTTTTGTTGCCGAACACCATGCAGTTGACCCGTATTCCAGGTGTGGTCGTATGCTCTGTTGATAAACTTTGCTAAGTATTTTCCCACTGGCTCCCCATGTGGTTCCACTTAGCTTCCTCAGGATGGCTATTTTCCTTCTGGCTTTTGCTACTGCTTTGTTGTTGTGCTTTCTCCATGTCAGCCTGCCATCAAATGTTACTCCAAGGTATGTTGGTTCTTTATCTTCTCGTAGGGGTGTTCCATTTATCTGGATTGTTAGTACTTTGTGCAACGCTTTCCGCAACCAGCCATGCGGAAAGATACCGAGGCATATGGGATAAAACCCGTCGCAATGAAGTAGATCCTCGTCCCTTTTAACAGATTCAGTTCCAAACAATAGTAGGTTTGGACCTAACAAACATGGATGGCAGACAATGATAAGTAGGGAGGTTTTTGTCACAGTTATGACCAATAAAAAGATGTCAATCGAAACGAGAAAAAGAGTGTTGAGGGCATAGAGCCTGTTCTTTTGTATGGATGTGAAACTTGGACAATGAGCAGTCAAGCTGAAAAGCACCTGATGGCTGCAGAAATGTGGTTTCTGAGGAAAATGCAAAGAATACCATGGACAGACAGAAAAACCAATGACCAAGTACTACAGGAGACAAATGAACATCGTAAACTGATTAGAGAAATTAGACGTAGACAGTCAACATTTTTTGGACATGTCATGAGAAGAAATGGATTGGAGAACTTAGTGACAACTGGCAAGATCGAGGGGAAAAGACCAAAAGGAAGACCGAGAGGAAAATACCTGGATGGCTTGGCCACATGGCATGGACGAGACAGGAACACTGAGCTGATCCACGACACTGGTGATCGAGTGAAATGGCGAGTCATGACCGCCCACGCTTTTCGGCATGGCACATGATTGATTGATGACTTAATGCCGAGACCGTGATGAACAGATCAACTAAGGGGTAAGACACGCGTGTATTTCGTCACCAAATTCTCTAATTATTCCAATTCCAATTCCAATTTTCTAAACAAAAATTCCAAATTTGGCCTCCTTCAACCTGCCTCTTCAGCTGTGGCTTTTGTTGAGGTCCGTGGGTTTTGTGGGTTCATTCTCCCTAATTCTTGTCTTGTGAATCGTATCTTGGACTGGTTATATTGGTGTGTGTCTATGACGTCGGTTGGGGGGTCGTTCGGTGGCTATCCTTTGTGCTCGTCTGCTCTTGTGGTTCTCTTTGTTGGTGCAGGCTTCTGGCTCGTCCGGGTACAGCCCTTATAAGGACTTTTTATTTGGTCTTTTTCGTCTCCTTTTTGTGTGTTAGTTTCTGTAGGAGCTGTTCGACGTTTCCATTTTCCTCCTTACGCCTGTTTTCACTTTTGAGTTTGAGTTTTGCTGCCTTTCGATTTTTTCCTCCGCAGTTAGCCATGGTTTGATCTCTCCGTCTTCTACGTAGTACGAGTAGTCGGCAAAATCAGGTTCATGGCATGTAACTGGGTAGTCTACCGGTTTCCTGAGTTTCTTGGGTTTCTTCTTGTTTCTTTCATCCCAACACCTCTTGAATTCCTGGCACCTGAGTTCCTCCAATCTTGCATCTGCTAGTAGCACCTCCAAGGTAAATTCCCGTGGTCTCTCCGTGTCGTCATCAGGGCGCTCATCTCGACTCTCTTCGGATGTCCAGCGAGACACTGGTTTCCCTTTGTCTGCCTCGGGCGTCGCGGTTGGGCTGCTGGCTGTAGCTTGCGGTTCAGTCTCGGTCTCTTGGCTTTCATCTTGCGGTTTATCTGTGGTTTCTTGTATGGCTCTAATTATACAGAAAACCAAGACTAATATATGTTACATGTTCGGCGACTGAGAGTTATTGCAGCTGAACACCTCAAACGGCGGCTTGTCTTTGCTAGGATCATATACAACTACATGCGTTAAGTCAAACATCGGCGACTGTCGTACTCCACTTTTGTATCAGAGACCAAGATCGATATCATCTGTTTCTTCGCGCGATTGAAAGTCTCTATGATCATATTTGCTATTATTATAAAGCGCATGTATATGTGCCTGACAAAAATAACTTTTGTTTTAAGGGATGTTATGCGATTGAACAGCTACGCACTAAATATGTATTCTCCCATTGGTAGATAGCTCTTACTTTGTAATATTATCTACCATATGAGGTCACATACTGGGCGTCTATCATATCGCAATTACTTCATATTTACTTTAAAAGCTTTTCATCACAGTCGCAACATACTTTCTTAAATTGTATGCTATACGTTCCTCAAACTATCCATTTGCATTACACAGTCTTCATTTATACTCCAATAAATTATTGTTCTTGTCTCCCTTGTGGCATAAAACATTCTTTTAAATTTATTTCCCTTGATTCTATACATCTCATATTATAAAGGTGTCTAAATTAGTATCTATAAAACATTACACGGATTGAAACGAGTTGCTATATTCATAAGAAAAGTAACGGATGCAGCAGGATGTAACAATAGAACATAAAAACAGTTAGGTACGTGTAACACCTGCGAAAAAGTGATATACTAAAAACTGAGTGTACATATCTTACAACAAAATCCAAAATGGTGAACATAAATTTACAAACGAAAATATAAAAACATATATAATAAAAATAACACGTCCCCAAAATTTTTTAACTAAGTCTAATTTCTCGAATCAATTTACGGTTTTTGATTCTTGTAGGAGTTGGTAATTGGTTTTTCGGTCTGTCCATGGCAATCTTTGCATTTTCCTCAGAAACCAAATTTCCACAGTCAATAGATGTTTTCAACTTGTCTAGTAGGCCTAATTATCCACGCTTCACATCCATACAAAAGTACAGATTCTATGTAGCACCTCAACAGTCTTTTTTTCCGTTGCAATTGACATCTTTTTATTGGTTAGTATGTTTTCCATCTGGGTAAAGGCTACCTTTGAAATGATGATTCTTGTTCTAATCTCTTAATGGCACCTCCCATCAGATGTTATGACTGTTTCAAGATAGTTGTACCAATTAACCTGTTTCAGAATATTCCCATTTACCTGTATATTACATTGCGGTACTTCCTTCTTCGTAATGAAGACCATAATATGTGTCTTCATCCACTTTAATTCTAACCATAGTTGTTCATTATGTGCGACAACTGCATCTACTAAATGTTGCAGATCCTGATAGTGGTCTCAAAGGAACACTGTATCATCCGCATGTCTAATGCTATTGATGCTGCGTCCCTTAATGGTTATTCCTCTCATATCAAATGTTATTGATGATACGTCCATCAATAATGTTTCCTCTCATATAGTGTGCACGGGAGACGATGCACAAAGTAGATGGATTCAAGATGTGATAGGTAGTTTACACATGACAGCGAAAGAGGCTTACAATGGAGAGACATTTAAATATATTTTTACGGGAGAAAGTTCTAGACAGGACAAGAGAAGTGATTAAGATACCTGCCTCGCGCTCCGAAGGTTGTGGGTTCGATTCCATCGTACACAGAAACCCCGGGACTTGTCGCCGGAGTTGCATAATTCGTACTTTGTGCGATGCATTCTTCAACCCGCCCTGTGCAAAAGTACTTGGTTATAAGGGATAAAACCCGTTGCAATGAATTCAATCCCCTTGACTTTCTGCAGATTCAGTTCCAAAACAAAGTAGGTTTGGACCTCACAAATGTGGATGACGGAAAATGATAAGTAGGGAGGTTTTGTCACAGTTATGACTTAATGCCGAGACAGTGATGAGCAGACCAAGTAAGGGGTAAGAAACGAGTGTGTTTTGTAACTGTCATGACCCTGATGACGTCATGGCATAGTTAAGCCATGACCCAGGTCAGAGATTAGAGGTCATGGCAGTGTTCAGCAAGTGAACACCGGAACGTGAGACATGGATACTTTTCACACAACGTGAAACCGTTGGAAATCACTTCCCTGGTCAACAGGAAGTGGGGTCCGGATAGGGCATTCTAGTCGTGGGTTTCGTCGAGTACGGACCACGTTCAGATAGAGTAATGGCCAACACTGCGCCACTCTTTTAAAGAGCTAGTTTGTGTTAGGAGAATATTATGAAGTATAGTGTCGAATATCTGAGTGTTATAGTGATGGTGTTCATCCTAGTTTTTGTAGCCCAATACACGTATAAAACTACAACTGGCGTTTGAGTCGACTACTGTTCGAGTTCACTACTGTTCGAGTTATACCTAGTACTGTTGTGAGTTGGTGAAACGTGTGTAGAACATTAATTAATCATCAGCAAAGTTAAGTGCTGAGAAACGACCATGATGCCGACTGGAGAAGAAGAGAAGAATTAATCATATCCCTTATTGGACGCGAGCAGCAAGAAAGAAGAAGTGTTCACGAAAGTTTGCCATTAAATCGGCCAACCCATAGCCCAGTCGCATCCTAGCAGTAACCAAATTCTCGTATTAGAAAGAAAACTAAGGTAAAATATGTTATGTTCGGCGACTGTTTGTTAATGCAGCTGAACACCTCAAACGGTGGCATGTCTTTGCTAGGATCAAACATAACTGCGGCGTTAAGGCAAACATTAGCGACAATAGTCTGTTTACACTGAGGGAAAATGATGAGATTTAGCATATAACCTTATCATTATGTCCACCCAACAAAAAATATTTTTGTTCTGGAGATTGTACAGCAAATTTCAGTGTTTGTTTATATGCGGTATATAATTTACGGGTCAGAGATTAAGTCTACATTTTAAAATGTATTACACCTTCACCCAGACACATCCGCATATTATATGTATGGTGTTGTTATTGTTGTTATTATTATTGCTGTTGTTGTGACTGTTATTATTATTATATACATGATATATTATTATTGTTGTGAATGTTGTTATTTTTGCTGTTGATGTTGCTGTTATTGTTATTGTTATTCTTGATACTGTTATTATTATACTCCCGTTGTTATTATTTGTGTTTCTTGGTATATTATTATTGCTGCATGTATTATTACTGTTGTTATTGTCATTGTTGTTATTGATATTTTTGGTGTTGTTATTATTGTTGTTGTTGTTGTCGTCGTCGTCACATTTGTTATCATTTCATCATCATTGTCGCTTGTTTTCCCGGGAGAGAGTTGGAATCAACAAGCACATCTTCAAACTTATTATCTGTTGGGATTATTGACTGACTTTTATCTACACCCCTCCCTTCTGTCTTCCCTTCCATATATCTATTTCTTTCACTCTCTCTGTTATTCTCTCAACACATACTCAGACAACAGTTCCTTTCAACAATAAATAAAAGATTTATTAAGAAAAACTATGTCTGGTGTATGTATGGACTGTGTATATGGAGTTGGTATTGTATGCTAGTGTGAATGCAAGATAGGACGGTTGATTTCGTATGTGCATTAGTTCTTCTCGTCTTTTCTGTCAGCCAAACCACAGGACTGCACACACAGAAATGGAGTGATCTCACCATGAATGATCTCCTCCTGTTTGAGTCGGGAATTAATCAAATTCTTGAAGAAAACAACTGTTCAATGTCTTATCACCAGAAAATAATCCGATTTGGTAAGTCACTGAAGTTCATATATTTCCCGGTTCGGACGGTATTATAATCCACCTCTGAATACACACCGCCACTATCCAACATTGTCTAGAGTTACTATGACTGTTCTACACCATGTCTATGGTTAACATAAGTTTAATGTTTCGGCACAGTGCAATTGCATGCAGTTTTAAGTATCCCTGCTTGCCACAGGTTAACGTCTTTTCCTTTTAAGGGTTTTAGTTGTATATTTGTTTGAGCATACAGTGTTCTGTATTTGCCATTAAGTTATCTTTTCTTCATATTAAAACATGTCTATGTTCTTGTTGTTTCTAAGTAGGTACTTTATTTGCTCAAGTGTAGTAACCTTCATCTCTTCTATGATTTCAATGGGAGATTTGAACCTGTGGAGAAGATAGGCGTCTGCTTAATATAATTTTCTTATGTGATAGTCCTTTTCTAGCCATACTGAAAAGCCTCCGAAAAACATACGGACATACGATTTCTGAGTGCACTAAAGTTTACACGACTAGATAAACGAATGCAATTTCACACATTAATAACACACACCTATATCCCTATGCTACTATTACACTAATATATTAATACCTTATATATGCCTCTATAGAATTAATGTAAATCCCCGAATCGAAATTTATCCGCAGCCAAGCACTCTATCCCATTATAAGGGAGGATATTTCTATTCTTTACAGGACACATAATTCTATCTTTCCGTCCAGTTTGGTATCACACACTAAACATAAACTCCATGTTCAGCTTTTTATATTGTGTGTCCCATCCTTCGTTGATTGTTTGATCTACAATCAAATGAGCCGTACCCGTAACATCAAAAGTTCAGTGAAATCACGTATACGTCCTGGCGCTCCGTTCTCCGCTGTTGCGCTGGTCCTCTGTCCATCGCTAGTTTGCACTTCAAAAGCATTCTCCGTTCATTTTCCCGTCGGCCGAGACTAGCGGGAGTCACTGCCCTCGGCGCGTACCTGTATCCTATTTTTATATTCGTAGGTCAATGATCGTGAACTTCATTCCTCCTCGCAGAATGAAGTACACAATTGTTAACCCTTCTCCTTCCTTGCATTTTAATATGTAAGTTATCAAGGAATCATTAAACTGCAGTTTTTTCTGTGACAATCATCATCATCATCATCATCATCATCATCATCATCATATAACTAGTTTCACACAGTTAATGTATAGCACAGACTGCAAGATGCCCCGACCACTGTGCTACTCTAGATGTTGTTTAGACAGACTCACAAAGAGAACTAGCAACTCGCAATAGAAGAGGACAGTTTACATTCTTTGGGCATGTCATGAGAATTGGAAAACTAGGGCATGTTGTCACAACCAGAAAGTTGAATGGAGGAAAGCCAGGAGGAGAACAAGAGAGTAGATGCTGGACAGTTTGACATCATGGCATGGAGGTACGTCTTAAATGGAAATGGGCGGCGGTACACTAGACAAAAGACTGTGTACATACATGGTCACCAACGGCATACGGCATGGATTATCGGAAGAAGAAGATTCATACAAAATGTATATTTTAATTGAATTGAATGGAACAGTGAACAAACATATCTATCCAAGAAGTACTCAGAATTGTAAAATATTAGCTATTAAGACAAACAATAATATGGACATGAAAGTCAAAATAATGTATTCTCTTAGTGAATTTTAACGCAAAAGCCACAAACAATGAATTGCACTATTGATTGGCAGGTATATTTTGATGCCTCTCGTCAAGTGACGAGACAAGATGCGGGTAAATATGTCAGGCAATAAATCGTGTCACATATTGTTTATGGCTTCTGTGTTTAAAGAAAATGAAAAGTTTTGGAGATGTATAAAAACATGGCAGTCTGCGTGACCAAATGGGAATAAAACGCTTGCGCTCGAACTTCCAGTGCCCTGATGGCGGGGTGTGGGAATCGTTCAGTACACGGACTAGTCGGTCTTCAACATTGACTTCCCGTTCAGAACACAATGGTAACCTGCTGAATGTAAATGTCTATACAGATTCAGCCTGGTGTTGGAGTTCATTCCAACGTCCTGCAAAAGACATACAAAAATAATGATTTTGTTTTTTTTAACATAAAGGACTAAAAAGATAACTATGGAGAACAGTGTACAATCATCATCATCATGTGTCAAGCTGATATGCTTGGGCGCTCATGTTTCGCCATCTCACGCGATCACCAGAGTCGTACATCAGCTCTGTGGTTTTGACTCGACCATACCACGTGCCCAAGCCATCTAGGTATTTACTTCTCTGCCTGTCTCTCCTTTTTTTAACCTCGATCTTGCCAGTTGTCAATACGATCTCGAATTCATTTCTTCTCATAATGTGTCCAAACATTGTGACTGTCTACGTCTAATTTCTCTAAACAGTTTATGGTTTTTCTTTGTTTCTTGTAGGACGTGATCATTGGTTTTCTGCCTGTCCATGGCATTCTTTACATTTTCACCAGAAACCACATTTCCACAGCCATTATATGTTTTTCTTTTACAGCTTGTCTGCTAATTATCCACGCTTCACATCCATACAAAAGAACAGGTTCTATGTAGCTCGTGAACACTATTTCTCGTTACAATCTTTGTATTGTTCAGTATGTTTTCCGTCTGGCAAAAGGCTACCTTCGCCATGGTGATTCTTGTTCTAATCTCGTCAAGGCACCTCCCATTAGATGTTATGACTTCTGAGATAGTTGTACCAACTCACTTGCTTAAGAATTTTCACAATCACCTTTACATTACATTGTGGTACTTCCTTCTTCCTAGTGACGACCATAATTTATGTCTTCGTGCAATTTGATTCTAACCCTGGTTGTTCATTACGTGCAACAACCGCATCTACTAAACGTTGCTAATCCTGCTAATTGTCTCCAATCAACACTGTTTCATCCGCATATCTAATGATATTGGTGATACGTCCCTCCCCCCTCCCCCACAGGTTAGGCACGTGTAATTCCTGCGAAAAAGTGAGATATACTGAACACGGACTCTGGTGATCGAGTGTGATGGCAGAACATGACCGCCCACGTTTACCGTCATGGCACATGATGGATGGATACAACAACAGACGCGAAAATTGACACTGGGGTCCATTTGAACCCCATGGTTGTTCTAGGGATATCAGTTGTTACTATGGTAGCAGATATGTGTATTATATATCAAATTAAAGATCGTTGCATAAGTGGAACTACTGTGTATAAGCCCACGGCAGATGCTGGAAGTCGCTTAAGACGTTTAATCATCTCATGGAATTTAATCAGTTAAACCTTTGGTGATCACTTGAGATGGCAACTATGACCGCCCACGATTGTTAACGTCGAAGATGATGATGCCGACTGTGTCATTACCGCTTCACCACGGAGTCTACACGATCACCATTCTTGGGTCAAGTCGGTGTTCTTGACCCGGTTATTCCATATTACCAAGCCATCCACATATCTATCTTTCTGCCTTCTCTTGCTTTCTTTCCGTCATGATTCTAAATTCACAGAACCTACACAATATGAAAATGTAATAGCGGATGTTTGTAAAGTCTCACTACACTTTGTATTTGGAACAAATGTGAAAAATGAAGTATATGGTGTCATAAAAAATTTGGTAAAACATGCATTAAATTAATTACAATAGTCACCGCTATGATACAACGGTGTTTTGGGGGAAGCAGGAAAGTACCAATGAAGTATTCATTATAACAGTTGTTTGGGGCGCAAAGAATTACTCCAGCAGACGACAGCTATTCGCTGCATACTGCTTCACGGTGAACTATGGAGCACATTTTTGGATGACATCATGTACTTCATACAAAGTGTAGTGAGACTTTACAAACACCTGGTAGTATAACACTAAATCAGACGAGAAAGGCCATCTAGGTTTGGACAACATAGGAGGCATGTCTGGTCATGAAACTACCAGAGGACGAAATTCAGGGCTAGATCAATCGAGAACGGCCTAGCAGTGAGTATGGAACGTTTTACAAGCTGCGTCACAATGATATTACTAGTAGTACTAGTAGATACTAGTAGTACATATGTTGCCGGACTCCGTGGCGAAGGTCTTTACGGACGTGGTTCGTAATCCCGTAAACCCGAGTTCGAAACACAGCTTAGCGCAATTTGGCAGCAGACTACGTTGCGCTGGATATTTTACGAAAATGTATGGGTGCCGGTCGTTTAGACAACAATGGCAAACTACTGAACGTAAAACTTGCCAAGTCATCAACAACAGCTAAAGATGGTTAAGACACGGATGTGTTTTGTCACCAAATTCTTGTATTAGAAAGAATAGTAAGTTAACACATATTACATGTTTGCTTTTATTTTGTCGACTGAGAGTTACTGAAGATGAACACCTCAAACAGCAAAATATATTACGTGGAATTTCAGCACCAAAGATTCACTGTGTGGGCTTCACCAAAAGGTGGTAAAACAGTCCCAGTGGCTAGCAAATCCATTTTCTGAAAAGTCCCAAGCGAGAGCTCGCTAAGTGGATGTCATCTGCAGACTGGCCTTTCCGTATAGGGAGTGGCATGTAGCGAAAGAAATGCCCAATATACGAGTTTAAGGCTAAGCAGCCATGTGCAGGACGTGATGATTCCTTGGGTGAGACCAGCACCAGAACTCTATATGTTGGCTCTGCAATTATGGATGGCTCCTTGGATGGCGGACTTGTACCATGGTCTGCCCCTGCCTTCCCTTGAGGACTGACCGGGATGTCTTCGGCTCTTCTAGCTTGACCAGCTGGGATGTAGGTGACACCACAAAAGTAAGAGTCGAAAGTCCGTCGAAAAACCCAGGAAAATTACCCCGGTCAACAAACGCACGCAGAAGTCGTATTTGTCGGACAAAAGGAACAGCATAGCAGCTCTGCTGTAAACAGGCACAACACAATTACCTCCGAGTCGGAGTCAAACGGTTCTTCGAAAAAAAATCAGGAAGGTTAACCCGGTCAACAAACGCCCGCAGAAGTCGATGTGTCAGCCAAAAGGCTCAATATCACAGCTCCGTTGTATACAGGCACAACACGATCACGTCCGAAAAAAGACTGCGGATGGACGCAGAAGACGATGAACATATGAACATATTTGTCTTTGCTAGTGTCAAATATAACTGCAGCGTTAAGGCAAACATCAGCGACTATCGTAATCCACCTGTGTATCAAAGATGAACATGGATATCGTGTGTTTCTTCGCGCCATTGGGGGTCTCAACGATCATATTTGCTATCATTATGAGGCACGTTAACATGTGCCTGCCAAAAATACTGTCTACAAGCCAATTCGCTATTATATATATATATATATATATATATATATATATATATATATATATATATATATATATATATTGCATATCCTTTACAGGACATCGCTGTCAACACCAGCATCTTTCAGTTGTATGTTGATTATTACGCTCAGTAGTTTGCCATTGCTTTCTGAGCGGCCGGCTCATATACCCCCTAGGGTACCGATGCGATTCGAACCACTGCTGATTCTCACCGTCATCACGTTTACCTACGAGAGTATACGAGATTACGGAGAAAAGTCATAACCTCTAAGCCACGAAGCCGGCATACATATATTACACTACATATATTATCCCGTAGACAAACTGCACTTTTTGTGATATTATCTACCATATGAGGTCACATACTGGAAATCTAAGATATCGCAATTATTTAAATTTATTTTAGTAAGTGTTGATCAGAGTAGTAATATGTGTGTTTATATATTATGCTATTGGTTCATCAAACTAACCATTTGCATTACGTTACCTTCTTTTGTACTCAAATAAATTAATTTTTCTTGTCTCCCTTGTTCATTAAAACCATCGTTTCAATTCATTTCCCTTGGGACTAAGTATTTCATTTATACAGATGTTTACATTTTTACCTCTGAAATATTACAATGATCGAAACGAGTTGCAATATTCATATGAGAAATAACGGCTGCAGCAGGATGTAACAATAGGAAACTAAAAACAGTTAGGTATGTGTAACTCCTGCCAACAAGTGAGATACACTAAACACGGACAGAGTGTACATATATACATTACAACGAACTCCACAATGGTAAGAGGCCGGGGGTATAATAAAATTTAAAAAAAATAATAATAAGTACACTACGACACAAGGACAGACGCGAAAGTTGACACTGGAGGTCTATTTGAACCCCATGGTAGTTCTAGGGTTAAATGTCGTTAATGTGGTATCAGACTTGGTGCATTATATACGTTAACTACCCGTTCAGGAAACAATGGCAAACTACTGAAAGTAAACTTGTATACAAAAACGACCTGAGTTTGGGATTGATCGCAATGTCCTGCAAACGCCACATTTTCTATTTAAACATGAATGTCTAGTAAAGATAACCATGGAGGAAAGTTTACGACCACCATCATCATCATCATCATCATCATCATCATCATCATCATCATCATCATCATCATCATCATCATCATCATCATCATCATCATCATGTGCCTTGCAGACAAGAGTGAGCGGTCATGTTTCGCCACCTCACACGATCAGCAGAGTCGAGAATCAGCTCTGTATTTTTGTCTGGACCATGCCACGTGGCCAAGCCATCCAGGTATTTATTTCTCTGCCTCCCCCTTGTTCTTTGCCACTCAATCTTGTCAGTTGTTACAAAGTTTATTTCTTCTCTTAACGTTGCCAAGATATTGTGACTGTATACGCCTAATTTCTCTAAACAATTTACGGTTTTTGTTTGTTTATTGTTGGACATGATCTTTGGTTTTTCTGTCTGTCCATGGTATTTTTTGCTATTTTCCTCAGAAACCAAATTTCCACAGCCATTAGATGGTTTTCAGCTTGTCTGCTAATTATCCACGCTTCACATCCATAGAAAAGTATAGGATCTATGTTGCACATTAATACTCTTTTTCTCGTTACAATTGACATTTTTTTATCGGTCGGTATGTTTTCCGTCTTGAGAAAGGCCACCTTCGACATGGTGATTATTGTTCGAATCTCGTCAAGGCATCTCCCGTCAGATGGTATGACTGTTCCGAGATAATTGTACCAAATCACTTGTTTCAGAATATTCCCAATTACGTGTATATAACTTTGTGGTATTTCTTTTTTCCTAGTGACGACCATAATATGTGTCTTCATACAATGTAATTGCAACCACAGTTGCTCATTGTGTGCAAAAACCGCATCTATTAAATGTTTCAGAACATGCTAATTGTCTGCAATGAACACTGTGTCATCCACATATAAAATTCTATTGATGTTACCCCCCCCCCCCTCACCCCCAACGGTGACTCCTCTCACATCTAATGTCATTGATGTTACGTCCTCCAATGATCATTCCTCTCATATCTAATGTTAATGATGTAACATCCTTCAATAATGATACCTCTAATATCTGATGTTATTGATGTTACGTCCCTCATTGGTGATTCCTCGAATTTCTATTGTTATTAATTTAACGTCCTCTAATGGTGATTTCTCTCATATCTAATGTTATTGATGTCACGTCGTCCGTTTAAGTACCCCCCCCCCCCCCCGCCTTCCCCCACCCAACCCCATTACGATTCCTTATATATCTAATGCTATTGATATTTATGTTACGTCACCCAATGATGATTCCTCTCAACTGTGTATCAGGAAGGTGGAAATAAGGAAGACCACACCGTAGATGGATTCAAGATGTCATCGGTAGTTTACACATGACAGCGACAGAGGCTTACAATGGAGAGACATTTAAATAGACTATAATGGAGTACGGTTCTAGACAGGACAAGCGAAGTGGTTTACGCCACCTACCTCGCGCTCCGAAGGTTTGAGGGTTCGATTCCTGCGTACTTCGTTATTTTGTTTCACGAGTGCAGTTTTTTTTCCGGACAAATACGGGGGCTTTTCGATGGAAATGCGTAGTTCGTACTTTGTGTGACTCGTTCGGCAAGCCGCCCTTGTGGAAAGATACTGGGTCATATTTGGTTAACATTGTGCAATGAAATCGATCCTAATGACATTTAACAGATTCAGTTCTGAAAAGTAGGTTTGGACCCAACGAAAATGGATGGCGAAACATGAGAAGTAGGGAGGTTTTGTCACACATGTGACTTAATGCAGAGACGGTGATGAACAGACCAAATAAAGGATAAGACTCGGATGTGTTTCGTCACCAAATTTTCAGTATTAGAAAGACAATAAAGGTAACACATGTTACATGTTTTTACGACTGAGTGTTATTGCAGCTGATCACCTTAAACAGCAGCTTGTCTTTGCTAGAATCAATTATAACTTTGATAGGAACAATTATAACGATGAGGCAAACATCAGCGACTGCCGTAATTCACTTGTGTATCAAAAACGAAAATTGATATCATATGTTTGTTCGTGCCATTAAAAGTCGCTACGACCATATTTCCATCATTATGAGGCACATGCACATATGCATGCCAAATATATTAGTTTAATGTGCACATCAAAAAGTACGATTACACGGATATTGACCTAGATATATGTGCCAGGCATACGCGAAGATGACACTGCTTATCTGGTATCCTAAACCTTGAGATCCATGTAGCGGGTATTGGATGGAGAGGAGCTAGCTATTGGGTTGATAACTTCTGGGGAACACTACAGCCTTCTTCCCCCTTTGTTTATTTTTCAATAGGGTCAAAATTCCCTTTGTTTATTTTATCTTTTCCTTAGAGGTTTATTCTGATACCAGAACAAACTTACTATGGACCCAATTTATGTAGTCTCACAGAACATTTGAACATATAGGGTCCAAAAACCTAACATGGAGTGGAGGGAATTCAGCTTAAGATAGAGAATTATAATTATTATTATAACCTAACATATTTATGGGTATGATTCAATCCACTGGGGAAATATGGGTTATGTTTTTCTTAAATGGTGAATGTTTAATGTATTAATGAATAGATATCACGCCTTTTGAACTGGGTGATTATTTTGTAATCAGAATAGCCAAAACCCATTCCCAGTTTGAATGTTATTAACTTTAATAGATATTTCATTTTTCACTCTAAGTGTTCCTTTAAGTGTTCATGTTATTATATGTTACATGCTAATTCACCCTAGATATTAATAATTTATCTGAGAGGAGAGTGGCAGGGAAACTCCCCAAGTTTATTATAATTCAAGGAGATCGTTTCCTTGTTGAACTTGGGGAATTCCTTGGCTCCCCTGGACCCTATTGATATCCTCAAGTAATTCAGCCATTCAAGGCTATTAAACTTATAGTGGGCCAGGATCACATTGGGAAAAGGGAATTCTATTTTCCTCTATCTCTTTCAGATGTCCCAAGATATACGACAGGATTTAACAAAAGTAGTTTGCCGAAAGTGATAAGTAGGGAGGATTTGTCACAGCTATGACTGAATGCTGAGACAGTGATGAGCAGGCGGAGTAAGGGGTAAGACACGAATGTGTTTTGTCACCAATTTATAGTATTAGAATGAAAACTAAGGTAAAGTATGTTACATGTTCTACGACTGGGTGTCATTGCAGCTGAGCACCTCAAACGGCGGCTTGTCTTTGCCAGGATCAAATATAACTCCAGCGTTAAAGCAAACATCAGAGACTGTCGTTTTTTTTTACTTGTGTATCAAAGACGAACATCGATAGGCCCTATCATCTGTTTCTTTATTCCGCTAACAGTCTCTATGACCACAATTGCTATCATTATGAGGCACATATGCCGGCTGCCTGGCCGAGGGGTTAGCAGCTTTCTTCGTTAATCCCAAATACTCTCGTGGTCAACGTGAGCGGACGAGAATTAGAAGTGGTTCGAGTCACGCCAGTGACTTATTAGAGTATGCAGCCGGTCGCTCAGAAAGTCGTGGCGTGCTGATGAGCGTAATCTAGCCTAGGAATCAACATACAGCTGAAAGATGATGGTGTTGACCGCAATATCCTGAAACAAGATGGAAACACGCTAAAATAAAAAAAAATGAGGCACATATACATGTGCTGCCAAAAATACTAAGAAATTCATAGATATCATCATAACGATTAAACGGATATTGTACTTGATTTATTATCCGTACATAGACTGCACTTTCTTTATAATATTATCTACTACATGAATTCACATGCTGGTATTCTAAGATATCGCAATTTCTTCACGATATTTTAGTAGATGTGATCACATTTGTAATGCATTTAATTAAGTTTCATGCAATACGTTCTTTAGTCTAATTATTTGCTATATACATCCTTCATATATACTTCAATAAACTACTTCTCTTGTCTCCCTTGTTGCTTAAAAATGTCTTTCAATTTATTTCCCTTGATGCTAAGAATTCCTGTTATAGATAGTTCAACATTTTTACATATAAACCAGGGCCGTGCCGTGCTATGATACAGAGAGGCGGCCGCATCAGGCGGCGCCATAAGCGAGCGGCAGAAGCAGTGAAATCAAAATACAATTTGAACTATTCAATAATTAAAAATCTTTACCGGGCAGCATTTCGAAAAGACAAACATAACATTTAAGGGGCGGCATTTCAAAAAATTGCATCATACTGTGAAAATCTACCACACGGCCCTTTATGAATCATTACAATGATTGAAATTAGTTGCAATATTCATAAAAGAAATAACGGCTGTAGCAGGATGTATCAATAGGAAATAAAAACAGTTAGGTACGTGCAACACCTGCGAAAAGATGAGAAATACTAAACACGGAGACAGTGTACATATCTTACAACGAACTCCACAATGATGAACATTCGTTTTTAAAAAGGGGGTTAGGCATGGGGGATAATAAAAAAAATATACTAAAATCAAAAATGCAAATAAGTATATTACGACACATTTCAGTCACGAAAGTTGACATAGGAGTCCAGTTGGACCCCATCGTAGCTCTATGGTAGAGGTTCCCAATGTGGCCAGCCAGCTGTCCGAAAGTGGCACGCAAGGCCTCTTATTTAATATAATATATTTTAATAATTTCTAAATTGCACTCGGAAATTCCCGTCAGCGTGCGATAATTTACTCTGCTCGTGGTTGTTATGCTCAGATATTATCGAATGCGCCTGTTCAGTTCGCAACGAATCGTTATGAAGTTCCCATATCCCAGCCTTGTCGACCAATCAGGGTGCGCAAGGCGCCATGCTGTCGTCTGTTACAACCGGTTAGCAGGGTCGGTAGTATTGTGTTGAAATTAGAAAGTTTCAAATAAAATTGTACCGTTAAAGCCTATAAACATGAGTGTGGAAAATCTAAAATCAAACAATGGTAAAAAGCGAAAATGTGAAGACGTTGCTTGTCGTGAATTCAACGAAGATTGGGGCACTGAAAAATATTGTCTATCTGTTTCTGTCTGAAATAAATGAATTGCCTTCAGAACGGGAATTTCTGCTGAACGATGACTGGCTTAATGACCTGGAATTTTTAGTGGACATCACGTCGCATTTAAACTCTTTGAATGCAGGACCCAGGGAAAACACAAATTATTCACAAATTTGTGCGATGAGATTTCTTCATTTAAAATGCGACTACGACTGTTTATCGGATAGCTGACTGAAGGGACTTTAGAGGCGTTTCCAACTCTGAAGACGTTTGTGGCGGAAAAGAAATGTGACTTGTTGCAGTTGAAAGTAAAATTTTAAAGTCTTCTGGATATGTTTCATCCAAGATTTCAAGAGTTCGCGATAGAGAAGGATAATGTTGCTCTTTCATAAATCTGTCCGTATTTCCTGATGTCAAGCTTTGTCAAATACAGCAACACCTTCAGCCCGAAGTAATTGATTTGAAATGCAATTCTGCACTGATATGTAAATTTCTGGAGCTGTCTGCTTCACCTTCAGCTGATCATATAATTTAATTCTGGCGATTATTGCCTGTAGAACAATTTGAGCACTTGCGTTCATTCGCCCAGAGATACATTTGTCGTTGTGGTACAATTTACAGATGCGATCAGTCATTATCCGCAATGATCGTTATAAAAAGCAAGCAACGTTCCAGTCACATCGACAGCAACCTAACTGCGCCTATGACATTGGGCACGACAGATTTGTGCCCAGACATTGATAAACTGGCATCTGAGCATAAGTAACTGGTGATGAAGAACAGTTACAATTGTAAATTATAAGTATATTAATAATTGCATTGATGTCGATTTTCTAAACTGATTAAAATGTATTGTTAAATAAACTTTTGATTTTAAACCAAACAATGACAGCAGTGTATTATTGACACTGACTGCCTTCAAAGTATTAGAATTTTGTTGACGAAAGATAAGACTCTTAAGAATAATATTGCACGACTTTTATAATTTTGTAACTTTGTGGCCCGCTTAACTACTGAAAATAGTAGATATGGCCCTCTGCTTGAAAAGCTTGGGAACTACTGATCTGGATGATTGCTGATGTGTCCTGTATGGCTGCATGTTAATGCTTGTATTTTTGTGTGTAGGTCTTGTAATGCTAATCCTCCTTATTTCTTATCTTATATTAATATTTTGTGTTTTGTGAATTGTATTGCTGAAGATGAAATGTCTGATGTGTTTGTTTATGTCTGTGATTGTCTGTTTTGGGGATCTAGCACAGTAGCTAAATATATTATCTTAGGAATGATGAAGGTGTTTACAATTGTGCTTCTCCTAAATACTTTTGTTGTGTTGTATTTGTACCTATGTAGTATGTCTGTAATTTGTTCTGTCAGTGATTACCATGTTTCTGTGTGTGTTTTTCTGTTATCGCATGGAAATGTAATCTCATATATTTTCATGTTGTCTGTGACTGTTAGATCCGTAGGGCAATGTGTGTTATCCTTCCAATTTCCCAGACCGATTATTTTATCCGTCTGAATGTTTATATTGGCCCCACTTCCTTCCCTAAGATGTTATCATTATGAGGCACATGCACTGTGCCTGCCAAATAATTTCCTTAAATACAAACACTGATATACGACACAGCTGATATTGCATAAGACATATTGTAGCTAAGGTAGAATGCACTTCCTTTGGAATATTATCTACCACATGAGGTCACATACTGGACATCTAAGATATCGCAGTTACTTAAATGTAATTTAGAATATTTTGATCAGATTGGCAATATGTTTAATTATATATTATGCTATACGTTCTTTAAACTGACTATTTGCATTACACAAACTTAATTAAGCACCGATAAATTATTTTTCTTGTCTCCCTTGTTCCCTAAAAAACATCATTTCAATTTATTTCCTTTGACACTATGAGTCTTCTAAAAGTACTGACGAGTTTTGAATATCATAGACCATAACTTTAGAAAGGAAAAATCCCAACTGCACATCCCAGTGGTAGAGGATGTGAAACCCACCACGTTGCGGCTAACGCAACAATTGTGAGCGAGCACCCACCGGAATAAGTGAACATCCCTGCAGCTGAACAGAGCAGATCACTCACTTATCCTATCAGTCGGAAATGGCTATCAAAAGCAGAGGTAAAAGACCACCATATGGATGTGGAAGGGAAGGGGAATCCACAACATTATCTTCCCAAGATTTCATGGTAAAACACATTTCAGAAGTAGTCCAAAGACCGAGATATGTGGAGAGCCATGTATGCCAACGCCAGCTGGCAGGGTACTTGATGATGATAATGAAACTATACATTTATATTATACATATTTATACATTTTTAGCGATTAAACATTACAATGATTGAAATGAGTTGCAATATTCATAAGAGAAATAACGGCTGCAGCAGGATGTAACAATAGGAAATAAAAACAGTTAGGTATGTGTAACTCCAGCCACAAAGGTGATATATACTAAACACGGACACAGTGTACATACCTTACAATGAACTCCATAATGGTGAACATGAATTTTATAAGACAGAGAAGAGGGGGGGGGGGTAATAGAATATAACAAGATAAAAAAATATAAATAAATATACTACAACACAACGACAGACATGAAAGTTGACCCGGGTCTGTTTGAAGCTCCATAGAGTTCTAGAGTTAAAAGTTGTCACTATGGTAGCAGACATGTTGTATTATATATCAAATTAAAGATCGTTCCATAAGGAAAACTACTGTGTAAATGACCATGGCAGATCGCGAAGTCGTTTAAGACGATTAATCAACCCGTGGCACTTAATCAGTTAAAAGTTTGGTGATCACGAGAGAAGACAGCCATGACAGCCCACGCTTATTGACGCCGGAGATGATGATGCCCACTGTGTCATCACCGCTTCACCACGGAGACTACACGATCAGTATTCTTGGGGCAGGTCGGTGGTCTTGACCCAGTTGTTCCATATTCTAAATGTTTACCTATGAAACATTGCATTGATCCAAACGAGCTGCAATATTCAAAACACAAGTAACCGCTGCATTAGAATCTTCTTCTTCTTTTTCTTCTTTTGTCTCCCTATTATCTTCCATTCTTTCTTTATGCCCCAGCAATTACAGTC